>JAVSCE010010612.1:0-472889 GCA_032199065.1 Smutsia gigantea | reverse complement strand
GGGAGGGCAGTACAACTCAGAGAAGACAAGTAGTGATTCTATAGCATCTCACTATGCTGATGGACAGTGACTGTAATGGGTTTGGTGGGGGGGACCTGATGAAGGGGTAGTTTAATAATCGTAATATTGCACATGTAATTGTAAATTAATGATAATAAAATAAATTATATTAAAAAAAAATAATAAATAAATAAATAAATAAATAGTTATGGCTAAGAAAATGAAAATAAAAATGTTTTCATTAGAGGGAAGTTGGTTGTTTTTTAAAATTAAGTAACCACATGGAGAGAGATTTTTGTTTAAAAGTAATTGTTATGTTCTAGATAATGGATAAAAAATTAGAGATAATGTGTTTTCTGTAGATGAAAAGTTTTGCTATCTGTTCTTCAATTTGTCAGATACTTGCTTCTCCCTAGATTATTGATTGGATTTTTAATTCGAATCAAATTTTCTAAAGGCCTTTGACTAGAATTAGCATATTCTTGCTACACGAGCTACCTACTCTTGCTGAACAAGAATTACTTGTTTGCTTAGGCTATGGTTAGCCCAACAGATAGTCTTTTCTGAACATTTAAATTTTAACTTCTTAAATATTTTAACCTTTTATATCTGCAACAATTACAGAAATTTACAGTTACATTGAAGTCTATTCCTGACACTCTGTAGGCTTAGTAAATATTAATTGAATGAAATACTTCAGTTAGGTAGGTCTGTGCAATATATAGGTAATCTTTTATTTATTTGTACCGTCCTTATTTTTCCCTGAAATTCTGTTTCATGGCTCAAAAACTGAAGCCAAAGGGATTGTGTCAGGCTTTATTGATTTTTACGCAGCTTTATAGCACTCATCTCCAGAATTTTCACACCATGGGGAAATAACAGTAGGAACCTTGGAGATTGTATTGTACTACTACTTCTAGAGAATTACTGGGTCACACTTATGTCAAGGTCACCAATGACCTCTGTGTTGCCTAAATGTTCTCATCATACTTGACATCTCCAGCAGCATTTGACACAGTGTATTTTTCTCTCTTCCTTGGAACACGAACACTGTACACTTAACTTTTCCTTCTATGGTTTTCATATTCCTGTGGTTTTTCTCCTATCTCATTCGCAACTCTTCCTTGGTCCTTTTTGATATGTATTGTTAAGTTTAAAAGTATGTAGCAGTTAAGTGAAATAAGCCAGTTACCAAAAGACAAAAACTGTATAATTACATTCAGAGAAGTTAAATTTATAGAGACAAGAAAGTAAAATGGTGATTCTATTGGCCAGAGGGAAACTGCAGTTACTATTTAATGGGTACAGAGTTTCAGTTTTGGAAGATGACAAAAGTTCTGAAGAAGAATGGTGTAATAGTTGTAAAACAATGTGAATGTACTTAATGCCACTAAACTGTGCACTTAAAAATGGTTAAAATGGTAAATTTTATGTTATGTGTATTTTAACCACAATTTTTTAAAATTTTATTTACAGTTTTTTCATTTTTACAGAAAAAAAAATGTGGGAGAGACCTGAACCCAGAGCTTAAATGATGTGGTAGGCAGAGTGCTAAAATGGCCCTCAAGATTATTGCCCCTTATTGTATATACACTATACATATCCCTGGGACTATGAGTGTAATGAATTTTACTTCATGATTGGGTTTTATTATACGGTACAGTTGACTTTTTAAGAAAAAGATGGTCTGGAGCAAATCATGTGAGCCCTTATAAAGGGACTGGGCTTTTCTAAAAGTAAGAGATTTGGGGATTGCCTGCATGGCAAGGAGTGTGGGTGACCTCTAGCTGAAAGTGGCTTCTGGCTGACAGCCCGCAATGAAATAAGGGTCTTAGTCCTATAGCAGCAAAAATCTGAATTCTGCTATACCCACATGGGTTTGGAAGAGATCTCCAACCTCCAGATGCAAACACACTTTGATTTTTACCTTAAAGACCCTGAGTAGAGAACCTAGTCACGCTAGGCCCAGGCTTCGGAACTACACAACTGTGAGCTAATAAATAGGTGGAGGTTTTTTTAAACAGTAAGTTTGTGCTAATGTTGCAGAGAAATAGAAGATGATGGCAAAAAATAAAAGCTTTTTTTCTTTCTGCATTATAATTCAAAGGTAAGAAGTCAGTGTTTTTATAGAGTTCTCTGCCCCAGAGGTATACAGGGACCCAGGTTATTTTTATCTTGGTCTGCCATTCCTAGAATATTATACTCATCTGCATGATCCATGATGGCTCACCTCTATGCCCATGTCCGACAAAGTGGAAAAGGGGAATAGAAGAAGAGATACAAGATAAAACTTCTTTTTTCAAGCACCCTGGAGATTATACAGATCACTTCTCACATTCTCATTGGCCATAGTTTAGAGACCTCTTCGAGCTAGAAAAGAGGGCTAAAAAATGCCTTTTGTTGGGTACCATATGTCTAGCCAAAATTCTGGGGGGTGAAAAATTCAGGGGATTGTTACTATGGAAGAAGGGAATAACAAATACTGGAAGGTAACTAATAAATGCCACAGACTATAGAATATAATAGCAATAAGTCTTAAAAGATCTCCAGAAGTAATTATACAGTGTTCACTTATGGAGTGAGGTGCATAAAATGGGGAACAGGGATAGAATGAAAGTTTTTCCTCTACACCTTTTAATATTTTTTCTTTTTGAATCTTGTATTTCCTATGAAAATGTTTAAAATTAATAAAACAAGGACTATATATAAGAAACTTCCACTTCCCCTGCCTTGTTCTTACCCATAAATGACAGTCTGGGTATAGATTTCACACTTCTAACCATTATTTTACAGCTGCTTCTCAAACACAGAGTACCTAAGATTGTACTTCTGTCCTGGCTCAGCGGTGGTTAGTTCCTCCCAACCACATTCTTTTTTCCTAAGTATTTTCATGTACTTACTGCTAGAATTGTACGCTACCTGTCCTCAGTCACATTTCACCATTTCACCTGTCCTTTTGGGATTGTTTCTCCATACTTACTCTTTGTCCCTCTTGAGATTTTTGTCACTTGAACAATTAGCCAATAAGCTTGGCCCACTGTAGGCCACTTCAGATACATATACCTGAAGGATTAGGTATATTAGATATTTTCAAGTACATTAGGAATATTTTAAGTGACACGTACAAATACATTTTGCAATAATTAATATTAAAGGTGATTCCACTTTTGTTATTGCATGTGCATGGTATTTTAACTACATTTTAGGCCCTATCAGTTTTTATTGGTTCGTTTTTATTTGAAACAAAACCTTACTGCCATTTTATAAAGTTGAGAGAGCAGGGTAGTACTTTCTGTGTTTGAAATACCCATCTTGCCAATTCACTTGCTAATAGGTTGAGAATATCTATATGAAGCAGTTGCTTAAGTGAGGAAAAGATACTGTGATTTGATTAAATCTGCCTAGCTATCCAGCTATATAAATTCAGGGCAGTTCCACATAGCCACATTAGAGAGTTATGCTTTCTAACCAGATTTGATTAAAACTTGTCACAAAAATCCTATACCTGAGTAGTATTAGAGCCTTTTAAAAAAAAACTTTAGTCCCACATTGATTAGGACCTTAATTTATTTACAGAAAAATCTTTGTCACTCTCGATATTTATTTTTACAACTATGGAGTTTGGCACTCCTAAAACACTATCTTTTCATTACTGTGCTAAAAACAAACCAAGAAACCTTGCCTTCTCTCATTTCACATAGCATAGAACCCTTAGCCTAATTTTCTAGGCACTCCCATCACTTGGTTCCAATCTTGCCTTTCTGTGTGATTTTTTCTAAGCAGCAGCAATATGAAGAAATATAAAAGGGGTGTATCTGCAAGAAATATTTAGAGAGTAGTGTATCTACTAATCCTGGAATAGTTGGAGTGGAAGATTTCTGGAAGTAAAGTTAGAATGTGCACACATACAAGAGCTTTCCGAGTCTTTCTAATCCTTCAAAACCCAATACTAGTTGTACCTCTTGAAAGCTCCCTTTTTCTCAATTCCAGTGTTAAAAAGTGCTCCTTAATTACCTTTTGTACTCATTGTCTGGCCTATATCTCTAACCTAGTATATGGTATTTAATGGTTTTCATCTTTTTTTTCTATTGCAGTCTGTCTATAATAATGTAATTGTGTGCTAATTGTCTGCCAGCATTGTGCTGTGTGCATGGCATTAATCTTATTTAAATCTTAGAAAAGTGAGTAATCTGAGGTTCATAAGTCTCCTGTAAAGGATGGTACAACATTCGAAAATCCATGAACATCATCCACCACATCAACAAAAAGAAGAACAAAAGCCACATGATCATCTCCAAAGATGCTGAAAAAGCATTTGCAAAATTCAACATCCATTCATGATAAAAACTCTCAACAAAATGAATATAGAAGACAAGTACCTCAACATAATAAAGGCCATATATGACAAACCCACAGCCAACATCATACTTAACAGCAAGAGGCTGAAAGCTTTTCATCTAAGATCAGGAACAAGACAGGGATGCCCACTCTCCCCACTGTTATTCAACATAGTACTGGAGGTCCTAGCCATGGCAATCAGACAAAATAAAGAAATACAAGGCATCCAGATTGGTAAGGAAGAAGTCAAATTGTCACTATTTGCAGATGACATGATATTGTACATAAAAAACCCTAAAGACTCCACTCCAAAACTACAAGAACTAATATCTGAATTCAGCAAAGTAGCAGGATACAAAATCAATACACAGAAATCTGTTGCTTTCCTATACACTAATGATGAGCTAACAGAAAGAGAAATCAGGAAAACAATTCCATTCACAATTGCATCAAAAAGAATAAAATACCTAGGAATAAACCTAACGAAGGAAGTGAAAGACCTGTACTCTGAAAACTACAAGACACTCCTAAGAGAAAGAGGACACTAACAAATGGAAATGCATCCCATGCTCTTGGCTAGGAAGAATAAATATTGTCAAAATGGCTATACTACTTAAAGCAATCTACAGATTCAGTGCAATCCCTATCAAAATACCAACAGCATTCTTCATTGAACTGGAACAAATAGTTCTAAAATTCATATGGAACCACAAAAGACTTGGAATAGCCAAAGCAATCCTGAGAAGGAAGAATAAAACAGGAATTATGCTCCCAGACTTCAAGCTCTACTACAAAGCCACAGTAATCAAGACAATCTGGTACTGGCACAACAACAGACCCACAGATGAGTGGAACAGAATAGAGTCCAGACATTAACCCAAACATATACGGTCAATTAATATACGATAAAGGAGCCATGGATATACAGTGGGGAAATGACAGCCTCTTCAGCAGCTGGTGTTGGCAAAACTGGACAGCTACATGTAAGAGAATGAAACTGGACTACTGTCTAACCCCATACACAAAAGTAAACTCAAAATGGATCAAAGACCTGAAACCATAAAACTCTTTGAAAAAAACATAGGCAAAAATTTCTTGGACATAACCATGAACGACTTCATGAACATATCTCCCTAGGCAAGGGAAACAAAAGCAAAAATTAATAAGTGGGACTATATCAAGCTGCAAAGCTTCTGTACAGCAAAGGACACCATCAGTAGAACAAAAAGACATCCTACAGTATGGGAGAATATATTCATAAATGACATATCCGATAAGGGGTTGACACCCAAAATATATAAAGAACTCATGCACCTCAACAAACAAAAAGGAAATAATCCAATTAAGAAATGGGCAGAGGTTCTGAATAGACACTTCTCCAAAGAAGAAATTCAGATGGCCAACAGGCACATGAAAAGATGCTCCACGTTGCTAATCATCATAGAAATGCAAATT
This sequence comes from Smutsia gigantea, assembly GCA_032199065.1. Classification (NCBI taxonomy): domain Eukaryota; kingdom Metazoa; phylum Chordata; class Mammalia; order Pholidota; family Manidae; genus Smutsia; species Smutsia gigantea. Next base: position 467,096 of record JAVSCE010010612.1, on the reverse strand, counting down.
AAAACCACAATGAGATACCACCTCACACCAGTAAGGATGGTCAACATCCAAAACACAAACAACAACCAATGTTGGCGAGGATGTGGAGAGAAGAGAACCCTCCTACACTGCTGGTGGGAATGCAAATTAGTTCAACCATTGTGGAAAGCAGTATGGAGGTTCCTCAAAAAACTCAAAATAGAAATGCCATTTTGCCCAGGAACCCACTCCTAGGAATTTACCCTAAGAATGCAGCAGCCCAGTTTGAAAAAGACATGTGGACCCCTATGTTTATCACAGCACTGTTTGCAATAGCCAAGAAATGGAAGCAACCTAAGTGTCCATCAGTAGATGAATGGATAAAGAAGATGTGGTACATATACACAATGGAATATTATTCAGCCATAAGAAGAAAACAAATCCAGACATCTGCAACAACATGGATGGAGCTAGAGGGTATTATGCTCAGTGAAATAAGCCGGGTGGAAAAAGACAAGTATCAAGTGATTTCACTCATATATGGAGTATAAGCGCAAAGAAAAAAACTGAAGGAACAAAACAGCAGCAGATTCACAGAACCCAAGAATGGACCAACAGTTACCAAAGGGAAAGGGACTGGGGAGGATGGGTGGGAAGGGAGGGACAAGGGGGAAAAAGGGCCATTATGATTAGCAGACATAGTGTGTGGGTGGGGCATAGGGAGGGCTGTACAACTCGGAGAAGACATGTAGTGATTCTGTAGCATCTCACTATGCTGATGGACAGTGACTATAATGGGGTATGTGGGAGGGACTTGATGAAGTGTGGAGTTTAGTAACCATAATGTTGCACATGTAATTGTAGATTAACTATACCAAAATAAAAAAATAAAAAGTCTCCTGGTAAGTTATTGATAGATCTGAGATTCAAATTTCGGTCCAAGTCTATGGATATCTGACTATAAACACTGTAAGTTTCTATTACTACACCAATGGATCTCAAATTACCTGGGGAGTGTAAACATACAGGTATCTGGACCCACATCAACGTTTCTCAAGTAATTATGGTACAAAACCATGGCACAATAATATTCATTCTTTACTAGATCTTCTCCCCTTCCCTGTAGCACCTAGAACCTGCCCCCTTACATGTACTGAAACTTAGTAAATGTTTATTGATTCATTTTAGGAATAAACAATAGAATTGTCTTCATTTGAGCACTTACTCATTCTAATTGCAAGAACCATGCCTTGTAGATACTCAAGTAATGGAAAAGGGGGAGAAGATGACTTACTTTCATCAGCATATATGGATACTAGCTAATAGTTAAGGAACAATCACTGTACTGGTTATTGGAAACACTCTACATATAATTAACCTATTAATCCTCCCAATGACCCAGTGTGATAGCTATTACTGTCTTCACTTTATGAATAAGGAAATTGAGACACAGGTTAATAACTTTCCCAGAGTTATCAGCTACTGAAGGCTGAGCTGGTTCCTGAACTCTGGCAGTCTGGGTGTAAATTTCACACTTCTAACCATTATTTTACAGCTGCTTCTCAAACACAGAGTACCTAAGATTGTACTTCTGTCCTGGCTCAACGGTGGTTAGTTCCTCCCAACCACATTCTTTCTTCCTAAAGTATTTTCATGTACTTACTGCTAGAAATATACGCTAGAAACCAGAGTGTCTTGTTTTTAAAGAGCTTGAAACCATACTATTGTAAACCAAGAGCTTCACTCATAAATTCATCTCTGAACCCCAAGTGGCTACCAAAAAGTGCCACTTAGCTTTGTATACCTTGTATTAATTACATGGTGCTAGGGCAAACAAATTCTCTCTTCATTATAAAATACTATTTTTCCATGGAGCATTGGCAGAACATGTTTTATTTCACTTACTGATACTCTTCTTTGAGAAGGGAATCCACCAAAAGAATTAAAAACACTACATATTTGAGTTTGAAAACATTCTTTTCTCATGTATTCTTGAGAAAAATCCTAATTTTTACTACCCTAAAAATGTGAGGAGGGGGAGAATTAATATCATTTGATTTCACCTTCTCATCTTTTTGGAAAAAAATTTCCCATTTTCACTTAGGCAGAAAGCAAAAATCTTTGGCTTTAAGATACTTTGCTGAAGATGATATTATTAGAGTTAATAACTATAGGCGTAAAAGCATGTACTTTAAACTTTAACCTAGTCCTGGGTATTCTTGTAAGTACCTCTCTGATTAACTGAAAACTAGAGGGCCTTTTTTTCTACTGAAAATGTTTACAAAATAAACACATAAATTTAGTCCTGGTAAACAGAATATGCTGAAAATAATTCAGAATCCTCCAGTGCCCTAAATCATTTTATAAGAATTAATACTGACTGCATGGTACCATAATGTAGATTATTTAGAAGATTGAGTTGAATAAATTACTGACTAGATCAGAATATGGCCTGGAGTTTTCTATTTAAACACATTCTTTTGTTTAACAAATTATGGTGAATTTCATATGACAGACAGTATTCTAAAATGGAAGATTTAGTAATGAGTTAGACCCTATCCCTTCTCCTTACAAAGTTTACAGTTTCCTAGGGAAGACCGACAATTCAGGAAGTCAATAACGTGAGAGAAGTGCTGTGATTGAAAAGAATAGAAAGGGTGCTCTGAAAGCTCATAGTAGGAGCATCGAAACCAGTTAGGAGCATCCTAACCACGTCCAGGGGTTACAACACTCAATCTGTTCTTTACTTTTTACCTCCTAAAAATGGGGGATTAAAAAGTTTTATTGTGTGATTTAATTTAATCAAGACTTGAATCTTGAGGGCCATTTATTTTATTATGCATTATTTAGAATAGCAGAATTAGCTCTTTTTGTAATAAGGAAAAATGCTATTTTTAATGAAGATACATTAAAAAACAATTTTGGCACATTTCTTTCAAGTTCTATATGGTACAATTACAGGAGTTTTTTTTTCTTCACACTTTCTGTAAATTCTTCTAATTTTGACAAATATTAATTGCTTAAATAACCATATAAATGATGTTTTAACCCCTTTTAAGTTGTTTGCTGCAGCTTTACTTTATAAAATGTATAGTTTTTTGTTCTTTAAAGCTGAGACCCTGCCCTAATTAAGAAAAATGGTGGTCCAAATAATGTATTATGGTGCAGACAAGTGGATTTTTTTGGTAAAAACTAAAAGATGGGATATACCGAGCTTATAATAATAGTCTGACAAAGTTTGAAAATCAGGAAGATAGGAGAAATGTGTAAGTTTAATATCATAATACAGAACTGGCTTAAAGAATTCTGATACTCAGAAGGACAGGTAAGAAACCCAGGGCATAAAAACTTTAGACTTTGAGGACTGGTCAACCCCAAAAATGTATCAGTATAAGCCAGGTTGTATTTATGAAAGAGGTTGTATTTGTTTGCATCTTCTTTATTTAACCAAACCATTCTGTGAAGCGATGCTAGGGAAAGGGACCAGTATTTACTATAAACCTACTTAGTACTCTGCATACATTTTCCTAACCCTGTGGAAGAGTGTGTAGAAAGATCACCTTGCTTATTAAAAACCAGGACTCTCTAAAGTTAACTTCAGTAGAAAGTTCTAATAAGAAGAGCCACTGAATTACAAACTGAAAAAGAAGTTTAGCCTCGTGGTGACTATAAGCACATTTTTGGATTCAGGAAGGTGCTAATTAAGCATTCTAACCCAGGCATAAGCCTATTTTTTGCCCCACAGCATAACTGGGATAAGGCAAGGGTAGGATGTTCATAGAACACTTATATAAAGTTACAAAGAGACTACCATGAATTTCCATAGTCTGATTTACATACCCTTTTGTGCTATCTGCCAAGATTGTCCCAGGAAACAAAAGATCTCTCCTGGTTACTTTCCTTATATGGCAGCGTGTTGAATGTGATTTTCAGTATTTACCTAGATATACAGAGATGGAAAAATCATCTTTCTCCAGCTTATCTAGGATTCATCCTCACAATTTTCATTTTCCTCTATCATGGCAACCAACACTAGGCATAATTAATTTCTCAGAAAGACCCTTCCTGTATCTACCAATATGTGACTTGTGCCGCTGGCTGTGGTAATGGTATTATATTAAGACACATCCAAACATGCCACCGTTAACCATAAGAGTCATGCAATAATGTAATAGTGGTGATAAAACATTTCCTTATGGGTATGTATTAATTTCTTTAAGGCCCCAGGGGTTAAATACCAGAGTCATAATTTTAACGTAGAACTCTGATGCCAAAACCTAGGTGATGGTATTCCTTGAATATGTTGATTCACTTTTAGGGAATAAATTATAATCATGTATCCATTCTTTATAGATCAACAAAGTTCTCTGTCTTTGACATCCCCTTCTGCTTCATTTTATCATAAATCCTTCAACATCTGGAAACTCCCTTTATCATTACAATGAAAGATCATCATATTTCAATATTTGAACATTATTTTTAGTCTTAATATGTTGAAATTCCTCACCTTTTTATACTCAGTCTCCCATACTCAACTACTTGTCAGAACACAGAAAACACAGTAACTAAATGCACGTTCTTCCTGGAGAGAGAATTTGCCCTAAATCTCTATTCCTTTCCTGAAGGAGAAATCATTTTTAACATCCATTTGAAAACTTAGACCCTGCCTCTCAGTCTAGTGGGGAAGATAGGCAAAAGTAATCCACGGTTAAAGTCGGTATTGTATGCTGTGATGGAATTAGGTATGCCCAGATACATGTGGCAGACCAGAGGAGGAATACCTAATCCAGTTTGGGACAGTGAGTACTTCCAGGAGAAGATGATGCTTAAAGAAATAGAAGTTAGCCAGGAGGAAAAACAATAGAGAAATATCTCAGATGTGGAAGGATAGCATGTGCAAAAGCTTAGTACCCAGATGGAAAAGGTATGATTAGAGAGTGGAGAACAAAAAACATGGAGGAGTGTCTGAAAATGAGATTTTTAAAAATGGAAACATAGTCTGTGTTACAAATACCTTTATTTGCCATGCTCAATATTTCAGATTTTATCCTGGAAGGAACAACTCAGGATTTTAAGCAGGAAAATAACCAAAACAATAGTAATAAGGGTGAGAAATGGGGGCACAGTGTGGAGGGTGAGAAGAAACTAGAATGATTTAGGTATTTCACAAATGATTTACAAATTTCAGCTGAGCAGAAAGGTAAATGAAAGTACCTTTCACTATGCTAAAAGTATAGAAGGGGAAAAAGAATTGGTTTAGTGTAAGGATGGAAATTGTTCTTTCTGAGCATGTTAAAATTCAAAAAACTTTTGGTTTTATATCATCAGAAAGGCTTAAAATGTGTATTAATCAAGGTTCTCCTGAGAAACAACCAATAGGATACTCAGTTGACCCTAGAACAACACAGGTTTGAACTTAATTGGTCCACTTTTTTCAATAAATACAGTACAATACTGTAAATGTAGTTTCTGTATAATTGTCTTAATATCTTCTTTTCTCCAGCTTACTTTAATTGTAAGAATACAGTACCTAACACTGATAGACAGTAACTGCAATCGTGGAGGGAGGTGAGGACATGATGATATGGGTGAATGTTGAAACCACAACGCTGTTCATGTGAAACCTTCATAAGATTGTATATCAATGATACTTTAATAAAAAAAATACAGGATCTAATACATGCATGAAATATATTAATATATTTTATGTTATCAGTAAGACTTCTAGTCAACAGTATGCCATTAGTAGTTAAGTTTTTGGAGAGTCAAAAGTTTTATGTGGATTTTCAACTGCATGGGGGCTTTGGCTTCCCTAACCCCTGTGTTTTTCAAGGGTTCAATTGTATTATATGAGAAGATTTATTACAGGAGTTAGCTCACGTCGTTACAGAGGCCATGAAGTCCCAAGATCTGCCTGCTGCCTGCAGTCTGGAGAGTCAGGAAAGCTGGTGGTGAAATTCAATCTAAACCTAAGGATTTGGGGATTTAAGGATCAGTGGGCTGGTGGTAGTCCCAAGAACCAGGAAGGTCTGGTGTCCAAGGGTAGGAGAAGATAGCTCAGCTCAAGCAGAGAAAGAAAATTTGCCCTTCCTTCACTTTTTTGTTGTTTTGGGGTCTTAAGTGAATTGGAGGATGCCCATCCTTTACTCAGTTCACCAGTTCAAATGCTGATCTGTTCTGGAAACACCATCAGACACCCCTAAAATGTTTCACCAGCTGTCTAGGCATCTCTTAGCTCAGCCAAGTTGATACATAAAATTAACCATCACAGAATGGAAATAGTGAGTTTGTCAATATGTAATTTGACACCATGAGTTTGAATGTGTTTTTCAAGAAAAAAGTATGCAAAGTAAGAAGAAAAGAGATTGGAGTTGGAGGCATCAGAGACTTGTAACATTTAAGCGATGGGTAAAAGGAGAGTGAATAGATACTATATAAAGAATACAGAGCTCTCTTACCTATTCCCTTTAAGGCTAGAGAGTATAACAGGTACTGTAGGATTGATAATAGGACTTAGAAGAATAAAAGAGGCCAGTAAGTTGAGGTATTAAGAAAACAAATGTAAGAAATTTGTTTGCTGTAAATCTCACCAGTTCCTTTAATATGCCACTATTCATCATGAAATTTCAAGAAGTGGTTGTGGTTTATAGCATGTTCTAAACTTTCTTGAACATGGAATCCTTTAATAGAAGCACCTTATGAAGCTGGATTTTATAAAACACATTTTCAGAAACACTGAAACCATCAGTTCCAATTTCCAGCTTCTAATATTTGATACTAATCCTCAGTACTACCCTAACCCACCCTCAAGATCATATTCTTGTGGGGGCAGAGGGGGAAGGGAAACAAAGGTACAAGGCAAAGAAATAGAATACTTGCAGCTTATCACAAAAAGCTAACTTTATAAAAGAAGGAACAGAGCCCTTGCAAATCCAATAGAAAAAATAGGCAAGGGCTAGGGACAGATCACAGAAGAGGAAAAATGAGTGGCTCTTAAATGTAATATGGGTATTCAACCTTAATCATAAAATGCAAACTGAACTATATTGAGATGCTTCACCTTTCAGGTTAGCAAGTATTAAAAAGCTTAATAATTACTGGTGAGAGTGTGTCGAGAGTATATGTTAATATAAACAGATTTGGTAATGTAAAAAATGTAAATTCTCTTTGATACCGCAATTACACTTCTAATAATTTATCCTACAGTATACTAACACTGTAGTATACCTGTAAAATGACGTTTGTGCAAAGATACTCATTGCAGTATCATTTGTAACAGAAAAAGGTTGAAAATAACTTGAATATCTATCATTAGGGTAACAGTTAAATAAATTAGAGTACATTATTACAGTGGAATACTATGAAACAATTAAGAGACTGAAGCAGCTTGACAGGTACCAAGATGGAAAGATCTCCAAGCTACAGTGTTAAGGTGCAGAACAGTCTATATAGTATTTTTGTATTTGTATTTTTTAAAGAGTTTGTATTTTTTATTGTATTTTTAAAAGAATATACACATAATTGCTTTTATATGCATAGAATATCTCTGAAAGGATTTATAAGAAGCAAAGAATGTTTGCTTTTAGGATGGAAACTATATAGCCTGGGGGCAAAATTGAAAAGGCCCTAAACCTGCAATCTAAATATCTCTAAAATGTTTAGCAGCCACAAGCAAGGAGCCTGAGAAAAGCCCTGTCGCCTACCTTTCTCTGCTTAATCTCAGTATAAATGGTCTACATAAATAAGATTCCCCTTCCCAGTCTGGGAATTCCCTGGTAATGTTTGAACCTGAAGTGAATGAGAGAGATGAAGCCTCTATTTCTGTCTTTGTCTTTGTGGAGTTTTTTCCTAACCTCTAAGTCTTTAGCATGCCAACAACACAGTTTTTAGCCTCTTTTTTGTTTGTTTTTTTAATCCCATTTAAGACCATGTCAGCTGGTAGAGACTTGCCCTGAGAAGGTTGGAATGAGTAAGGCAAAATAAGGACCAATAACAGATGATCAAAATATATAGATCATGATAGAGAAAAATAAGACCATATAGTCTAGTCTTCTCCTTATGAAATTTGATGTATAGTGAAAAAGTATAAAAACGTTTTCAACTGTGAATAGCATTTGGTTTCTACTATGAAAAACGTAGATTGAAAGAATACCCCTCAAAAAGAACTACAAAGACAGCTGTCTCAGTAATTTTTATGTTTTCCAAATATTTCTTTCAGATAATTAATAGCTTAAAAAAAACAACCTTAGGATGAGAGAGCCCTGGCTTGGCTTTTTTTCTTTTTTCTTTTCTTTTCTTTTTTCTTTTTTCTTTTCTTTTCTTCTCTTCTCTTTTTTTCTTTTCTTTTTTTTCTTCTTTTTTTTTTTTTAACAATTTCTCATAAGAAAACATAAAAAGCAAGTGCCTGGGACATGGAAAAGGGTCCTTGGCACATTTTCAAGTTAGTTGATTATGTCAGATCAATGATAGAATGAAAGATTATTAAACACCTTCAGCTTTCATCTGCCTTCTGTTTTTTAGTTTTCCTGGGAAACAAGTCTGGGAACATAAACTAGGAGAGAGAATGGTTTAAGTGTAGAGGCCCAGTTTCTTTTCAGAAGAACCTACAGCAGGATGTAATTCTGTGGCAAGCCTCCAGGGATAGGTTCTTTTCCGGTGACAGCGGAGATCTCATTCTAGATGGGTATGTTTAATTCAGGAAGAAGATACTTTGGAAACTTACATGTGGTTACTCATAATAAGACATATTCTCCAATCTTTCTGTAATCATAAAAAAATTAGTATCTTAATGTCAATAAAACTAAATATAAGTAAAAGCCCAAAGAAGAAGGTGACAGTAGAAAGAAGACAGTAGGAAGTAGGTAGCAGTGAATTGTGAGGCCACTGTGTAGAGCTTCAAACCTAAATCTAAATGTTATTTGTCAAGCACAACATGTTACATAAAAATTTTAATAAATGGTGGCATGTTCTGCATAAATTCTGTCTAAAGAGCTTGGCTACAGAGGCCATTTTCCAGATAACTCATGTGGCTGGTGGAACCTCAAGACATGTTTTAAAAGACCCAGACCTTAAACCACAGAAACAAGAAATGTAAGATAAATATAGTCTTCATCTTTTATGTAGGGAATCTATAATTAAAATTCAAAAACCTTAGTTATTTTGTAAAAAGAACCTAGCACAACCCTTTTCAACATCAGCAGTACTGATTTGATGTGGTCTGTGCATGTTGGATGACTGGTTTGCCCTGTCACATGGGCACTTTTTCTTCTACCCCTGCGGCCTTACTGTTTGATCCTAACAGGATTTGTGTCATTGATCCGTATCATTGCCTATGTGATGTCAGCATCTGGGTGTGCAATTTTTGAGACATAGTTAAGCTAAGTGCTGCAGTAAATTCCAACCCTCTTTCCCACTAGAATAACAAAGAATGATTCATCATTGTTCACATTAGACTGATACTAAAAATAATAATGTTCACAACCTGTTGCATCCATGCACATTAGTATCACACCATTTGTAGCTTTCTAAACAAGGAGTACTAAAAGTACTTCTTGTTTAGAAACAGGTGCTTGGCAAACACAACCCCTACTTAAGTTTTCTATCTATGTACAGTTCAATTCAGTGTAAAAGGTAAATCCTAACCATAATATATATGATAGTCATTTTTCATACTTAGTGTTCTTATGACTCATATATCTAAATGCTTAGCAAATTAATTACAGAAATTTTCTATTACCTATACAAAAGGTAAAGGAAGTTACCCCTAATTCTTAATAATATTGGGGCCCCTAATTTAAGCAGTCTACTTTATAGAACCTTAAAAAAAAGGAATAATAAATTTCAGAGATAAGCAAAGCCTCTAAATATCTAAGCAGTGAATAAAACACTGATCTCTTCTTTTCTGTAACTTTCTACCTTATTCTGTTACCAAATTATGACACCAGCTTTTTAAATTCCTAGACTCAAGGCCTGTGTTAATAAATGTTGCCAAGTGTTTTGCAGCCAACAAATAAGCACCTCCCATTAATAAGGTGACCTCATGTCCCAGTTTTTCTAAGACAGTCCCAGTTTATGCCTCTCATTTTAGTACCAGTTTGACACTTGTCTCAGACTTCATTTTTTAACAAAAAAAGAAAAAGAAAAGCCGTGATTCATCTGGTTGATCACTGTTCTGCATTTTCAGCTTCTGCCATGATTTCCTCTAGTAAGCAATTTATCCATCTCTGGTTTTCATTTTAACCTGCAGTCAAATCTTCAAGACGGCCTGAATAAAGTTTCTCTTTTCCTGACCCTTGCCAGAAGCAAGTCAATAGCACTTAAGGTACTTAGTAGTAAAGCGAAGTACTATCGGGTATAGTAGGCTAGAGACTGCTGACTCCCTCCAGTCTCTTGATGGTGGTGGCTGCTGGCCCTGCAGGCCTTCTGGTGTCACCAGTCCACCAGTTGGAGGGGTCAGTGCAAAGCATATTGGTTAGTTGAATGTAAAATATATTCCAGAAATACAATCTAAATATATCTGTCACAGAATATATGAAAAATAGTTTGAATGGTTTTGTCATTTAGGAAATCTATATTATTGGTAGTGGGTTTTGTGTTTTTTTTGCAATAAATCCTTTCAGGAACGGTAAGCTAAAAAAATCTAAATTTGGTTAAATAATTCAAGAAACCATAGAGATAGTTCAGTGAGTTTTGTTCGTAAAAATATTTGTATTACACCAGTGAAAATATTTGGACTGAAATAATTATACATTTCAATAAGGAAAAAAAATAGAACTGAAAATATCCTCTGCTTAGCAAAATTTACCCCCAGCTTACCAGCCAGCACTTCAGAATCAGAGTATTTTCTTAATATAAATCTTATAGTCTTAAGTTAAAGTAGCATAAAAAGGACTCAATTGAAGGTATCAACAGCTTCAGATTTATTAACCATAAAATACAACAATTGCAGGCAGTTTTATGAAAAAGTTAAAAATAAGACCATATTAAAAAGAATTGTTCTGCTAACACTAGTCTTCAGTATTTAGATACTCAATATAAAAAGTCTATAAAATGTTATTTAATGTAATTGCATAGTTTAGTAATAAAGCATTTTATATTTTTAATATTTTTAAAGAACTTTTCATATCCCTCAGTATAATAAAAAGTAATTTGTCAATCAGTAAATTACTCCAAATTATGTAATGTTAAAGATTTTTAGCTCCCTCTTTAAGAAATGTCCTAAGATTGGATGATAATAATGTGATTACCCTACCTTTACTCTAATTTTTCCCTCTTTCATCACCCGAGTTTAGCCAGCCTTGAACAGCTCTTCTCTCTTAATTATAAGAGTTATTCCTAAATCCTTGTCCATAGATTTGGGGATATTCACCAGTCAAGGAAACGGGAAAAATAAAGATAATGTAGTGGTCTTGCAGTAAGCTAAATGTATTCAACTAAACTTTTAAGTTCTAAAGTTAAATCCCTCCTATTGTTTTGAGGCTAAAATATCCTTTCTTTATGTAATGATGGGATAACATAGGGTAGACTTCCTTCTGTCTGTCCTTACTTCTCCTTTTAATGTCATCACTTGGCCTAACAAAAAGCTAGTCGTACCTTAACAGGTCCCCAGAATTTGTTTTGAAATTTTACTGGCACATAAACCCAAATATTTGGGAAATACTACATTAGAACATGTATTTCTGTATCAACCATGATCTGGGGAGCATTTAGCCTCCTACCCTCATCCAGCCACCCTTAATCCCCCAGTCAGTCCAGAACACAGCTGTTCTTAAGAGATCCTCACATTTGTTTCCTCTTGGCATGAAATAAAACTTTGGCTAAATTGTTGCCTTAGTTTAATAGAAGTAAAGGAGGAAATTAGGAAGAAAATGCTACTGTATGACCAGATGTGCAAAGTGACTAAGGCCCCTAAATGGTGAAGAAGAAAAACCATGGGGAAGCAAATAACAGACTTAAACAAGGTTTGACTTGTAACCAAGAACAAAGTTTTAAATTCTAATCCTTCACGTCCCTAGCTTTTTGAGATTATTTGCATCTTTCATTGTCAGTCATTCCCCAGTAATAGACTCCCCCCATAGAGCACTTGATGAATTGCAGATTTCATTGGTCTTCCCTTTTTCAGTGAACTTGACTTCACAGGCATCCATCAGTTATGGTCTGCCTGAGCTTAACACATGTTATTTAGATGCTTATTCAGAACCTGTGCCTTAATATTGCCATAAGAATCAGGATCACTGTCATGGTCAGAATCAGTCTTTTGAAGGATTAGATATATATTTGTGGAGGAGTAGAAGAGTAACATATTTCACAACCCAACTCTTTTAAATTTATATTTTAATGAATTGACACCACTTTTTGCTGAGCTGAATGAGTCTGCCTCTTAAATTTTCTGACATGCAAATAACCCAGTTTTATTATTACACTCTAAAAGCGGCCTTAATAAACAATTGATCTTGTTTATTACCAGAAAGAATTTCATAAACTCTAAGTCAGCACTTCCAACTTTTAATTTGCCTTACAGTTAATGATCCTTTCTGCAAGTCAGCTGATTTAGCTATCTTGCTGTCTTAGATGTTCATTTTGCAACTGGTTATTTTTGAGGGGACATTGCTTAAAGTTTGACACTTGCTGATGCTTCTTTCAAGTTTGTGTATGGCAGAAGTCAGCATTGAGTCATATCTGCTTTAGTTTTTTTCAAGCCATGATTGGGGCCATCCTGTGTGGCAGGTTGAGACATAATTATCTGCAGAAGATAAGGACCAGCTTGACAGTGTAGTCCTTGGTGTCTTAATTTTAATCACAATTCAGCTCAGATGAACCAGAGGTTTTATGGCCCAACTCTAAGGAAGGGCATAAGACACCAGCCACCTCCTTATTTATATTATTTTTCCATCTTAATTATCCCTGTATTAATTTTCCCTTTTCTTCAGTGTGTTTCATATTTTGTTTGGAGTTGTTTTGTTTTATTTTGGTTTTGGGTTTGTTTAGGGTTTTTTTTTTTGGTGGTATGTTTATCTCTTAAACCTCTTTAAGTTAACTTTTGGAACAGGTTTGGCTACTAAGTAATTCACTGACTTTTCCATATGATATTCATCACTCACTAAAAACTTTTAGGATCTTTCTTTGCAACAGTTTCAGTGAATTACATTTAAATATATTTTGCTTTGTTACCATTACATGTAACTAGCAGATATTGGGGGTGTATTGTGTGGGGTCTTCCATCCAAATTCCCAGTGCTTAGTTCTATTTATGGTTCAGTGCTTTTCTGTTTGTGGCTTATCTTCAAGTGAATTTTGTTATGTTTATGCTGCACTTTTCTCACTCATTTTATAATTTTTAATATTTGTTATACCCTAAACATCAAAGGCAGCATGATATAGTAGTGAAGAGCATGGATTTTAGCGCTAGGCCCTTTAATTCACTGGATAGCTTACTAGCTATGAGACCTTTAAAGTTACTTAATATCTTTGTATCTTAGTTTCCTCACCTGTAAAATGGAAATAGTTATTCTACTTTGTGGGGATATTATGCAGATCAAATGAGTTACTATCTCTGAAGCCCTTAGACCAGCGTCTAGTACCCAATAAGTGCCTATAAACAATGTCACCCGAGCATAGTGCTAGTGCATGTGTTGACAAGCCTACCTGAACATTAGTAGTTCAAGAATACTAATAGCTAACGTGTTAAAAAGTTATCAAGAAGTCCAAATAATTGATATGACGGCATGCTATTTAGTCTATAACATCTGAGACAGTCTTGTGAAAGTAAAACACAGGTGCATTTTAAGTTTGCTAAAATTGTCATATACTCAAGTAAGGGAAAATGAAGTATACTTACCATTTCATAATGCATTCCTATAGTTAAAAAGTTCCCAGTGCATCCTCTCACTTTGCTTATTTCTATAGGAAAAGTGTTTGATGCACATTCTTAAATTAACAAGGTTTTTAGGAAACAATACATCTATCTTATATTTTCAATACTCTAACTGAAAAGTCCTTGAAAGTTGGACAATGTCACTAATCCTGGGCATTAGTATTCTGTGACAACTGGATAGTTGAGGACAGTAAGAGTTTAGAGCTAAATCTTGTTAGAAGGTTACTGAAGACAGTTGAAAATACTAAATAGGATAGAAATGATCAATAAAGCAAAGACCTAGTGGAAGAGGAAGTGGAGGTCAGACCCAGAGTAAAAGTGGAGAGAGAGCTTTGACCTAGTGAAGAGACAGTGATTCTTCTGAAAATAGAAAAGGTGAGAAATGTTTTGTAAATAACACTGAAAGAGCAATTTCACGCTGAGATAGATACGTGGCTGAGGTCAGGTTGGGGAAGATCCTTAAAGAGTGTTGGGGATTTCTGATAATCTGTAGATTATTAACCAGAGAGAGATTCCTGAAAGGATTCCTGAGTGGTGCTGACAGTTGAGATTGGAGATAACTAAATTTACAAACATGCCAATGTGAGTACATTTTGATTTCTACAGTTCAAGACTAAGAGAAAAGAAGGTAATTATCTGATTGAAATTGGGGGGTTTTCAGGGGTGGGATAGTAAAAAGAAGACATCAGTGGAAAAGGAGATCAGGCTGTGAAGGCAGTGTTGGACCAGGAGGTCAAGGAGATCTTTGTGAGGAAGAAAAAATACTGTAGAAGAAAAGAAAACTAAAGAGATGAAAGATATGGTGGCCAGAGACTGAAACATTAAAATTTAAGATTTCAAAGATTAAATAGTGGAATTCTAAGTTCCAGGGTGTGTCTTTGGATGTGGGTTACTAAAAACAGAATGGAAGAGAAGAATTCAAGCAAGTTTTAAGGCTACATTTTTTGTATTTTAAAGTCATGATGCTGGGGTTCTTGTTCATGAAGCCGAAGAATGAGCTTCACAAACACTCAAGATAGATGAGCAAGGTACAGGCTTTTATTTAGAAATAAAGGGAGAGGAAAGAGCTCCTGGCTCATGCCAGGAGGGGACAAGAGAGCCCGGGGGGTGCGTTGTCTAGGGGATTTATAGGCAGTTGAGGATTTTTTTTGGAAACTGAGGGCTTACTTAGGTTATGGACTTGTACCACCTGCCCTGCCCTCAAGGTGGGCTAGGTTATTGTCTGTTTGCTAGGGCTGTTTACAGTGAAGTCACAGGTTATGCTGAGATACCCTTGCAGAACACTTAAACATTCCAGGTGATGTTGCTCCCCACCTTTTGATCTTTAACTGATTTCACTGAAGATGTCTATATTCCTAGTCTAGTATCTTTACCCTAGAGAGTTAGTGTGACCTTGACTTTGCATAATGCTGAACACAGAGTTTCGATAGGGACTTTACATTGTTACATTGTTTTGACTGTAAATATCCTGCCTTGCTTTTTCCAGAGGCCCTCACCCTACTCTGTCTAAGCCCATGGTCCCTGTCTCAATTGTGCTGATGAACAAGAACTGAGATAGAGAAAATGTGAACACAGTGCCAAAGTTCTCAATAAATGAGTACTGAGCATAACAGCGAGAAGGCGTAGAGGGTGGTGTACTCATTTGGCATGATCTCAAGGGAAAAACAACTGTGAAACAGGAACAGTGGTAATGGGAAGCAGCCTCGGGTTATCTGGAGATTGCCTCAGGACAGAATGGGAAGCCTCTGCTCCAGGAGGCTGCTGCAAAAACTCCTCAAGGAGAGCTAGGTTTCATTTGAAGGAAGCACCTGAACAGGTGTTAAAGTGAAAAGGTTGAGGATATAGGGGAATTTATTTATAGTAGGGAAAAAGATTTTAGTGAACAAAATGGAGAGAACTGAGAAGGAGATCATCAGTGAAAGTTAAATGGAAACACAGCTATATTGAATGTGAGCCAAAATGAGGAAGAGGGCTGCAGGGGCTTGCTTTTTGATTAAGAGTTGAACATCAAAGGCATGATTGGATTAAATGGGAGGCTGAGTCCAACATTTACAAGCAGTTTTTGTTGAGACCTGGAGACTCTTGGCTCTTAAGTCTTATTCTTCAGGACAGCCTTGCCTTTATAGTAGGAATTTAGAAGTTAACAATTAACCTTCCTCACTTGTGGGAAGGTTTCTTCAGTGTCTTGTCTTCTCTGGGGTGCCTGGCATGTATTTTTTGAAACCTATTCCTCCAAGTTATCCTTTGCCCGTTCTTTTCTATCTCTGTAGACTGGGCCTTTGAACATGGCTTATATATTTTTAAATATATATATATAGCCTTATCATTAGATAATCTGGCTTTGCCTCATTGTGTGCCCTTAGCAAGTTACTTCACTGCATTCTGCCTCAGTTTTCTTAGGTATAAATGATGCCTACCTCAGTTATTGTGAAGATTATGGGAGTTAATATGTAAAATACTCCAAATGGTGCCTGGCACATACTCTGCACTATGCTATTATTTTTGAAAACATATAGTGATCCTACTTTCACTTATACTTTACTGTCATTGACTGAGTGGTGCTAACCAGTGTACTCAGTACTTCAAATTTATCTAATTTGATTCTCACAACAATGCCATGAGGTTGATGATTTCAACCTTTTTAAAGAAGGAAACTGAGGCCCAAAGAGCTGTAAATTGCCTTGCTAGTTAATAGTGAAGCTGTTATTAAAACTTGCATCTCCTGATACCAAAATCTGTTTTCTTTCCACTCTGCAACTTGTTACAAATCACAGCCATTATCTTTACCTGTATATTCGTGGTAGCTGTTGATAAATTTCCTTAACTTATAGCACCATAAAGTAATGAAAAGACTGCCAACATTTCTTAGTCTTCAACACCTCTCTTGTAACTGAATCTCCCTCTTGGTCTTCCAGGTGTGCATGGGTAGAGTACTCTGAGCATGAACCCCTGACCTGTCTTTAGATTTCATGGTTATGAGTGAAAATGCCATCGACCAAGTGTCTGTATTAATGTCCAGGTTAAATCTTTAAAAACAGCAACAACAACAAAAAGAAGTAAAATGAACAATAAAGTGGTAGCCTTTATTAGCTACAGAGGCAAATGCTAGCCTGAAACATAAATCCCACGTTTGAAGAACACAGAGGTCAAGCCCATGACTATAGACAATTTTTTGTGTGCTTTGGGTATTCCTTAAAGGGTGAGCATGGAGAGTGAATTAAGTTACATAAAGACATTTTAGAACGATCTTCCAAATTAATAAATGTTACAAGTATCCTAAACTCAATGAAAAATAACAGGCTGGTTAATAAATTTTGAATCCGAAGATACGTCTGATGTTATTGGAGGAAAGTGAAAACAAAAGCTATTTTGCGTCAACTATGTATTTCTGCACGTGTATTTTAATGAGTATGGAGGTGGTTCATTATGAAAGCTCCCAAAGATCGTCAAGTTAAAGTTAGCAGCAGTAGAAATCATTTAATCATTTACTATATCCGAAACGCTGCCAGCAGGAGTATTTGCGTCCCTTTTCCGTAGGCGGGTCGCTGCGGGTCACGTGATAGCATCATGTGACTCGGTCAGAGGCTCTTTTTCCTCTCGCAGCTTTGCAGAAAAAAAAAAATCCCTTTCTCCAATTAAAGCCGTTAACGTGTACTACGCTGTTTCCTTGTTGGGTTTTCGTGTTCTCTGCTGCCTCTGTGAAAACAAAATGAGTGGTAAGATTTGCTGACCTTTTTTCTTTTAACATTCTGCTTTTATTTTAAAGCATAGAAAGCATTATATTAATCTAGAGTCAGGCCATGTATGTTTTTTCAATAGATGCCAAATCTCTCACTGCAAAAATATTTTCAGTTGTGGCTATGTAGATATAAAAAGATCAGGCTCTATTTACAATTGGTCTGATTTATATTTCACAGAATATTACTTTCCAGCGCTTCTATTTTACTCGGTTATTCTTTTTTATAAGTAAAATCTGAAATTGGCATCAGGTTATTTGGAAGCCATTGTGAAAGCTTGCTTATAAAGGAAACGTGTAGCACGTCAGCAGCCCGTTGCATTTTAAGAATTTAAACTCAAATTTGAAAACTGTTAAATGTGAATGTATGCTAATTTAAGAAATGAAGAATTTAGCTTACACTAGGTGAAATTCCATCTTTATTAAGTCATTGCTGGCACTTTTTTTAAGGAATTGAGGTGAGGGCCATCTCAAATTTCTTAAGACAGTTATTGAATTGTTGCTGCCTCTGCAAGATTTTGGAACAGGAACTATGTCTTTAAAGAAATCAATAGCTTTCTGATTTTGGGTAGATTTTGCTCAAATCATATTAAGTGCTAGGTGTATTTACAGTTCAGATATAGCTACTTTTGTGCCCAATGTGCATTTAATGGTGCAATCTACAACAGATGTAGCTTCAATGGGACAAAGTCCCCCTTGCTGCAGTTAATCAGGGTTTGTAAATCTAAGTATTGTTGGAACTAAGAAAGTAATCAAACATTTGCATCATTAAGTATACAAGATTTTAGGGTTTTCCTACTTTACATAGGAATAGAAAAAGAAATGCTGTGAATATTGTAGTTTTAAACAACTATACTTGCATTTACTGTGTTTATGCAATTGGAGTTTTATTTGTTCAATGGGGAATGTTAAATATGGTATCCATGAATTGCCTTTTTTTTTTTAATCTGGCCATGGACTATTTCTGCCTCAGGGTAAGAAAATTTACTTGCCAGAGTAAAATGATTACTTCATAAAGAAATGTG
Source organism: Smutsia gigantea (assembly GCA_032199065.1). Lineage (NCBI taxonomy): Eukaryota > Metazoa > Chordata > Mammalia > Pholidota > Manidae > Smutsia > Smutsia gigantea. The sequence continues at coordinate 448,505 of JAVSCE010010612.1, read as the reverse complement.
TTAATCATTATTCCTGGACTGCAACTAGTCATGTATTAACAGCTGGTTCATTTTGGGTTGGGTTTGTTTTGTTTGGTTTTCAATATCACATTTATACATAATTAAAGGATAAAGTAGAATTTTGTACTACCAGATTATAAGCTATTTTAGCAGCTTTCAAAGCATAATATGGTTTGAATCGTAACTATGTAGTATTTATATTACTTTTAGTAAAAGAAGGGCAGCTCAAAGCAGTTAACCTAGTTTACGATTTTAGATTTAATCAGCAATAACTTATTTTTACTCTAATAGCTAGAAACAAAAATGAAAAAACCCATTCTGATGAGTTGATACAGGGATATGACAGCACAGGAAGGAACCACAGTCCCTGGCACATAAGATTAGAAGCTCAAAAAATACTGATTTCCTTTACTAACCTTACAAATATAATTTCAATGAATTCTTTCTGGTTCCCAGCTAAACTGCACATACGAGTAATATCTAAGCCAGCCCTCAGGATTCAGAAAGCTAGTTTACTATAATTTTATATAAACTAGTTAATAGAACTAAATTAGCATTAGTTTAAAACTATTTTCATTTTCTTTTGAGTCCAACATACAGAAGTTAAAAGGTGAGTTTTAAATGAAGCCTTTCTTTCCTAAAGATATAAAGCACCTCACAGATTTTATTTAGTAAGTTAAATGTTGGCTTAAATTTGGGAAAATTTTATTTTCCTTTCTCATTTTTCAAAGTCCTTAATTTTCCTTAGAAGCATCAGAGCATAATTCTTAGGCCTTAAAGTACATCAGTTGCCAATAATGAGTTGTATTTTAATGTTTACTAAATATGTAGTAGAGATACATCATTAGAAATGAAACCACCTAGTTTTGAATCCTAGTTTACCACTTGGGTAATCTTAACCTCTCTGCTTCAATTTCCATATCTGGAAATGGGAGTATTATTTACCTAATAGGATGATTATGAGGGGGAAAAATACATAAAAGGCCTGACACATGGTGAGTTAGTATTAGCTATGTAATTAGCTATCTTAAGATAATATTCTGAATAACTTCATGTATTTGATGGTCTTGCTTTGGATGAGGAGACTATTTTGTTAAAAAGTTTTTTTTATAATCAGATATAGCATAGTGTGCGCCAACAACACACACACATACACATACACCCCTTGCTTCATCTTAACCACTTAAGTCTTTTCTCTGTTCTCTCCCTTCCCATCCCTACTTGTTCTTTCCTCTGCTCCCATTCTTTTGCCTCTTTTCTTTTTTCTCCTCCCCTTCTCTCCATGCATTCTGAATAGCCCTCTTCACTCTCCTCCAGTCTTCTCTCTTACCTGCCCCTTTCTCCTGTTAACCTCTCTTTCTTTGTCCCCTCCTGTCTCCCCACTTGTCTTTACCCTGTCCCATTCCTTCCCCTCTTTCATACCACTGTTGAGGATTTCCCTTCCTGTACCCCCCTTTTTCTGACTTTCTCTTCTCTTTCCTTTGCTATCTCTCACCTCCCTTCCCCTACACCTACCACTACTTTGTTGTTTGGCCCTCACCCCTCCTTTTTCCCTAAAAAGAGAAGAGTGGCTGTAATCTGGATTTGTGGTAACCTCCATACTCCTTATTCTGTTTTTCTGAAGTATGTATAATGTTACCAGTGAAATAGCTTTCTTTCCTACTCTGTGATTAAACTTTTCCTCTTTCATTTCTTTTGTAACTGAGATCCATTATATGTACTCTGAAGGCTGAAATGCTTCATATAAAAGGAACTCTTCCCCCATTAACATTCTTCATCAAACATTTGGTGCCTTTATTTCCTTACAATTGAGAAAGGCTTTTTGAAAAGGTTTCATTTCAAGGTACTAAGAACTAGTGGGTGACAGGACAATGCAGTCTAATATTACAAGGAGAGAAAAAAAATCTGATGGTGAGATAATTTCTTTGAAAAGTTACATAAAGCAAGTAAGATTTTAGTTCCTAGAAAGAATAAAACATGCCTTCTGAAGGTGACTTACTTTATCCCAGAAAGGTGGAGAAAGTAAACAAGTGATAGCATTTATAAAAGTTGTTTGGATAACACTAGAAAAATAAAAGGAAATGTAGAATAAGACAAGCTGATTTTTCTTTTCATTTTTTAAAGAATTTCTTAGTGTAAGAAATAGAAAAAAAATTTTTGGCTAAATACATATATATAGCATTTCTCTTTGTTCTCAAACCCCTGCAGACATTAGTTACATATTACACAAGGTGCTTTTAACCCTAACAAAGCAAGTTCCAAATTTCTAACTATTCTTCCTCTTAATGCTTTTCCTTCTTGACTTTTTCTTGATGTTTCCTATTGCTTTTAACTTTTATATCTTCCATTGATTTTATGTGCAAAGTTTAGTTTGATTTTCCTCTAGGTCAGTATTTCTAAGTGTGCACAATCATAAGGATCACCTGGCATAATTATAAAAGTAAAAATGTTGATTCAAGAGACCCCATTGTAATTATATTAAATAAGAATCTAAGAAAGCCTGGAAATCTGTGTGTTTTAAAATGCTCCCCCAGGTGACTATTAAGATCACCAGGCAAGTTTAAGAAACACAGTTGCAGGTAGAGAGCAACCAGTGCACTTACCATCTAACAGGTAAATTATCTGAATTGCTTGTCATAGTAACACAATCAGTATTAGTTTGAGTGTTTAGTGTAAATGAAGTATTGAAAGTGTAATTCAAATTGTTTTCAACTTTAAGTTGCTAAATAATCCTGGGTTAATAGGTCATTTCTGTGACCCATTCAGGTCCTGCTCAGGTTCCAATGATGTCCCCAAATGGTTCTGTGCCTCCTATTTACGTGCCTCCTGGATATGCCCCACAGGTATGTTTTATGTTATTTTTGTATTTATATAATGGTGATCATAGTGTTACTGTTTAACTTTAATTCAAATAAAAAATACCACCTAAGTGCTGAAGCCTTTAGTACATTTAGAATGTTTGTAAAGGAGGAAAAATTAAACTGGCAGCATTTATCAGTTTGGGTATTTAATTATAGAGAATTAATTCTAGAGTTTTATCTCTCTGAATGTGTAAATAATGTAAATAATATCTTAAGGTTTAAAAGTGCCTATACTCACATTTTTTAAATCATTTGCTTAGAAGTAACCCAAGATAATGCTTCCAGTCTTACTCATAAAATGGCTCACTGGTTACCCATAATAATTGGATGGTATTGTGGTAAAAAGAAGAGAATGTAGACCTATAGGTCTGCAACCATACAGGCTAAGGAGATCAGTATCACTACACACCTATAACCTTTTCCTGCATACCAGTTGGGAAGCTTTGATTTAAAGAATACAAGATAGCTATCTTAAACTGCAAGATCTGTAGGGGTCCAATATCTTCTGCTACTGAGATTCTGCGTAGTTTGCATTCATGGCCTCAGATGCTATTTGGAAATACCCAGTTTCTTTTCCTAGCACTGAATTTGCACTTGAAATTTTCTTAAGACCCTTTATTTCCTCCCTGATTATGCCAGAATATTGGTAGGATATTGTGATGGATTCACAGTCCACTCTCAGAAGCCCACTACTGAGTGAATGATGGCAGAAGAAGACCATGCTGGTGAGGAGAATGAAAGTAGTCTGAGAAGTAGAGTCAGAAAAGCTGGATCCATATTTTATTTCAAACCCTTGCTTGCTGCATGGCCTTGGATACATCATTTCTCAGTGTCTTCAGTGTAAGATGAGATGATAACATATATAACATACTAGAAAGTACTTTGTAAGCTTTTTAAAGGGTAGTCTGCTCACATCTCTACTTATGTTTAACATACTGACTCCTTAATTTATTGTAGTCTGCATTCTGACTATATTGCCCTACTAAATCTGTTCCCTGATATGTACCAAACCCAAAGATCTCTTTTCCAGCCTAATCCTCTTTGACCTCTAAACATTTGACACCATTGATATAATTTACCCCAGATTTCCTTGACGAATTGCTGTCATGATTCTTTCTACTTCTCTGGTTCCTCCTTCTCAGACCTTTCTCCACTTACATGAAGACCACACCTGGTCTTCCCTCTCTAGTGTAATTCAGATCAGCAAACATGTACTGAATGCACCATGTGCCAAGCTCTGTATTAGGTGCTAGTGACATAAAGATGATTAAGATAATTTATTGCACACAATTATAGGGTTTTCTGCTCTTCTCTCAGCTAACACTATCTTCTATTTTTGTTTTTATGTTCCTACCCTTCACATTCACTCCATCATGACCTTCTAAAAGTAGCTTTCCTTGAACATTTCCTTTTGGGTTCTCATGGCACATTATGTATATCTGTTTTAATGATTTATCATACTGTTTAGTTAATAAATTCTGTTTCATGAGATTATGAATTCTTACAGTTCCTGTATTGGTGTTCACCAGATATGTATTGAGTGCTCATACATGTCAGGCATTCTTTTAGGTACTTGTGATATATATATATATGAGTAAAAGAAGCGAAGACCTCCATCCCTTTGTAGTTTACATTCTTGGGGAGAGAAGCAAACAGTAAGTCTAATAAATCAATAAATTGTGTAATGTATTGGTGGTGAGTGATATGGGGGACAAAGAAAGAAGCTAGAGCTGGTTACATTTTAAAATGGGGTGGTCAGAATAGTTATTGGAAGGGTGACATTTGAACCAAGTCTTGAAGGACAGGTGGGAGTTAGCAATGCATTATCTAAGGAAAGAGGATTCTGGGAACAGAAACAGTCAGTACAAATGGCCTAAGGTGAGAGCATGCCTGGAAGTGGCAAGGAAGCCACTGTGGCCGGACTGAACTCAAGGCAAAATAATAAATAATGAGGTCAGGGAAGTAATGAGACCAGATCATATAGGACTTTTATTCATCTGTATTTCCTCAATGCTGAGAGCAGTACCTGTCATATAGTAGGGACTAGTAAATATTTGTAAATCAGTCAAATAAGCGTCCAAGTTGAAGTTCTGTCTCTTTAGGCCAAGAGCCACTAAATTAATCTTCTTATATTCTTTGAAGTAAACAGCTTTTCATTTTTGTGCTTACAAAGAGCCTTTAAGTTGACTTGTCCATTCAGTGTAGTCTAGATTTCTTGACATATAAAGCCTTCCACAGTTCTGCCCTAGTTCGTCTTTGTCCCCTTCTCTTGATATGCCTAATTACCTACCAGTTTTTGCAGCCAAACATGACTATAGACATATCTTGGATATATTGTAGGTTTGGTTCGTCACTGCAGTAAAGTTAATATAGCAATAAAGTGAGCCAAATTAATTTTTTGGTTTCCCAGTATATATATATAAATTTTATGGTAGTCCATTAAGAAGGCAGTAGCAGTCTTAAAACACAATGTACATAACTTAGATAATTAATTACTAATATTTATTGCTAAAAAATGCTGTCATCTGAGCTTTCAAGTGAGGCATCTTTTTGCTGGTAGAGGGTCTTAACTTGGTGATGATGGTTGCTGATTGATGATGGTGGTAGTTCCTGAAGGCTGAGCTAGCTGTGACAGTTTCTCAAAATAAGACAGTTGCTGCATCGACTGACTCTTCATTTCATGAATGATTCCTCTTTAGCATGCAGTGCTGTTTGATAGCATTTTACCCACAGCTGAACTTCTTTCAAAGTTGGTGTCAGTCTTCTCAAACCCTGCCACTGCTTTATCAACTAAGTGTATGTAATATTTTTTTGTTGTCATTTCAACAATCTTCACAGCATCCATCTCAGGTAATCACTTTCTTTGCTTAGAAAACCACTTCTTCACTATTTATAAGAAGCAAACTCCTTGCTCATTAAAGTTTGATCATGAGATTGCAGCAATTCAGTCATATCTTCTGGCTCCACTTCTAATTCTAGTTCTCTGTTAGCTTCCGACTTTTCTTCCGCAGCTTCCGCACCTCTCTTGAATAGGATTGAAGAGGACCTTCCTCTGGATTATGATTTGACTTAAGAGAATGTTGTGGGTAGTATGATCTTCTGTCCAGACCTCTGAAACTTTCTCCAGATCAGCAAAAATGTTCTTTCTTACTATTCACGTGCTCACGGAGTAGCACTTTTAATTTCTTTCAAGAATGTTTCCTTTGCATTCGTAACTTGGCTGTTTGGCACAAGAGGCCTAGTTTTCAGCCTATGCTGTGGATGGTATGATCCTCTGTCCAGACCTCTGAAACTTTGTCCAGAGCTGCAAAAATGTTTTTTATGAGCACTTTAAATTTCCTTCAAGTACGTTTCCTTTGCATTCATAACTTGGCTGTTTGGCACAAGAGGCCTGGTTTTCAGCCTAACTCAGCTTTTGGTATGCCTTCCTCACTGAGCTTAATAATTTCTAACTTTTGATTTAAGGTGAGAAACGTGGGACTTGCCTTCACCTGACTGAACACTTAGAGGCCATTACAGGGTCATTAAGTGGCCTAGTTTCAGTATTATTGTGTCAGGGGATGGGACTGGCGTCTCAAGGAGAGAGATGGGGGAGCGGCCTGTCAGTGGGACAGTCAGAACACATAAAACATTTATCAATTAAGCTTCATCACCTCATATGGACATGGTTTGTGACACCCAAAATAAACACAATAGCAACATGAAAGATCACTAATCACAGATCCTCATAACAAATATAATAATAAATGAAAAAAATTGAAATATTGCAAGAATGACCAAAATGTAACACAGATGCAAAGTTGTGAGCAAATGCTCTTGGAAAAATGGTGCCAGTAGACTTGCTCTATGCAGGGGTGCCACAAACCTTCAATTTGTTAAAAATGTGATGTCTGTGAAACACAATAAAACAAGATATGCGTGCCCTTACATGCTCACTTGTTTTCCTATGTCCGTGGTTTGGTTAATGCTGTTGTCTGGATTCTTCATTCATTCCCTCATTTCTGCCCTTTGAAATTCTACCCATCCTTGAGGACCTAGATGAAGTTACTGGTACCACTTTTGGGGTATGTTTTACATACCATCTAGTATTGTTGTATGTGTATGTATTTCTTCTATGAGATTTTAAGTTCTTTGAGGACAGGAGCTTCCTTTTAATTATTTTTGTTCTGTGATAACTGAACTATAATAGGTGTTTCAAAAATATTTATCAAACGTGTAACTTCAACAATAATCTCACCGAAAGGATTATGTGAGGCTAGTGAGCTACTATTACCAATCTTAATTTAAGAATTAAGATTATCTTTAGGAAATATATCATTTTCAACCATTCAGGGGCAATTCCAGAACAAAGATCTAGTCTCATTGTTATTGAAATAATTTAAGTGCTCACGGTGTAAACTGGAACCTAGCATTTTTGACATCACTGTCAAAACACCCCTATTCCCTGACATACACAGTTTCTGATGTTAGAACATACTTAAGAGCCAGGTTCTAGGCACAGCTAAGGACTTCATAATTGTCCAAAACTTGACACATAAGTAAATTATATTAGCAAGTCTGGAAGCTGGGAATTGAATGAAATGTTAAGACTCATACATGCCTATAATAAAGTACAGGTAGTATTTGGGTCAGCTGGACCAAGAAACACACACCAAACACACAAATAGCTCTTATCTGTGGTCTCCTTTTAGACTTTCATGCACTGATCTCCCCGCGTGGCAGCAGATCTAATCACCTCCATCCCTTGCCTTACATGTATCTGTTGTTGAAAGCCAGTATTCCAAGGAGGTTCAAATAATATTTTTGCTGTATCATGTAATTCAGTGCTTGCTAATAAGATTTGGCAAATTTATGTATTCTAAAATGTCTGGTCAGACAAGAAAGGACTGCAAAAATAAATCGTTTGGGGGCTGTTTAGCTCCATGACTAAGGAAATAATTATGCTGTGTACCTAAGAGCATATTGGGACAGAAAAATGAAAGGTCTAAAGGTAGATATATTTTAATTTAAGATTCAGATCAAGATTTAATGAAAGTACCTATAAAAGAAACACATGAACAAGTCATGATTTACTAAGGATATATCAACCTTCAAATGTATGATGTTTGTACGTGGCATGTCCCTCTTAAGTTTAGAAGCACTTCAGATATGAACTCACCATTAATCCGTACTTTAACTTCGTTTTTGAGAATAACATTAGATAGTCAAGGTATCAAACATTGGGTAACTTTGAGAATAATTGATCCAGTGTTCTCATTTGCAGTTTGCAAAGCCCAAACCACCTCTTAAAGTAGCCAGTTTTTTAATACTTACCTTGCATTCTTATTCAAAAATTCTACAATATTGTTTATTTTATAATTTTGTACCTTTCTTCTTTGATGCTTTTTAGCATTCTACTCAACAGTAATGGGAAACTGGATTATTTTATTCTGTTAACGTTAACTTTTGAAGAAAAAGATGCTATTTATAAAGGTATAGAATGCCCGTGTCACCAGAAAGGTAGAGTTCCTAAGGATGATTTTTCTCCTTTTCCATTAGTAAACAAAAATAGCTTTTAAAATAGACTTAATTTTTTACCTACACACATAACTTTTGTTGTTAGATCGGAAAAATTGATAATCATTTTTAAAGATCATTATTTTACAAATTTTTATTACCCATGAAATTATATAAGATACTATTTAATCTGCTAGTACAACCTCAAGATAATTAAAATATGCTGAAAGCAAAATGAATTTGTTCACCACAATCTTAAATATAAAGGAATTTTAATTTTTCAAAAAAGCTAATGGAAAATGTATTTAGTGATAACATACAATTTTTTATTTTTCTGTTCATGATTATGTAGAAAACTTGGAATACATATAAAAAGTTAGGAAAGAGTTGCATTGAATGTTACAATAGATATAATCTCTGTAAACAGTATACAGTGGGCCCTTGAACAACATGGGTTTGAACCTCTGGGTCCACTTATATGTCTTTTTTCTCAGTAAATACAGTACACTACTGTAAGTTTGTTTTCTCTTTCTTTTTTTTTAAATAATTTATTTTGGTATCATTAATCTACAATTACATGTGCAATATTATGGTTATTAAACTACCCCCTTCATCAGGTCCCCCCCACCAACCCCATTACACTCACTGTCCATCACTGTAGTGAGATGCTATAGAATCGCTACTTGTCTTCTCTGAACTGTACAGCCCTCCCCATGCCCCCCCAACATTACATCTGCTAATCATAATACCCCTTCTTCCCCCTTATCCCTCCCTTCCCAACCATCTTCCCCAGACCCTTTACCACTGGTAACTGTTAGTCCATTCTTGGGTTCTGTAAGTCTGCTGCTGTTTTGTTCCTTCAGTTTTTTTCTTTGTTCTTATACTCCGCATATGAGTGAAATCATTTGATACTTGTCTTTTTCGGCTTGGCTTATTTCACTGAGCATAATACCCTCTAGCCCCATCCATGTTGTTGCAAATGGTAGGATTTGTTTTCTTCTTATGGATGAATAGTATTCCATTCTGTAAACGTACCACATCTTCTTTATCCATACATCTACTGATGGACACTTAGGTAGCTTCCATTTCTTGACTATTGTAAATAGTGCTGCTTTAAACATAGGGGTGCATATGCCTTTTTCAAACTGGGCTACTGCAGTCTTAGGGTAAATTCCTAGGAGTAGAAATCCTCGGTCAAATGGTATTTCTATTTTGAGTTTTTTGAGGAACCTGGACACTGCTTTCCACAATGGTTGAACTACTTTGCATTCCCACCAGCAGTGTACGAAGGTTCCCTTTTCTCCACATCCTCACCAACATTTGTTGTTGTTTGTGTTTTGGATGTTGGCCATTTTCACTGGTGTGAGGGGATATCTCATTGTGGTTTTAATCTGCATTTCTCTGATGATTAGCAATGTGAAGCATCTTTTCATGTGCCTGTTGGCCATCTGAATTTCTTCTTTAGAGAAGTGTCTATTCATGTCCTCTGCCCATTTCTTAATTGGATTATTTGCTTTTTGTTTATTAAGGTGCATGAGTTCTTTATATATTTTGGATGTCAACCCCTTATCAGATACGTCATTTATGAATATATTCTCCCATACTGTAGGATCTCTTTTTGTTCTACTAATGGTGTCCTTTGCTCTACAGAAGCTTTTCAGCCTGATATACTCCCACTTGTTCATTTTTGCTTTTGTTTCCCTTGCCAGGGAGATATGTTCATGAAGAAGTTGCTCATGTTTATGTCCAAGAGATTTTGCCTATGTTTTTTTCTAAGAGTTTTATGGTTTCATGACTTACATTCAGGTCTTTGATCAACCTTGAGTTTACCTTGTGTATGGGGCTAGACAGTAGTCCAATTTCATTCTCTTACATGTAGCTGCCCAGTTTTTCCAACACCAGCTGCTAAAGAGGCTGTCATCTCCCCATTGTATATCCAAGGCTCCTTTATCAAATATTAATTGACTGTATATGTTTCGGTTAATGTTTGGATTTCCTATTCTGTTCCACTGGTCTTTGGGTCAGTTTTTGTGCCAATACCAAATTGTCTTGATTACTGTGGCTTTGTAGCAGAGCTTGAAGTCAGGGAGCATAATTCCCCATTTTATTCCTCCTTCTCAGGATTCCTTTGGCTGTTCGGGGTCTTTTGTGGTTCCATATGAATTTTAGAATTATTTGTTCCAGTTCATTGAAGAAAGCTGTTGGTAGTTTGATAGGGATTGTGTTGAATCTGTAGATTGCTTTAGGTAGTATAGCCATTTTGACAGTATTTATTCTTCGTAGCCAAGAGCATGGGATGCATTTCCATTTGTTAGTGTCCTCTTTAATTTCTCTTAGGAGTGTCTTGTTTTCAGAGTACAGGTCTTTCACTTCCTTCGTTAGGTTTATTCCTAGGTATTTTATTCTTTTTGATGCAATTGTGAATGGAATTGTTTTTCTGATTTCTCTTTCTGCTAGTTCATCATTAGTGTATAGGAAAACAACAGATTTCTGTGTGTTAATTTTGTATCCTGCAACTTTGCTGAATTCAGATACTAGTTCTAGTAGTTTTGGAATGGAATCTTTAGGGTTTTTTATGTACAGTTTCATGTCATCTGCAAATAGTGACAATTTGACTTCTTCTTTACCAATCTGGATGCCTCGTATGTCTTTGTTTTGTCTGATTGCTGTGGCTAGGACCTCCAGTACTACGTTGCATAACAGTGGAGAGAGTGGGCATCCCTGTCTTGTTCCTGATCTTAGATGAAAAGCTTTCAGCGTCTCGCCATTATGTATGATGTTAGCTGTGGGTTTGTCATATATAGCCTTTATGATGTTGAGATACTTGCCAACTATACCCATTTGTTGAGAGTTTTAATCAGGAATGGATGCTGAATTTTGTCAAATGCTTTTTCAGCATCTATGGAGATGATCATGTGGTTTTTGTTCTTCTTTTTGGTGATGTGGTGGATGATGTTGATGGATTTTCGAATGTTTACCATCCTTGTATCTCTGGGATGTATCCCACTTGCTCATGGTGTATGATCCTCTTGATGTATTTTTGAATTCAGTTTGCTAATATTTTGTTGAGTATTTTTACATGTACGTTCATCAGGGATATTGGTCTGTAATTTTCTTTTTTGGTGAGATCTTTGCCCCGTTTTGGTATTAGAGTGATGCTGGCTTCATAAATGAATTTGGAAGTATTCCCTTCACTTCTATTTTTTAGAAAACTTTAAGGAGAATGGGTATTATTTCTTCTCTATATATCTGGTAGAATTCAGAGGTGAATCCTTCTGGTCCGGGGGTTTTGTTCTTGGGTAGTTTTTTGATTACCGATTCAATTTCGTTACTGGTGATTGGTCTGTTTAGTTTTTCTGTTTCTTGCTTGGTCAGTCTTGGAAGGTAGTATTTTTCTAAAAAGTTGTCCTTTTCTTCTATGTTTTCCAGCTTGTGAGCATATAAATTCTCATAATATTGTCTTATGATTCTTTGTATTTCTCTGGGGTCCGTTGTTATTTTTCCTCTCTCACTTCTGATTCTGTTTATGTGTGTAGATTCTCTTTTTCTCTTAATAAGTCTGGCTAGGGGTTTATCTGTTTTGTTTATTTTTTCAAAGAACCAGCTCTTGGTTTCATTGATTTTTTTCTATTGTTTTATTCTTCTCGGTTTTATATATTTCTTCTCTAATCTTTATTATGTCCCTCCTTCTGGTGACTTTGGGCCTCATTTGTTCTTCTTTTTCCAGTTTCAGTAATTGTATCTTTACACTACTCATTCAGGATTGTTCTACCATCTTTACATAGGCCTGGATTGCAATATACTTTCCTCTTAGAACTACCTTGCTGCGTCCCACAGAAGTTGTGGCTTTGTGTTGTTGTTGTCATTTGTCTCCATATATTCTTTGATTTCTGTTTTGATTTGGTCGTTAACCCATTGATTAATTAGGAGAATGTTGTTAAGTCTGCATGTATTTGTGAGCCTTTTTGATTTCTTTCTAAAATTTATTTCTAGTTTTATACCTTTGTGATCTGAGAAGTTGGTTGGTAGAATTTCAATGTTTTTGACTTTGCTGAGGTTCTTTTTGTGGCCTAGTATGTGTTCTATTCTGGAAAATGTTCCATGTGCACTTGAGAAGAATGTGTCTCATGCTGCTTTTGGGTGCAGAGTTCTGTAGATGTCTGTTAGGTCCATCTGTTCTAGTGTGTTGTTCAGTGCCTCTGTGTCTTAACTTATTCTCTGTCTGGTTGATCTGTCCTTTGGAGTGAGTGGTGTGTTGAAGTCTCCTAAAATGAATGCATTGCTGTCTATTTCCTCCTTTAATTCTGTTAATATTTGTTTCACATATGCTGGCGCTCCTGTGTTGGGTGCATATATATTTATAATGGCATATATATTTATAATCTTCTTGTTGGCCTGACCCCTTTATCATTATGTAATGTCCTTCTTTATCTCTTGCTACTTTGTTCGTTTTGAAGTCTATTTTGTCTGGTACAAGTACTGCCACACCTGCTTTTTCCTCTTTGTTGTTTGCATGAAATATCTTTTTCCATCCCTTCACATTTAGTCTGTGTATATCTTTGGGTTTGAGGTGAGTCTCTTGTAAGCAGCATATAGATGGGTCTTTCTTTTATATCCATTCTGTTACTCTGTGTCTTTTGATTGGTGCATTCAGTCCATTTACATTATGGTGATTATTGATAGATGTGTACTTATTGCTATTGCTGGCTTTAGATTCGTGGTTCCCAAAGGTTCTAGGGTTGCTTCTTTACTATCTAACAATCTAACTTAACTTTCTTGTTAAGTTATTGTAAACAGCGTCTGATGTTTCTTTATTTCTCTCCCTTCTTATTCTTCCTCCTCCATTCTTTATATTCTAGGTGTTTTATTCTTTGACTTTTGTTAGTATTTGGATGGTCTGCTTTCTTTGCTATGATTTTATTTTCTCTAGTGACATCTTTTTAGCCTTAGGGGTGCTTCCTTCTAGAGCAGTCCGTTTTTAGATATCCTGTAGTGGTGGCTGATGAGAGGCAAACTCTCTCAACTTTCGTTTGTCTGGAAATTGTTTAAGCCCTCCGTCATATTTAAATGATAATCATGCTGGATACAATATTCTTGTTCGAGGCCCTTCTGTTTCATTACGTTAAATATATCGTGCCATTCTTTTCTGGCCTGTAAGGTTTCTGTTGAGAAGTCTAATGATAGTCTGATGGGTTTTCCTTTGTAGGTGATCTTTTTTCTCTCTCTAACTCCCTTTAATACTCTTTCTTTATCTTTGATCTTTGCCATTTTAATTATTATGTGTCTTGGTGTTGTCTTCCTTGGGTCCCTTGTGTTGGGAGATTTGTGGGCTTCCGTGGACTGCGAGACTATTTCCTTCCGCAGTGTGGGAAAGTTTTCAGTAATTATTTCTTCAAAGACACTTTCTATCTCTTTTTCTCTCTCTTCTTCCTTTGGTACTCGTATAATGCGAATATTGTTCCGTTTGGATTGGTCACACAGTTCTCTTAATATTCTTTCATTCCTAGAGATCCTTTTATCTCTCTCTGCCTCAGCTTCTCTGTATTCCTGTTCTCTGATTTCTGTTCCATTAACAGTCTCTTGCATCTCATCCAGTCTGCTGTTAAGCCCGTTGATCGCTTGTCTGATTTCTGCATTGTCTTTCCTCACTTCCCTCATTTCCTCCCTCATTTCTTGCACATTTCTCTGTAGATCCATCAGCATGGTTATGACCTTTATTTTGAATTTTTTTCCAGAAAGACTGTGCATTTCCATACCTTCAGGCTCCCTTTCTGGGGTTGTCTGGTTGATTTTAGTCTGGACCATATTCCTCTGTCTTTTCATGGCTATAGAAGTGGTTGCTGGTAGTTGCCACGTATGTCAGCTGGGCTCTTTAAGACTTTAAAAAGAAAAAAGGAAAGAAAAAAAAAGAAAGAAAAGAAAAAAAATAAAACAGAACAAAACAGAAATACAAAACAACCACAATAATAAAAAAACACCCACCGGTAGTAGATTCTGTGGGGATGCTGTACGTGGCGCTGTTGCTGCACTATTCCGCAGCCATGGCCGCGCCGCTCTGCAGGGCCCTTTATAGCTCTGGCCGGCGTGGGAACGAATGGGAGGCTGTTGATCTCTGTGAGAAGTCTTAAATGCGGCCACCCTTTCCCAGTCGCCAGCTAAGCGGTCTGTAACTCCCCAGGACTCCCAGCCTGCTGGGCTGAGTGTGCCGGGGTGATCCGGCTCCTCCGCTGGGCTCCTGTCTCTTTAAGACCGTTGAAAAAGCGCACGCTTTTCTTTTCTTTTTTTTTCCTTCCCGGGAGCCAGCTGCAAGCACCCTGGCGCGTTCCCCGCTCAGATCCTGCACCCTCTGTCTCTCCAATCTCCGCTACACCACGCTATGTGTGTCAGCGCTCCCTGCGCAAATCACCAGGGCTGGTTATCTCGCAGGGTGTACTACCAGTCCCTCCCAGCTCTGAATCCTCTCCTCCTGCTGGTGAGCTGGTGTGGATGAGTGCTTGGGTCCCGCTGGGTCGTGGCTCTGTATCTTACCTGCCTTGCGGGGTGCCATGTCCTCTCAGGTATAGCTGCACACTGTGCGCTTTCCTGTGTATTCTGGTCTCTCTTTTAGGAATAGTTGTATTTGCTGTATTTTCATAGATATATGTAGTTTTGGGAGAAGATTTCTGCTGCCCTGCTCACGCCACCACCTTCCCGGAAGTCCTTGTGTTTTCTCTTTCTTCTGATTTTCTTAATATTTTCTTTTTTCAAGTTTACTTTATTGTAAGAGTATATGATATACATAAGTTAAAAAATATGTGTTAATCGACTACTTATGTTATCAGTAAGGCTTCCAGTCAACAGTAGGCTATTAGTAAAATTTTGGGAGAGTCAAAAGGTATACATAGATTTTTTTTACTATGTTGCAGGTCTGTGCTTCTAACCCCTGCTTTGTTCAAGTGTCAACTGAATTTAGCTTTTTTTCTAATTACAAAATTGCAAGCATCATTTTAGATATCATCATAATGAGCTTTATTATTGTAGTTTAACAAATAAAGAAGGAAAAGTTGATGAGAGACTGATAATACCGCATAGAGGCAGAAATATGTCCCAAGTGATGTAATACATCAAATGGAAAAACAAACAAAAACTGTAAAACACAAAGCAAAACTCAGAAAGTAAATTTTGACAGTAGAAGAAACTTAATTTACTGGGAAATAATACCAATTTATAATATGTAAGAGCATTGCAGTACAGATTGACACTTGATATTTTAGTGATCAGGTTAAGGATTTATCAATAAAAGATCTATAAACTACCTAGATGAGACTCCTGAAAAGCAATATCAAAAGTTCTTTCCCCCTGCCTTTCTTGTGATGGCTCCCTGTTTTTTATGGAATGTGGATTGTTATGGTGATGAGAGGGTTCTTAACAGGAAGGCAATTGTAGATTTCATAATGTGGGGAAAGGACTTACATCAGCATCATGAAAAGTTTCAGGTTATTCCTTTGACTTTGGCTTGGTATTTCACTTTGCCTTATGTCAGCATGCAACAATTAGGTCAGTGATTTTTTTCAAGGATTCTATAAACCAGTCTGATCGCAGTTTTCTCTGTCTCTCCTTGGGAGAATAGCCAAAAAAGATGGGCATACTATAAGAGACTGGAAAGTAGGGGACTTAGCAGTTTAGATGAGGATGAAGGGTTATATTAAGAGATGGAGAGAAAGTGGTCACTTACTGACATGGTTCTATGTGATGTGTAGTTAGATATATAAAATAAATCTGTTGAATGGTCAGAAATGTCCGTACTGTTTAATAGCTTAAATTTGGAATCGTTCTGGGTTCAGGGTGAAGCCATTGAAGTAAGCTGACAGAAGTAGAGGGGAAGCAAAAGTTGTAGGACTTGAGGAAGTCATAGAACTCTAATAGTTTGGTGTTCGTAAGAGGGGGAAAGAAATGTGGCATTCTAGCAGAACTAATAAAATATTTATTTCTGGTCATATCACTGATTCAACACATTTTGGGGTTTTTGTTTGTTCATTTGTTTTTGAACATCTGTTCTATGCTAGATGGACTTTCAGGTATTGAGAGAAAATGATAAACAGAACAAATTTGTCATGGAATGTACATTCTGGTGGAGAAGATACTATAGAAAATGTCAGATAGTAAATATAACCTCCTTTCTCTGCAGCCCCTCAATTATGTCTATATTCAATGAAACATTGTCTGACATGAGGCAAATAATTAGAAATTGTCTGACATACATGGTTAGGTGGTCAGACTGTGCTGGTAGCCATATTTAATATTTCATTGTCTTTGTTTTAATTTTAACATAGACTAATTTGAATTTTAATTATCATCATTAATGTACCCCGTTCATATAAAATTCAGTATCTGCATGGTTGGCCATTTGCCAGCAGCTGGACTTAGCAGTTTGAGGTCTCCGTCCTTGCTCTGCAGTCACTAGCCACTCACATGGTCACTTGAAGTGCTGGGGTTTGCCACATACTCTTGATCCTGATCTGGCTCTTTTTTTCTCTCTCTCTTTTTCCTCTGCTTCTTGGCTTTCTTTTTTTCTTTTTCTTTTTTATATGTGTACTTAACAAACTTACCATCGAACCATTTTAAATACTCATTCATTGACATTAGTACATTCACAATGTTGAACTACCATTACCATCATCCATTCACAGAACTCTTTTCATCTTGCAAAACAAACTTCTATTAAACAATAACTCCCCATTCTCCCTTTCCCCCAGCTTATCTTTGTATTTTAAGTATTTTTCAGCAGAAAAGTGGTTTTAATTTCATTAGTAATTTAGCCAGTGAGATCTCATTTGTGTTGTGAAATTTAAAAATAAATCCACTAAAAGATAATCACCTATGGATTCTGTACCCACAAAGTAGAAAAGAACATGAAACAAAAGCCAGATTGCCTGAGTGCAAATACTAGCTTCTCCACTTACTACCTGTGTGACTTTAGCAGGTTATTTAACATCTCTGTGCCTTAGTATCCCCATCAGAAAACTGGAGAAAATTATAGTACCTATGTGAAGCATTGTTTATGAGGATTAAATAGTTAATGTATGTCCCTTAAGGAACTTAGAGTTAAGTTATAGAGGAAGACACATATGTATTTGGAAAGTTAACAAATATTAGTGTTACAAATACCAAACAAGTGATACAGAATAAATGCACTAGAAATGATAGGAGGCACAGATCACTGAGATTGTGGTGCCCAGGAAAGGGTTCTTGGAGAGCAAGCAAAAGAAACATTCCACAGACTCCTAGCTCCACATCTCTGTCAGCACTGGAGTTAACAAGCTTTGCCTTCCCATCTCGACCCACATATTCTTCTTTTTATCTAGAACAGAGACATACTTTACTGTTCTTGTCTAGACCCAGTACTCCCACTGGAGCCCATCCTTTTTGACTGCTCAAGGACATTTATTCTTCCATTTTTCTCTGCTCTCTCCTATATCATCAGTTTCTTATCTCTCAGGGATCATTCTTATTAACATATTAGCATGTTGTAATTGCTCTCACAAAAAACGAAAATTTTGTAAAGTATCTTGACTCCATTACTACCAGCTAGAACCCTATTTCCATATTCCCCTCTACTGGAAAACTTCCCAAAATTGTGCGGTTAGCTCTCTAATTCTACTCCCCACTTTCAGACCCATTCCAGTCAGGCTTGCCCTGTAATTACCCCAGAACTGCTCTCATCAAGGCTAACTTCCATATTGCTTAATCAAACAGTCAGTTATTAGTCTTTATCTTCCTTGATCTGTCTGCAGCTTTTGACAAAGTTGATCCTTCCTCACTGATACCACTAAACTTTTCCACACTCTTAGTTGTCTTCTAACTTTGTAGTTCTTGTCCAATCTTTCCAGAACTGCAGACTAGTATATCTAACTGCCTACTTGACATTGCCACTTAGATGTCTCGTAAACTTAACCAAATTGACATGTCCAAAACCTAACGTTCCAAATTTTCTCCCAAAACAACTGGTTCTACCCTATAGGCTTCCCCATCGTGGTTGATATAATATCATTGTTCCATAACTTTTGTTTATCACTTTTCCAATAGAATCATCAGCTAATCTTGTTGTTCTACTTTTAAATATATGTGGAATATGGCTCACTTGTCACCACTTTCACTGCTAACACCATGGACCAAACCACCACTGTCTCTTACCTACCTACTCCAATAGCTTCCAGAACAGTTTCCCCCTATTGCCCTTGCCCTGCAATCTATTCAAAACTCGGCAGTTAGAGTAATCCTGTTAAATGTAAAATTATATCAGAGTTTCTCAACCTCAACATTATAGACATTTTAGGCCTGATAATTTTTTGTTACAGAGGATTGTCCTCTGTTTTTTAGGGTATTTAGCATCATCCCTGACCTCTCTACCCACTAGATGCCAGTAGTACCCCCTTGAGTTGTGACAAAGAAAAATGTCTCCAGATACTACCAGACGTCCTTCAGGTGGGCAAAATCATCCCTGGCTGGCAACATCTGGCTTATATCACTCTTCTGCCCAAAACTCTGTGATGGTTTCCCATTTCACTGACAGTAAATGCCGAAGTCCAAGTCTTTAATAGCCTATACAGCCCTACTTGACCTGGCCTCCCTCTTTGTCTCTTTGACCTCATCTGCTTCTCTCCATCTTGCTGTATGCCCATCCAGTCTCACTGGCTTCCTTCTACCTACATTTACATTAGGTGCTTTGTTCCCACTCTCCCCTCTGCCCAGAGCACTATTCCAGATTTCTGCATGGCTAATTCCTTCAGTTGCTTCAAGTCTGCTCAAATTTCATTTTGTCAATAAGACCTATCCTGATCATTCTATTTTATACTGCAGCCTGTCCCTTTCACATAGTACTTGTAATTGCCATTATCTGCTCTGTTTTTCCCCCCCACAGTATTTATCACCTTGAAGCATGCTAAATAATTTACTATTGTGTTTATCCAAAAGTATGTGTGCCCCCATAAGGACATCTATCACTCTGACATTTATTCTCTCCTAAATTACCAATATCTCTATTTTGTTCAGAAACAAATATTTTTTAAATGATTGGAAGAAGTAATGTTAGAGCTAGGTTTTGAAGGTTAGATAGGATTTGCATGGTTACAGGTTAAGGGGAAGCCAAACGAAGAGGAAAGGTGGCATAAACAAAAATACAAGATACAGGATGAAGATAGGTTTTTTTAATATGCCAGCCTGGGTGGAGTTAAATGTTAAGGATTTGGTGTAGAAGAATGATACAGCTAGGAAGGTAGGTTGGAACCGAATTGAATGCCAGAATGAAAAGTATACACTATAATCCTATCAGAAATAGGTCATTTAAGATTTGTGAGTTGATAAAGGTTAAAGTAGTATATTGTGATGGACACTATGGTTTGGCTCACTGAAACTCATTCCAAACTTCCTCAGATCCCTTCTTGCAGTTTAGTGGCTAAAAGGCTGTAAACAGTTTCCAGAGTCTTTTTGGCAAGGGTTCCTGATATGATTTTGTTTCCACCAACTATATGCACTTGTCTGAGGCTTCAGTTCAGAACTGAGTTAAATAGGGAGAAAGGCAGAATATGAGGCACACATTTTGCTGGAAGCAAGGCATTGTAGTTCTAAAGGTAGCATATAAAAAACAGTGTATTCATTTGGTCTTCTAACCCCATATTACAGACAACTTATCTCATACTCCACCAGGTAGGTCTGTTTAATAGCAACTTCTTTCTAAAACAGTAATCATTTACTTGTAATTCAGGTTTCTCTGAACCCAAATAAGTGTGTTTTCTAATATACCTACCAAGCACATACATTTTATATACGAAATTTGCTATTCTTAAGCATAAATCTTGTCCTTCCTGAAAATACCAGGATTTGCCTTTAAGTTAGCACTTTATATTTTAGTCATTTTCTGTTTTCTTAGGAAAGGTACTGTTAGCAATTTGTTGTACCTAGATAGTAATCATTTAAGTCTAAAAGGATAAGGGCCCTATTTTAGTAGAGGGAGTCCTAGTTTTGAGATAAAACCCTATATTCTTTTAGGTTTTTCTGTGTCCTTGCAACTCTGGTGAGGTTCAAAGGAAACAAATTTGTCTTTAAAAATCATTTCCTAAGTGTGACCCCTATTTAAAAATGTGTAATTTCTAAGACTCAAAGTCATAGATACTTTTCTTAATTGGGAATTAATATATTAGGTGTTTGTCTCCCCTGAAGTGATCTTTAGCTGTTAAAATTGTCCTGGTCATGGGCAAAGGGTTTTGTGCCAAAATTCAATGTATGGTTGATCTTAGGAGTCTGGATCCAGTTTTTTCCCACATTTCTATTCACAACTTGTGTTCCTTCTACAACTTGTTTCCCCCCACCACATCCATAATGTGGAAAAGGAAATTAATTCCCGACCCTATTATGTCCAAACCAGAAATTCCCTTGAGTCTCCCTTCATTTCTACTACATCACTAAACACATATAACACATGCAATAAGTACCTAATATCATAGCTCACTGTTATATTATTTAGTATTTTCAGTGTTTTAAGATTTCTATTGCATTGTATTAAAAAAGTCTTCAAGTTCACATTGCTAATTCATATGTGCTTAATGCATTTAATAGAATTTTTTCTTGAGTCTATGAAGTTTCTTAACTAACTTCTAATGGTGTGAAAATTCTTACTCTAACATATTTCAAAAGAATTGCTTACATCCTACGAAAGAAACTTAGTCTAATGTTCGTCTTGTAGGTTATTGAAGACAATGGTGTTCGAAGAGTTGTTGTGGTTCCTCAGGCACCAGAGTTTCATCCTAGTGGTCACACAGTCATACACCGTTCTCCACATCCTCCTCTGCCGAGCTTCATTCCTGTTCCAACCATGATGCCTCCTCCACCGCGCCATATGTACTCACCAGTGACTGGAGCTGGAGACATGGCAACACAGTATATGCCACAGTATCAGTCTTCACAGGTTTATGGAGATGTAGGTAAGACATCTAAAAATATTCCTGTTTCATGGGAATTGGCTCTTCTTTGCTTGGATATAAAAAATGCTATCATTATATTATATAAAAGAAACAACAAAATAGTAACAATATAACAATCATTTTCTATTACCCAAGCCCTATGTTAAGTGTTTCTTCATCACGATCACCCTAAGGAAAACCCTTAAAAGGCAGATAAGTAAACAGAAAGTCAAAAGGGGAAAGTAACTTACATCATGAAGCAATATTTAGTGGGGACACATTCAAACAAGAGTTCTCCTCTGTTCTATTGTCTATGCCCTGAGGAAAATATTCAGCCGGGAGTAATCATGCTGTTGTTAAATTCCGAAGGCTCTGATGTCACTAACCAAAGTTGCTAGGTTCTGTGAGGGATTTAAAAAAACAGTAAGCTATAACCTCTGCCCTCAGGGAATTAGTAAATTGTTGGGAAGTATAGACAACCACACACAATAGTAATCTCACTCTTTCCTATGGCTTTAAATATCTGTATACGGGCAGCTCTCAAATTGTATCTTCACCCAAAACCTCTCCTTTGAGCCTCAGACTTAGACTTCTAACTGCCTTCTTGATAACTCTACTTAAATCTCAGTTATATAGCATTTCTAAACTATAAATCTCAATTATGGAGCTTGCTTTTCTGTCATCTTCATCTCAGTAGATGGTACTGCTGTACAGTCAGTTTGTTCAAGTGAAAACCAGCTGGTCATATTTGATTCTTTCTCTCAACAGCCACCTTCCACTGGTTTTCTGCTGTCGGTCTTGCCCCCAACCATCCAGGCTTTGCTAGAGTAATCATTTTAAAATACAAATCAGACCATTTTCCTGTTTAAAAGAATTGAGTAACTTCCCATTGCATTTTCAAAAAAATCCTAAACTCTTCCCCTAAGCCAGGATCTTCTGGACCTCATCACTCTTGATATTTGGGGACAGTTAAGCCTTCGTTGTGGAGGACAAACATGTCCACTGTCGGATGTTCAGCAGAAGCCCTTTCCTCTACCCACTAGATGCCAGTAGCACACAATTCATACCTTACCCCCACCCAGTTGTGACAATATCTCCAGACATTGCCAAATGACCGGAAATTACCAAAATTGGCCCTGGTTGGAAACTACTGCCCTATTACCTCTGAATGCCTTGTCCCACTTGTCACCACCCCACCCCCACTTCAGTTTTTCAACACCTTCAACTTCTTTCTTGCCTCAGTGCTTCTGCACATGGTGTTCTCCCTGTCAGAAGTGCTCTTCACCCTTGGAAGGCTCCTTTTTTACCCTTAGCTAACAGCTTTCAGAGAGACCTTCCATGACCTTACCTTATCCATCTTTCACATTGAAATCTGTTTTTTTCACAGAACTTAACACAATTTGATTTTTTTAAAGTATTTGTATGTCTTTCTCCTTTATTTGACTGTAAACTCTCTAAGAACTGAATTTGTTTTATTTACCATTTCCCTTGCACTTAACAGTACCTATCATTTATGCTTAGTAAATTTGTAGAAAAAATAACTAAATACAAATTTAAATTATGCAGCATAGCCTCTAAGTAGTAAATACATATATTATGTCATATATCATATATAATTTTCAGACTTACTTCTACTGCCCAAGTAATGTATTGATTCTGTAATTCCAGGTGGGGTTTGGGTTTCTGCATTTCTAAAAAACTCCCAGGTGAAACTCATGCAGTGGTCCAGTGAATGTGCTTTTGAGTAACAAGAGTTTATATGACAAATCTGTCTCTTCCTTCTATTATTTTACAGCTAAGTTTGACTTAGTTTTTAAAAATATGTTTTAAGAAAATGCACGTTACAATAAATACTATTTTGTGTTGTTAAAATGCATTGGGTTTTTTTGTTTGTTTTTTTTTTTTTCATTTATTTTATTTTATTTTGTAATATAATTTATTTTATTATCATTAATCTGCAATTACATGTGCAATATTATGCTTATTGAACTACCCCTTCATCAGATCCCCCCCACCAACCCCATTACAGTCACTGTCCATCAGCATAGTGAGATGCTATGGAATCACTACTTGTCTTCTCTGAGTTGTACAGCCCTCCCCGTGCCCCCCCAACATTACATCTACTAATCGTAATGCCCCTTTTTCCCTCTTATCCCTCCCTTCCCACCCATTTTCCCCAGTCCCTTTCCCTTTGGTAACTATTAGTCCGTTCTTGGGTTCTGTGAGTCTGCTGCTGTTTTGTTCCTTCAGTTTTTTTCTTTGTTCTTATACTCCACATATGAGTGAAATCATTTGATACTTGTCTTTTTCGGCTTGGCTTATTTCACTGAGCATAATACCCTCTAGCTCCATCCATGTTGTTGCAAATGGTAGGATTTGTTTTCTTCTTATGGCTGAATAATATTCCATTGTGTATATGTACCACATCTTCTTTATCCATTCATCTACTGATGGACACTTAGGTTGCTTCCATTTCTTGGCTATTGTAAATAGTGCTGCAATAAACATAGGGGTGCATCTGTCCTTTTCAAATTGGGCTGCTGCATTCTTAGGGTAAATTCCTAGGAGTGGAATTCCTGGGTCAAATGGTATTTCTATTTTGAGTTTTTTGAGGAACCTCCATACTGCTTTCCACAATGGTTGAACTAATTTGCAGTCCCACCAGCAGTGTAGGAGGGTTCCCTTTTCTCCACATCCTCGCCAACATTTGTTGTTGTTTGTGTTTTGGATGTTGGCCATCCTCACTGATGTGAGGTGATACCTCATTGTGGTTTTAATTTGCATTTCTCTGATGACTAGCGATGTGGAGCATCTTTTCATGTGCCTGTTGGCCATCTGAATTTCTTCTTTGGAGAAGTGTCTGTTCATCTCCTCTGCCCATTTCTTAATTGGCTTATTTGCTTTTTTCTTGAGGTGTGTGAGCTCTTTATATAATTTGGGTGTCAACCCCTTATCGGATATGTCATTTATGAATATATTCTCCCATACTGTAGGATGTCTTTTTGTTCTACTGATGGTGTCCTTTGCTGTACAGAAGCTTTTCAGCTTGATATAGTCCCATTTGTTCATTTTTGCTTTTGTTGCCCTTGCCCAGGGAGATGAAAATGCACGTTACAATAAATACTATTTTGTGTTGTTAAAATGCATTGTTATTCAGAGGGGATATGCATTCAAATACATGGATATGATTCACAGTGATGAGATGGAAAGTGAAGAGTGAAAATCCACAAAGGGTACAAATCTAAAAAGATACAACCTTTGCCCTCAGGTTATAGATCACTGCCCAGTGACAGAAGATAAGAGTATTTGAAGTTATAAGCCAGGGCATCTACCACTGGATCCTAATGACTGACAGTGGCTATCACCCTTGCCCCTTACCCAAGTACATTTTGTGTGGATTCCCAGAGTGAGATCTAATCCAGCATTTCACATCAACAGCTACCCTTATTGAGCCTGAACTTTGCCACACACTGTGCCTGTACATGTATTATCTCACTTAATCCTTAATAAATTTGCAAGGTACATATGAAGAAACTGAGGCTCAGAAACATTAAGTAATTTCTGTAAGGTCACAACTAGTTCATTGCTGAGGATTTTAACCCTCTCAGGTCTGTTTGATAATAAAATTGCTACTCTTCCTACTAGAACACATTCTTTATTTCTCCCCACCCCATGGCTGCTTTATTATTTTATTTATCTTGAATAATAAATATAAAAACATTTGGATAACTACATTTAAAAAGTATGCACTAATTAATGACATTTCCTACCTTTTTTTTAATGAGCTATAACTCACATAACAAAATTCACCATTTTCAAGTGTACAATTCAGTGGTTTTTAGCATATTCACTAGATGTCAAATTCCCTGCCACTAATTCCAGAACATTTCTATCATCCCCAAAACAGACTCTATGCCAACAGTCTGTCCCAATTCTCTTGTTCCCCAAAGTCTTAATCTACTTTCCATCACTGAGGATTTGCCTATTCTAGACATTTGATACAAATGTTCATACAGTATGTGGCCTTGTGTGTCTCGATCTTTTCATTTAATGTATTGTTTTCAAGGTTGTAGCATGATCAATACTCCATTTTTATGGCTGAAAAATATTACATTATTGAATGTAATTTTGTTCATCCATTCAGTTCCCACTTTTTGCCTCTTATGAATAATGATGCTGTGACTTTTGTGTAGACATATGTTTTCACTTCTGGATATATATGTAAGAGTGGAAATTGCTGGCTCATATGGTAATTCTGTTAACCCTTTTCAGGAACCACAAAACTATTTTCCTTAGTCATTATTTTGCATTCCAATGAGGAGTGTATGAGGGTTCTAATTTCTCCATATCCTTGCCAAAATTTGTTACTGTGTGTCTTTTGATCCTAGCCATGCTGGTGTGAACTTTTTTATGTCATTATGGTTTTCGTTTACTTGTTCCTAATCCTGATGTTGAGAATCTTTTCATTGTTTATTAGCCATGTATTTTCTTTGGAGAGATACCTATTCAAATCCTTCACCCATTTTTTAATATTGAGTTGTAAGAGTTTTTATATATTCTGGATAAAAGTCCCTTATCAGATATATGATTTGCAGATATTTTCTCCCATGTTACTTTTCACTTTCTTGATGGTATGCTTTGCAAAAAAAAAAACTTTGATGAAGTCCAATTATTTTTTTTTTGGTTGTGTTTTTGGTGTCATAGCTAAAGAAACTATTATCTAATCCATGGTCATGTAGATTTACATCTGTTTCCTTCTATGAATTTAGTAGTTTTAGCTTCTATATTGAGGTCTTTAACTCATTTTGAGTTAATTTTGTGTATGATATGAGGTAGTTGTCCAAACTCATTATTTTACATGTAGATATCCAAATTCCTGTGTTTCTTATTTTAATGTTATTTTACATATCCTTGTAATACTTATTTCCAGAATATTATACTAATATTCTTAAGGCATTGATAAACCTTACTGAAATTTTTGAGAACTTTTATTTTAAAAATATTTTTCTCATTACAGATTTTAAATTTAAAATAAAAAACTCTGAAGACAGTTAATTTGATAGTATTTATTGTGTTTATTATATTGCTCTGTATCCTTTATTAGAATGAATAAATTCTTCTAAATCACAACCTTGAATTTACAGTATCTGAAGATGTAATACTCTGTACCTAGATTCTGTTGTTAGTAAACAATCCCACTCATTTCTTTTTGCTATTAAAAACTTATTTTTCAGTGATTTGCTTTTTTGAGTCATAAAGGAATTTAGGCAGGTGGTGATTTTATTTTAAATGGTTGAAGTTGAAAGAGATGCGAAAAGTAATGACTAAAAGAGTAAAAGGAGAAGAACTGTACACAGTTTAGTTCAGGTCTTACTCCATATCTATGATGATTTATCAAAGCATACCACCAAGCTATGTCTATATAGATTAATAGTTAATAGGGAAAGATGAAGGAAAGAAATATCTCTATAAATTTATTTGATATATATAGTTATAATCAGGTCACTAAGATTGGTTCTGTCAGGTGGTGAAGATACAAAAATAGCTTCTTTTTGCAAAATTTTTCTTTGAAATATTTTATAATATGGTTTATATAACATAATGACAGATTTATTTCCTATTCTTTCCTCATGCCATAAATGGATTTGGAGAAAATTACCTTTTTAAATACTTTTTATTTTTTATTCCTAGATGCTCACTCTACTCATGGAAGGTCCAACTTTAGAGATGAAAGATCTAGTAAAACATATGAACGTTTGCAGAAAAAATTAAAGGATCGCCAAGGAACACAAAAAGATAAAATGAGCAGTCCACCATCATCACCTCAGAAATGTCCTTCTCCCATGAGTGAACATAACGGCCTTCTAAAAGGGCAGAGTGCCAGTGGTGCAAACACAGGATCAGCAAAGAATAAGTCAGGAAAAGGGAAAGGTGGCACACAAATTGATACAGAAATAGATGGTAACTATTGAAAATACCCAACCTTTCTTATTGGTACTTTTCATCATTATTTAACCTTCTAAAAGTATATTCTAACCTTTCAATCATTTCATCATGCTCCAGATAAGCTGTCACTTACTAAATGTGAGAAAGTTTTAGAACCTAAGTTATTGCTAGAGTACTTCTGTTTACAATTTGGGAAAGCTCAACTTAGTAATTTCACCTATATTGTAAATTTTACTATCCAAGAAAAACTTCTTTGTGATAGGAAAACACAGATAAAGTTCATCTGAATTCCATTTCTTCTCCTGGGCCTTTCATAAGGCTATGCTGGGTTTTATCAAAATTGTTTTATTTCTCCCAACTTATATTTAAGTCCCTGATTAGCAACTAGTTATGTCATTCACCATTGTATCTATATCCTATAGTTACTTTATAGTTATGATAGAGTGTTCTCCATTACTTTCTTCAAAAGTTCTTTTTTAAAATCCCCGTATTTCCCGTGGATCCTTTTCCTGAACTGTGCCTTCCACCCTATGAGCACTGTTCCCTTTTCTTTAAAATTTCCATTCCCCCCAGCAAATTGTAATGCTCTAAGAGCTTCATGGCTTATATTTTAACATTTACGAAACTGTTCTACAAAATTTTTGCGACCTCCTGATCTTTGTTTCTCAGCACTGATGTTTCAGAAGAGTTAAGCTGAATTACAGATATATCAGTGGTCGCCATAAGTATGGTTAGTTATATTCCTGTTTTGGGGAACACAATTAAGACATGGCATGAAACAAATACTCAACTAACTCGTCATTAAGAGTTTTAAGATTGGGAAATGAGAACTTTCCAAAGAGTATTTTTTACAACTATGAATAAAAATGTACTTTCTAATAAGAAAAACCTACTGACTGGTTTAGATATACAGTGGTATTACAGTTAGTAATCACAGTTAAAATGGAAGTAGAAACTGAAGCAGAAGGATCCTGAAGAGCCATGAACTGCTGGATATGAACTAAGGAAAAAACTAGAAAATAAAAATCTCAATACCAACTTAGTTTCAGAAGACATTGTGGAGAGAGAGGGATGATTGTATTCAAGTTTGTTTTTTTAACACCTTTTTTTTTGTTTTTAAGAAAAAGCTGAAGAAACTAAAGCTTTTGAGGCACTTCTTTCCAATATTGTCAAACCAGTGGTAAGTATCGCATGTATTTTCTTGACATTTATATTTAGTATATTCATATATGATTTTGGTATTTTTTTGTCAAGCTTGCATAAAACTTAACTATATTAATAAGGAATGTGAGGTCAATTAAGAATCAGTATAGATCTGACATAGCTAGATAATATTGATCAGTGAAACAGAATATTCAAGAATTCTTCATTTTTTAAACTAGAATTTAATATATGCTAAATTAAGAATCATTGGAACAGGCAAAGATCTAATAAATAGTGTAGGTACAACTGATTGTTAATTTTTTAAAAACCTATTTATATGATTTCCATATAAAATATGTCCAGTTAACTCCAGGTACCCAAAAAGTTAAGTCAAATTATAGAAGAAAGTTAATATTCCCCAGCCCTTTATAAGTATAGATGTAGTAGAAGTCAAAATCAGCAAAAGGTATAGCAATACTTACACATATTTGTACATGGGCATATTTTTAGGTACTGCCTAGAAGTAGATTCAGGATGGAAGCATTGTGTAGTGAGAACTGATTATTCAAGTCCAGGTGCTACTAGTTGAGTGGCCTCAAACAAGTCACTTAACCTTTCTGAATTTGTTTCTTCTATAAAATGAAGACAGTTAAGCCTGTTTTGCCTACTTTGAGGGATATTGTAGGAATTAAATGAGATGAATATAAAACAAATTTCACTTCTAAAGTAACATACAAATAGAAGATGTATTTCAGATGATTTCCAAATCTGTATTTTCTACCCTCATTATTCACCTCTTCCTCTAGAACCACATTTCCTGAGGTATATTTGTTTCACCAGCAACTAGAACTTCATCTACAAAATCAGATTATTAATCTTGTTTTCCTAAATTATTTTCTCTTCTCTATTGTTCTTCTAAAATGAAAAAGAAATTAGATTAGATTCCTCTTGTTTTCTGTTTGCATTCAGTAATTCCATCAATGAACACTTACCTATCCAAGTGAATCACAATATCAATATTATCTTAGATTTTACCTTTAAGTCTCCCCAGGCCAAATGAATTCCAAGCTTTATCAATTCTTTCCCTTTAAATTTTTAGGATCCACTTGCTCTTCCTGACTTCCCACACACACATAAACACACATCAACTACCTCATCTTTACACAGGAATTTCACAGTAGCTCGATGGGATTCCACCTCTCTTTTTCTTCTTTACAGTTTTTCGATCCATCTGAAACTAGCACCAGAAAATGGCATCTTTAGGCATTGTTCAGACTACGTTCATTCTCTTTGACCTTCCAGCAGTATTTGACAGTTTGTTGATCACTTACTTCAAAACTGTTACCCTTCTTTCAAGACATAATTCTCTTCCTTTCTTCTGTGATCCTTTCAATGGTCCTTTATTTATCTCTTTTCCCCTTAATCTGTGGCTTTCATGGGAGTGAAATACTGGGGAGCTTTTAAAAATACATACTCCTACACATTCCTTGGAAAACAAGATTATAAGCATAAGCTTAGAGAAAGAAATGACTTATTCCTATAAAAATCACCCATTTCTTTTCTACCAAATTATATCTGATCCCAAGTCCTTTAAAATTCTATTCAGAATCACTTCTCATGAAGTTATCCATAGTAACCCCAGTGTAATCCCTCCTTTTGCCGTAACATTTATGTGCAAGTAATAAAATACCTTTTTAATAGAATGAGTTGGGACCAAGAGCTTTTCTGTAGAAACAGACTGTCTAGAAAAGTTGAAATTAGCAGTATGTTTGTTTTATATCTGCTGAATTCAACACAGTATCCTGGACAAATCTAATTAGTTAAAAGTATAGCTTCGTTACAAACTTAGTTAACAGTATTGTATCAATGTTAATTTCTTCGTTTTGACAAAAATACATCATTGTGTAAGATGCTAACCAGTGTTAGAGTAAGGTGGGTAAAAAGTATAAAGGAACTTTTGTATACTTACTATCTTCTCAACTTTTCTGTAAATCTATATTTGAAAAAGTTTTTTTAAATACCATGTTTAATTAATTACAGTAAATAATAGATCATTTAACTTAGCCACTCATTTTTGTAGATGAGACCTGGAGTCCTAAAAGTTTAAGAGTTTATCACTAAGCAAATTAGTGGCAAGTTTATGCCTCCCCTACTTAAGGTTGTGTCTACTGTCTATACATTACATGTAGTCAGTATCCACATAAAATAAGCTTCATAAAGTAAATGCCAGTGAATGCTCTTGACTGACCTACCTTCAGAATACTGTTCCTTTACCTGTTCTCCCAGTTTAACACAGTTATGATCATCCCATAAAATCAAGAGGCTCTGAAAAATGTACATATATGTATGTTAAGAGTATGTTTTTAAAAAGTGAAAGAAGACCTTGCACAGTCACAGGTTCATATAGCCAGGTAGACACTGGTTAGAATAAGGAATCATGTTTAAGTCCATTATAAATGAAACAGTACTCAGACTTTTTAAAGATAATGTGATAGTATGTAAAATACTATGTTTCCTGTGACATAAGCAGAATATATACAGTAATAGTCTAAATTTATTTCAGCTTTGAGAACTTTGAAAAGGAGAAAAGGTTATGCTTGTGTAGATAGAGATTGTTTATCCTGCCTCATTCAAGATGGGGGTGATCGATCCTAGTGGTTAGTGGTTTTGTTTCATGTTTAGAAACACCAAGATAGTCATCAAATTAAATAATTTTAATGCAAACTTTTACATTAATGTCTACATATAATCTGATAACGTTTCTTACCAATCTTTAGTTTAATACCTAGACATTTTTCCACTTTATTAGACTTTTATTATAAAAGTAATACATACTCGTAAACTACTCCAGTAATCCAGCAAAATGTAAAACACCATTAAAACCTTCTGCCTTTTTTCTCCCAATATCCCCTGAATCTCACCGCACATAATCACAAAATCCCCAAAAGTAATAAGATCCCCCAAATACCCTAAGTTACATTTGTGCAGTACATTTTCAGATACTTGTATGCATTTGAAGTTTTTTTAATACAACTAAGATGACAGCATATGTAGTGCTTTGCAGCTTCCCTCTTTCCCTATTACATAGCGTCAGTCAGTACATTGAGAATATGCTTAAATGTGAGCCCATATATGTCTACCTCAGTCTTTTTTGAACACCTGCATAGTTATCTGTTACGATGGACTGTATCAATATTTCCAGTTCCTTGATAATAAATAATGTGCAATGAATATGCTTAAGTGCATGTATTTATGTACTTATACCCATATAGGATATTATCCTGAAAAAAATCTCTGGAAGTAGAAATCACACTTTATATTTTATAACGGTTCCCAATTTCCTCTACACAGGGATTATACCAATATATACTCACATCCTTATTTAAGAGAATGTCCGTTTCTCCAAACCTTCAACATACTGGATATTCCCCAGTCTTGTAGATGAAAAGTGGTATCTTGGGTATCTTGGTTTCATTTACATCTATTTAATTATTAATTCAGTTACATGCTATTTCATACATTAATCATTTATATTTGTTTGTTTGGACAGTCCATGTCCTTTGCTCATTTTTCTTGAGTTTCTTGTCATTTTCTTACTGTAAAACACTTTCTAAATTAAAAGAATGATTTACATTCTTTCAACTGTATATGTATGGTATTTACAACTAATAACTTTTGAATGGTCCAAAATGGTCTTTAAACTTTAACTGAACCCATCTGCCCTTTCACAACAGATTTTATCTTATCTAGAAATGGACAGGTTTCTATCCGTAAGCCATTTTATGTAGGTAGATGCAAATGCATTTTATTTAATCTTGAAATCCCATTATATTTTTCACTGCTTATTGTGTATATTATAGTTGTTTTAAAAAGCTTTTAAATATTATGCTTTCACAGGCCTCAGACATCCAGGCAAGGACTGTAGTACTTACCTGGTCACCTCCTTCCAGCTTCATTAATGGTGAAACAGATGAGGCTCCTGTACCAGAACTCCATGGATATGAAATTCTAGTCTCAAGTACTGGAAAAGATGGGAAATATAAAAGTGTATATGTGTAGGTATTTGTTATGTTTTATTCCCTCCCATTATGTAAGTTGATAGTTTATCATATAAAGACCGTAATGCCAATTTTATTGTTTTTCTCTCTTCATGCTTTTATTTTGAAATCTGTAAATTGACAAGTGAAAGTTATTTCAGTGTAAAAAGTCTAAATGCCAGCTGGTACATATGTCTGTTTTGAAGAATCACTTTCATTGGCCATATTCAGCTTTTTAATTTTTCAGTAGGTTCCCAAATAGATTTTTCACTATTCACATATTCTTGAGGTATAAATATCAATTGAGTATATAGAAGCCAGTGATGCCAGGGTTCTTGTTTGCAGAGTTGAAGAATGAACTTAGCAAACAGTCAAGGTAGGAGAGTCAGGGCAGAGACTTTTATTGAGAGATACAGTGAGAGGACAGAGCTCCTGGCTCAGGCCAGGAGGGGACAAGAGAGCCCGTAGTGGTGCATTGTTTAGGGGTTTTATAGGCAGTTGAGGATTTTTGGGAACCCGATAAAGGCTTAGGGGTGTGGACTTGTTAAGTGGTCCCTGAATATTTAGAATTGACTTAACACAAGCAACTTCCTGCTCTGTTGATTTCTCCCTGAGATATTAGCATCTTGGTCTGGGAGCATATCAAACAAGGCCACCTGCCCAGCCCCCAAGGTGAGCTGAGGTATTGTTTTGCTAAAGACTAAGTTAAGAATCTTCTTAAACTTCCTGGGTGTTAAAATGCAATCTTATCTTTAAGGTGGAATCCTTCCTGCCTTTTACTATGTTGTTTACAGCTGGGCCTGCATGCCAAATTAGTTGCCCAGTTTGCAAATCACCTCATCAGATCTGAAGGAGGAAAGACAGCACATAGGCCTGGGCCTTTTAGCATGCTAAAGTGAATCTTACGCATGATTACAAATGATTAGCATAATTAAAACGTGCTACTCTTCTTTATCTGGGGAATATTAACTGATTTTACTGAAGAATGACTCTAGAGCTTAATGTTTAACACAGAGTTTTGGTAGGGGGTTTCCTTGCATGTAGTTACATTGCTCCGACTGCAAATATCCTGTCTTGCTTTTTCCAGAGGCCCTCATTCTATTCTGTCTAAGCTCATGGTCCCTGTCTCACCAGGACCAGAAATGAAAAATTCTTAGATTATCAACTCATGAAATGTGGTGTTGCGCCTCTTGATGAGTTGGACTTACTTCTTATATGTACAAGTTCATGTCCTATTGTGAAATGAAGTTAGTACCATTGTTCCTCATTCCTGTATTGGTATGTTAGTGATCATATTTTGTAAACCTATCATAGTTCTCTTTCCTTAGTTCAAAAATGTATTAAGCACCAAAAAGGCTTAGAGTCAGTGGCTAACAATTATGTGACATTTATGGCTGACAGTTGTAAAATATTTTTCTGTCTTTACTCATACAAGGTGCTTACTCTAATGAAAAAAATAAAGAATAAAATCGATTATTAATTATTTAAGCACCAGGAAGATTGCAAAGCATTCATTTGAATGATCATAATTAACATAGAACACCAGGAACAACAGCCTTGTGGTATCCTTTCTTTAAAAAGCAGTTAGTGTAGGGAAGAAAGGAAAGTGAAACTGCCTCAGTGACTATCTAGTAACATACAATTGTAAGAATGCCCATTATCCTCTCTATTGAGACTTCATTGTGTTTAATGAAGTATTCTTTTCTTAAAAGAGGCAAACCTACAAACCTACCTATGGGACAGTTAGGGGATAAAAGACTATCAAAAAAAAGGGTTTCTTATTGTGTTAATGGCTTTTCTAGTTAGATGTGGGTACTTGCTAAGAGGAAGGATTTATCTCCATTTGCAGTCTGACCAGTGAGCACAAGGACATCTGTTACCTTCTTTTACCTGATACCGATTAAGGTCTCTCTCTCAGGATGCTATTGGAACCGCCCAATTCATTTAAAGTATGTTTCTATCAATAAGACATGTTTTCTTTTACATTATTGTCTTGCCAATGGG
Source organism: Smutsia gigantea (assembly GCA_032199065.1). Classification (NCBI taxonomy): domain Eukaryota; kingdom Metazoa; phylum Chordata; class Mammalia; order Pholidota; family Manidae; genus Smutsia; species Smutsia gigantea. The sequence goes on along the minus strand of JAVSCE010010612.1, from coordinate 414,080 downwards.
TTTCAGCCCCAGACAAGTTCACTATGGATTCAGTGTGACCAAAGGAATGACAGTAGAATGTTCTTGGAGTGAAAGGGTTATACCCAACTTTATTATTTCCACAGTGGCAGGTCAATCACTAAAATCCCATTCACTCAGAGCGAGTCTGCATGCAGCAAGTTGGTCTCTGCCTCTGAGCCTCTCTGCCCGCACAGCCGTCCTTGGCGCTGCCACCACTCCAGCCTCTGCTCAGCTCTCCTGCAGCCTTGTGGCCATGCTACCGTGTCTCCCAGAGCACTGGGTGGAGCTCTTTATATAGAGTCAATAGCAACATATTGCCCACACGTGTATAGTACACTAGCTAACCAGGGCCAGGTGAGAATCCTGGCCATAGGAACTTTCATTTTGTCCACAATAATATTTTCTGGCTTTAATTTGTTTAAGAAACAGGATAGATGGAAGGCATAGGAGTTATGGGTGAGGGCAGGAAGAAGTTCAAAAAGTGGAGAGGAGAGAAACTTGCCTGAAGGAAATGGAACAGAGAACATGATTAGGAAAAAAAAATCAGCTGGTTTGTTGGCTACATACCCAAATAATAGTTGTATAAAATGACTATTTTAAGACGATGGTACTGTTATAATTGAAAATGTAATAATGGCCATGGGAAATGCTTTACTTCAAATTATGATTCACTTTTTTTCTTACCTACTCATTACACTGTTTTTTTAAATTCCATGTTATAGTCTAATTAAATGTAGTAGTGGCAGTCTCCTTGTAAAAATTGGATAGTTTTGCTTTCAAACTATGTGCAAAATGGATTTTTAAATAATTGAAAATGATTCCATTTCCTCAGTAAGCTAAAACACTTCCCTGACTACACTCCAAAAAAATGTCTGGCTTACACAGATGATTTGCTTAGGTCTCCTTTTTGTTTTAAAGTGGTATGTAGGTACATACTTAGGTTTGGCACATTCCTAATGACACAAATTCCATATCAGTGGAGTCTGAATATGGTCATAGTTGATAAAGCAATAAGCAATACTACAAACTATAGTGTACATAATGCAGATCCTCTGGAAATGAACTATCAATGACATGTTACCTTTTTTTCTCCCAGAGGAGAAGAAACAAGAGTCACTTTAAATGATCTCAAACCAGCTACAGATTACCATGCAAAGTAAGAAAATCCTATGTGTTGCTTTAATGTGATACCGCCTAGGTGGTTTTTTAAATGATTTCCTTAAAAGCCTAGAATATCATTTAACTATTAGTTTTGGATTAAGGTCATGGACTGGATGGACTTTAGTTTTTCTTTTGGTACAATTATCAACAATTTCCAAAAAAAAAAATTTGACTCAAATACTATGTTGAAGGATTAATCATCCTGCTTGTAGGACCTAGGGATTAGAATGAATATACAAGTAATATTTATTTCTACAATGTCTAATTTAGCACTGGAAAATTATCCCAGCTTTTGAAATTTGTACGAAGCAGAACTATAAATATTGGTCTGTACTTAATGTATTTTTACTACATACTATTTTGGAAAGAGTTAGGAATATTAAAACTCTTAGAATTTGATAACATTTAATTGGGGATAACTTATAGATATCTACTCTGTACAGTTCTTCTATTATAATGTACCAAAATTTTACAGACTAAGGCCTCCCAGCTGGGACCTGTACACCTTTAATTAGTCATCTCCATTTTTAAAAAAGAGCATTTGTGGTTGGGATTATCCCTATTAAATTATTAAATTTAAGTTTTCAATTGTACTTCTATGGATGAACCCAAAGTATTGTCCAACCTAGTATTTTTCAAACTGTGGATTTCAACCATTATTGAATCATAAAATTAATTTTGTAGGTTATATCCAGCATTTTTTTTAATTAGATGTAATCAAATGGAATAGAAAGTATCTAAATTACCCCTAGTTAGGGATATAATTTGAGAACAGTTGTATGTATGTGTGTGTGTGTGTGTACAAATACATATTGCACAGACACAGTTATTTCATAATTTAAAATGTGTTTCTTTGGGTTGCAGTCCAAAAAAAAAAGTAAAGACGAGTGGTACTTCTACTCTATCCTATTTTTTTTTGTTAAGAGCTACTCTTTACGTCTAATGTATATGTTTTCTTAATTGAACATTTACTCTAAATGTTCACCTTATTAAAGGTAGAATATAATGATTCTGCAAGGTAAAACTATATTTTACACCATAGAGTCCGGGTGGAATGCAATTCTATAAAGGGAACTCCTTCAGAAGCTGAATGCTTTACCACCTTGAGCTGTGAACCTGACATACCTAATCCACCAAGGATAGCCAATCGGACCAAAAATTCACTTACTTTGCAATGGAAGGTAAGACAACCTTGAGGGTATTATATTAAGTGAAATCAGCCAGTCAGACAAAGACAGATACCATATGATTTCATTGGTGTGTGGAATCAAAAAAAAACAAAACAAAACAGAAACAGACTCACAGGGACTGAGAAGTGACTGGTGGTTACCATGGGGGAGAAGTTGGGATGGGTGGGTAAAATAGGTGAAGAGGATAAAGAAGGCACACAACTGCAATCATAATATAAATTAGTCATGGGGAGGAAAGTAGAGCATAGAGATATATAGTCAGCAGTTCTGTGACTTCATTCTGTGTTGACAGTAATTACACTGTTCGGGATGAGGATTGAATAATGTAGATAATTGTTGACTTACTATGTTCTATACCTGAAACCAATATAGTATTGTATATCAACTATACTTCATTTAAGTAAACAAAAAATTTAGATTGTGTTTGGAGACAAAAAGAGCTTTAAATTAAGTAGCTCTTGCTCTTTACAAATAGGCATTTGTTTCTTACATATTAATACTTCTGTTTTTTCTCATTTTATGTAACTATAGCAGGAAGATTGACCTATAATCAGCAGTCTTTATTACACTAGCTATGTAAGGACTTTGACAGTCTCAACAGTGATTCTCAAGCTCATTACTCCTTTTTATAATATTTTGTAATGATGCCTTTGTATCCTGAATTTCATCCTAGAAAGAGATTCATAATAACTAGATTCATAGCTTTAGAAATATCAATATGATGCCTTACAGGAACATTATATTAAATACTCTATATTTTAATAGAATAATATATATGCTAATACATAAATGTTTGGATCCAGCTGTATAAAGAAGTACAATGAAGTAACCACATAATACAAGTGAAAATACAAGTGAAGATAGCACACACAGAATTGGTAATGCAGATACCACAGACTACATTGTCATTGGTGACAATTTTCTGAAATGATATACAGGTCTCAGTTAATTTCTGAAAAAAATAAGTACCATCTTTCCCAAACTGCAGAGTAACATTTTGGAATAATTCAGTAGCTATTAAAAGTATACAAAATATACCTTGTAAAGTGGAATTAGGTTGTAGGCTCTGATCATTACAAACAGATATTTCACCTACATGTAGCAGGACATGCAAAAGTCCTAGAGGAAAAAAACAATTCTCCATTGTACTGATTGTCCCACACTGTGTAGGACTGTTAGCTTCCTTGATCCCCACGCCCTAATCATCAACCCCCTCCTCTCCCTGCCACTATTGTGATGATCAGAAACACCCCCCAAAAAATTTCAAAATATGTCCTAGAAGGGAATACCACCCTTATTAGCAACCATTGATCTCCACTGAGAAAATAACTACTCATCTTTATTTTACTATCTGCTCTTACCTCAGGAACAAAACTCAGGGCTAGCTTTCTTTATGAAAGCCCTAAGAACTTGGAGCTTACTACTTATTGGGAGCTTTTTAGTCCCTAGTTCTTCAGAGGATATTAGATCCCTTGTGTTGTTAAAAGGTACAGTGAGCACATGTAAATCAGACAAGTATGTACGTGTATGCATTTATATATGACAAATATGACTAATTTTATTTCATATCACATAGAGTAGCATTTTATTTATCAATATGCTCAGGCCCTTTCCTTTGGTAGGACAACTGAGGTAGCAACTCACTGCCCTTCTTGAAGGTTGGGGTTTCTATAGGGCACTCACTGCTCCTTATTCTGAAGATAATTAAAATTGAATTTTGAAATTTTTCTTAATATCCAGCAGGCTTAATATACAAGATGTCCTCTTAGTTGCCCATATACATTGCCCAGGCTTGCATACTTCCAGAAAAGGTCCTGTATACACACACAGTACTCAGCCTGGTTGTGAAAAGAGGTATCACTGTTACTATTATTGGGAATAATAGTATGTACCTCAGAGTTGTTGGGAGAATCTTCAGATAATACAGCCCACAGCACAGTACCTGGAACATAATAAGCATAATAGTTATCGTTATTTAACTTTAAATAGTGGCTTAGAGTAGTTAGTAGCTTAAATATCAGATCTTTTGATTTTGTTGCTTCATATAATCTAAAAGCATTGTGATGGGTGTTAACATGGATTGAGAAACAGTGGTATGGGGTAGCATTTGGGGTGGTAGTTGAGAGAAGTATTTTATAAACTGGCATTGTTTAGAATTTCCAGTACATGATGATGATAAAAAGCTGACTAAAGTTGGTCTACTCTCTTATTGCTAGAAGCTGAGAAGACCTCCTATTGCTCAGCCCCTGGAATATTTCTGGGTAGGAACACTGGTTTTGTGTCAGATATAACAAATTCAATTCTGCTCCACTCTTAATGACTTTGTGATCTGGGGCAGCTTATTTGGGCTCTTTAAAACCTCCGTTTCCTCTTTTGTGTAGTTCAGATAATAGTACTTTATAGAGTTGATGTGAGGATTAAATGAGAAGGCAAAACACTTTACACATAATAGTTTCTCCTTAACTTGGAGAAGTCATAGGTTATTCAAGGCCTCACAAAAAAAAGTCAGAAAAATTAAGCAAAGTAATTGTGAGACCTCAGCAACTAGACTAAAGCAATCTGGAGTCGTTAACTCTGGGGAAATATATTTTTATAGCACACACTCCCTACTGAAACTTCTTGCAGTCTTCTCTACCTTTGGAGTCTCTTTCTCTGCTATATCTTAAGAGTTCAAGTGTCCCAAGGATTCTTCTTCTGACCCCTTCTCATAATAGTCACTATTAAACTGCCCTGTGCCAGTGTGAGCTGTTACTGTAGCTTACATTGCAGATTCTGGTCATGCTAAACAGTTAAAAATTACAGTTAAAAAATTTTTTTAATTGCTGCATCTATCTGAGGACTAAAGAACTAGGTTGAAATTGTGGACAGAAAATTCAGGTGGAAATAAGGTTGAAATTATTGAGTTCTAGAGTGATTAAATGCTGGAATAAAATACCAAGGGAGACTGAAACTTTTAACACTAAAATTAACTGATATGTTAGCAATCTTAGGTAACTGGCACATCAAGTCTAGAAGCAGAGATCCAGATAGCGTGCCCCCTTGGAATTCCTCTCAGCACCCTAGTTCTTTCCCAGTCTGGTATATTGCACAATATTACTTCTAGACTGTAAGATAAGTTGAATGAAAATGATCAATCCTAGAAGCTTAAAGCTGACAAAATGTTCTGATAAAACGCAAAGTGATTTTTTTTTGAATCTTATAAAAATTTAGATAGATTAGATCATTCCATGTTCAGAGAAACTTGAGTAGCCTCTTGCTTTGTTTCCTTTCCTTGGATTTGTAAGGATTATGGGGTTTTACAATACATATATTTCTGTATTCTTTGTGCATGTTTTTCCAAGGCTAAGTTACAGAGAACATCTGTAACTCAAAAGATTCTTTAGATTCGGTCATCACAGTATCTTTTACAAAACTACTAATTTGTACTCATTTTGTTTGTGTTTTGGTGTTTTAGGCACCTAGTGATAATGGTTCTAAAATCCAAAACTTTATTTTAGAATGGGATGAGGTAAGTAAATTGATTCTTTTTAAATTAGGCTAAAATTGTATGCAGAAATAACTTTTTTTGTTTTAGTAGTTAAGATTTTTCCTCTGTAAAACAATATGAATGATTTCTTGTGGTGCATGAGTGAATTGATGTTCTTAGAAAACGTTACTGACTGGCCCTCCTTATGTTTTGATTTTTTTCAATCAAAATACCATCAAAGCTGTTGCTTGGGTACTTAACTGGATAAAGGAATTTTTTTGTCACATCAGCTTTAAAGGCAAGCATATTCATTTATTGTGGTTACTTAACAAATTACCACATACCTGGTGGCTTAAAGCAACACACATTTATTTTCCAGGGACTCCAGCCTTTTCCAGTTTCTGGAGGCCATCCTCATTACTTGGTTCTTGGCTCATCAGATTGCCTTTTCTCACCCTGTTGCCATTATCACATCACCTCTTTTCTCTTCTGTCTTCAGTTCCTTCTCCACCTCTCTCTAAAATGGACACTTGTAATTCTACTTAGGGCCCACCGTAATCCAGGATAATCTCCATCTCAAGAGCCTTAACTTAATCGCATCTGTACAGTTCTTGTTACCCTATAAGGTAACATTCACAGGTTCCAGTTGAGGACCTGGATATCTTTGGGGATCATTATTCAGCCTACTATAGCAAGCATACTAGACTTCATTGTTTAGTGCTTTTTATGATTGTCATCATATTTTCTCTTGCCCTGCTGCTTACACCACAGCTGAGGGGCCCGAGGGAATAGAATAAATTCCATTTATAATTTGGGAATTCGGTATTATATTAAAAGAGTAATGAAGTATAACCAATTGGGTTTTATTCCAGAAGTTCTAAGAGAATTCAGAATTAAGAAATCAATTACGATAGCATAGTAATTTAGAAGAAAGACCATACACCTTAATAAATTACGAATAGGTATTTGATAAAATTTAGTACCCATCTCAGTAAAACTCTAAAAAAAATTAGGAAAAGAAAGGTAATTCCTTATTTGATAGTTATTTTTGTATTAAGTGAGGTACAATCACTAAACAATAAAAATATTTTTAAGTCAAAGCAGAAACAAAGTTGCTAGTTATCCCCACCTTTATTTAACATTATTCAGAAAGTTATAGTTAATGTAAAATGATTTGGAACAAAAACAAGAGGTATAATCATGGTGGCTGGGCTGGGAGGCAGAAAAATTATCATTACTTAGAGATGATAAGATTTTCTATTTATTTAGACAACTCAGTATAATCAATTATAAATACTGCTAAAACAAAGAGAGTTCAGTAAAGCAGCCAGATACAGATTAAGGGTTTTCTCTGAAGCAAAAGTCACTCTAACCACCCTTTTCCTCTACCAATACAATAAAGAAAAATGGGTAGAGAATGAGAAACTTACCTATTTTGTAGTCCTAAATTTATAAAACACTGTAGTTGTCCTGAGCTAGATTTTTCTCTCTCCCATCCTGTTGCCTATAAATTAGGCTTTTCTTTGAGCATAGTACAGCTTCCAAAATCTTTATTTTAAAGACACTTATTATATATATAAGTGAAGGTTTGGGGATGGGTAAGGATCTCTTCATAAAACTGTTTGCATAAAACTTCTCATAGGTTGAAGACCACCACCAGTGTGCATATCAAAGATTACCCTATTTCCACCACTGCCAATCCCATATAGACTGTGAGGTTTCTTTTACTAAAGCATCAACTAAAACTAGGTACCTAGTTCAAGAAACTATACAAAGATGCCTACTCTCCAGTTTTAGAATTCTGCATTTAATAAATAGTATATAAAAGTTCTGTGTTATCCCAACTTTCTCTTGAGATCCATGAAATGAATGTAACAAAGATAACTTTTAATGTACACTGGCTCATAATGTTACTATCTTTCAAGTACGAATTGGTGTGGGTTTATCTTTTTACAGTAATGTGCATGATAAATAACAATCTGCCGTTTCTTTTAGGGAAAAGGGGATGGAGAATTTTCTCAGTGTTACATGGGCTCACAGAAGCAATTTAAAGTTACTAAACTCTCACCAGCAATGGGTTGTAAATTTAGACTATCAGCCAAAAATGAGTATGGTACAAGGTAAGATAACATTTTAAAGTAGATATTTTAGATTATCCAGTCAGCCTCATTTGTATGAATTACAGTCCAAACTATCCACTAAAAAGTAAAAAGATAAATAAATAAAACTCATGCTTTAGTTTATTACTTTGTTGATATAGTTAAAATGTTTTAACTAGCCTAGCAGAAGCTGTGACAGAAAGTGTTACATAAACTGCAGTTTTAAAAGAATACTATTTCACTTGTAGGTATCTGACCTGGTTACCATAAAGATATTATCATATCCAAAATATATTATTTAGGTTAAAATTATCAAAAATTGGTATTTTTTAAGTGTCATTTATCAAAAGTGAGTTCTTTTGCTATAAAAATAAATTTTTCTTTCCTTCTTAAAAACCTTTTGTTTTAACAGTGATTTTAGTGAAGCAGTCTTATATTACACCTCAGGCTGTGCCCCTTCTATGCCAGCAAGTCCTATGTTAACTAAGGCTGGAGTTACTTGGTTATCCTTACAATGGAGTAAACCCTTAGGAACACCATCAGATGAAGGAATTTCTTACATTTTGGAGATGGAGGAAGAAACTTCAGTGAGTATAAGTATGTTTTAAATGGGGTATGTAAAACATTTCAGTGTGGCATTAATCCTTATACACAAAGTATTGCCACAGTAGTTAGGTCCTTCCCCAAATCCTTTGACTCCTTGGTTGGTTATGATTGAGGAGGGATTAGGGGTAAGTGAGAACTCAGTCTTTTCTTTTCTTAATGTGTGGGAGGGGGGGTTGTTTTTTATGTGTGTTTGTATGTATGTTTGTGCCTGGGAACACTATATACTGCATTTTAAATATATATGTTTTGGGGAAAGAGAATGGGAAGATCACCACAGCCTTCTAGGCTAACCAGCTCTAAAAGATAAGGAAATACTGTGTCTGCCTTCTCCAACTGTGTTTATACACTGCTTCCCCAAGTGACACAAAAGATTTAGAGAACCTCAGAAGAAATTATATAGTGCAGCTGGAATCTAGTTACCAGTAGCTCGTCTCCTGTGAGCTAGAACCAAGCTGAACAACAGAGTGTCTTCTGTTTGTTCTATATGGTGCACAGCTTTTCAGAGCTACTTTGAAGCAGTGAGTTAAAGCATTAGTCCACTGCTAGGTCCATACCCAGGAGAACTGAAAACACATGTTCATACAGAAATTTGTGTGCAAATGTTTATAGCAGCATTATTCATAATAGCCATAAAATGAAAACAATCCAAATGTCCATCAACTGATGACTGGATAAACAAAATGTGATATAACCATGCAATGGAATATCATTCATCTATATACTAACACATGCCACAAAATGAATGAACCTTAAAAACGTTAATCCTAAGAACCCAGTCACAAAAGACCACATCTGGATACAGGCAAATCCAGAAAAATGACAGAAAGCTTTTTAGTGGATGAGAAAAGAGGGGAAGTGACTGCTAACCAAAATAAAAAGTTTAGGCTTTATTGTGGAATTAGGGATTAAGTGATGGTTGCACAACTTTTTGAATATACTATGAACCACTGAATTTTATATTTTAAAATGGGAATTTTACTGTTTGTTAATTATATGTCCATTTTATTAAATGTTTTAAATAACATTGGAAAAGTAGTGAAGCATTGTCACTGGAGCTATAAATAGCATTCGCAAACCTAAGTGACATCCCTACTTGCCAGCACAACCAACCATTCGTTTATTCACATATACACAACTATATGTTAAGGGCAAGCTAAATGTATTAAATAGTTACAGTTCTGTTTGTTCTTTCAACATCTGTCTGGAAACTCCTGTTATTTCTAGAGATACACTTACTGATGAAGTTACCTTGGCTCTGACTCTTCCCTCTTGGCACTATATTTACTAAGAATAACTGTTCTCCTTACTCCTACAAATGTTCAGTAGCATTTCTGGTATACTCAGAAGCATCAAGGTGAGGATTACATTCAATAGAGTATTAATCACATTGCACATATAGGAGATGAAGAGGACCTGGATCTTTTCACATATTATTTATTTGCCACATTTCTCCTGTTAGACATCTAATGAAAGCTTGTTTTCCCTTTCCAGGGGTATGGTTTTAAACCTAAATATGATGGAGAAGATCTTGCTTACACAGTGAAAAATCTCAGACGTAGTACAAAGTATAAATTTAAGGTAAGCTTTGGAAGCCTTTAAAAATATTTGTTTGTTCTTATTGTTCCTGTTGTTTTAAAGCCAAGTACATACCTCACTCCTTTGATTTTAAATCTTAAATAATTTTGACCTTTTGTAATTAGCTTTTTTGTTTTATTTTCATACTATATAACATTGCTTCTCAAGCCTTATATATTTAAATTTGAAACAATTTTAATGTTTTACAGGACTCTTATTTGTATAAATAAACAAATGTCTTTGAAAGTGTGGATGTTGTTAAACATATTCAGAATATGCTTTTTTGGCAAGGATATTAGAAAAAGCTATTGTTTTCTCAGCATCATATCAAGTGGTGCACGGTTTCATTTTGTCCCATTACTTGTAGTCACTTGATGGAAGGTGATGTCTACTGTGTTTTTTATCAAAAAGTTGTTCTTTTTCCCTTTGTAATAAGTATTATGTAAATGCCACATACACATCTTGTTCCTCATCAAACTTTCACCCACTTGTTTTGACACCAATTGAAAATTCTTGTCTGAATCAATTAATACTATGATTAATGGTTGTCAAGTGGTGATTTTTCAATTTTGTCATTCCTTCTACATTTATTAGCATTATACTATAAGGAAAAGCTTTCTCCTCATTTATTTCTATTATGATGAACTCACAGATGCCTATTCATTGAGTGGGTTATATTTTGTTACTGTTTTTCAGTTGTGAGGCTCAGATTGTCTCAAATTTGGGAGACCCTTCAAGCTGGTTCCCTAATCCTTTCGACATGTCCCCCTCATCCCTTTGAGCCCTTCCTTTCTGGCACATGATATACCAGTCTCATCTTGTACTTTACTGTCTTTGACCTTGGAAATGACCATTTCCTAGAGCACCTGGGTCCTTTTAGGAGCCAAGATCTGGATAGTAGGCATACTTACTACTGTATGAGTTTTGCTACTCCTGGACACCCTCTCAGCGGACAGAACTAGGAACTGTACGTATGCATGTATGTTTTTTGCATATACAGTTGACCTTTGAATAACACACATTTGTGCAGCATGGGTCCCCTTACATGTGGATTGTTTTCAATAAATATATTAGAAAATTTTTTGACGACTTGAGACAATTTGAAAAACATTTTCTTTTCTCTAGCTTACTTTATTGTAAGCATAGAGTATGTAATACATTTAACAGACAAAATATGTGTTGATTGTTTGTTATTGGTAAGGCTTCTGGTCAACAGCAGGCTATTAAGGTTTTGGAGAATCACAAGTTACACGTGGATTTTTGACTGCACAGGGGTCGACACCCCTAAAGCCCATGTTCAGTGGTCACTAGTGTGTATGTATAGATATGTGTACAACCTACATGCACAAACACATTTACATCTGAATTTCTCTATATACTTTTTAAATCAAGAGTTCTCACCAGTTCTTCCAATTTTAATCCATTGCCACAAGTTGATTATAGTTTTCTCCTTTTCCTTATTTCTAATCCTCTTCGTCATCAGTGATAAACTCTTCTCCAGTTTTATTCAATATATTTAGTTTCTAAGTAGACACTTCTTCCCTCAGGTCCCCTTGAGGGTGCTTGAGCTCCTGCTAGGCAGTGCTGCTGCCTCCGCCCCGCCCTCCCGGGCCCCAGGGCACAGATGCCTGGCTCAGCCTGCCCGTTAGCCTTCGGACTGAACTGAATCATCTTAGGAAGAAGGCAGACAGACTGCGCGTGTCATTCTTGCTTGCTTAAGGCATGCATACTACATCATTCTTGCTCACTTGAGGCAGTAGCACACTTTGGTGATTTCACTGTGGACACTCTGAACTTCTGTCTTTCCTAGTATAGCATCCATTCTGGGACATCTTTTAGCTTTGACTTGGTCAGTAATGTACATTGCTGTTTATTGGCAGACAGTGCTTAAATTAGTTACTATTATAATTAATATAGGCCAACCTATATTTTATGCAGAAGTTTTCTAAAAATATAACAGAATGCTTATTGATAAATTCAACATTTGAATTTTCTTGCCAGTGCTTGTTTAATCAGATCCTTTCAAATAAATGATAAAAGCCACTCTAAATGGTCTTCACTATTAAAAAACAAAGAGAAACTTTATTTTTCCTTGAGAACATTAGAAAGAAAATTTTAGTGATAATGGAAAATGTGATTATATGCTTTGTTTTATATATTAGTTTCATTCTTAAAACTTCTAATAATACTGTCATTTTAATTTCTGAGTACAGTTTTCATATTTACAGTATTTATAAATACCTGAGAAATATGTACATTCATTCCAGGTTTTCTCTTATGATGATGTTGGATTGTATTTAGCTTTAGTAATGAGTGTCACACCAACAGTTCTATGGGGAAGTTGTTAATGTCTTTATAATTTGGCAAATTTATTAAAATTCTTAGAACTGTGCTACCATGTAACACCATAGTGTTATTGCCACGTAGGGACAAAATGTATATACACAAATAGGAGTTAAATTCTTCACTGATCCACTATAAACAAATGACAAGATTTCTATGTAAAACTGTTTCACTGTGATGGTCACTCTCAAATTGTAGGGTGGATACAATCTTAATCTCTACGAAGACAATAGGCCTTTCCAAACAAGCACCCGCAAATAACTGGAGGGGGGTGGAAAAACAATATATCTAAGCCACATTTTAACAAATCACTGGATTATAGAAAGGGATTATATAATGGTTTATTAAATAACAAATAAATTAAAATAGTGGTAAGCTCTTTTGCAGTAGTTCTCAAAGTGTGATCAACAGGCCATTCTATCAGCATAACCTAGGAACTTGTTAGAATGTAAATTCCTTGGTGCCAGCCCAGACCTACTGGATCAGAAATTCTGAGGATAAAGCTTAGTAATCTGTGCTTTAGCAGGCCCTCCTGGTGATTATTATAATGCTTGCTGAAATTTTAGAACCACTGACCTAAGGGGGGAAAAATAGGAAATAAAAAATGAAGAATGTATGACATTTTCTGGAAGCTCAGCATTTATACTGGCTTTTTTTCTTTATTGAGATAAAATGCAGAAATTTTAGTTTACAGCTAGAAGAATCTTGACATGTATACACTCATGAAACCATTACCCAGATCAAGATACCAAACATTCTCACAATTTGTTTCTCTTTCTCCTGTTTCATCCATCTGCCTACTCCCTTCCCTGATAGCAGCCACCAGTCTGTTCTCTGTTTTTGAGGCTGTTCCTGGGTTTTTTTGTTTGTTTGTTCTTTTGAAGTTTTTCATGTAAGTGAAATCATATGATATTCTCTGTCAGACATTTATTTTGAATCTGTCGTATGCTGGGTGCCAGCTGTGGGAGTTTTGAATCATAAAATCCTGTGCTATGTCTCAGTCTTCTATTTCTATTTTCTGGCTTGACTTTGCAGACTCCTCTTTCAAGCAAACATATCAAAACAAAATCGTAATACTAAAGAAATCTTAAAATAATAAGCAAAAGCAAAAAAAAAATTGTAACCCAGGAAGTAATGACTAGATATATATATATATATATAGATATATATACATATACTTAGTATATATCTAGTAGTATACTAGTATAATACTAAGGATATGATTAACATAAAATAAATACTAATGTCACCAAGTTTACCAAATGCCACAGTTCTGGGTTCTACACTTAGGACAATTCTAGGACACTGAAAATACTTTTAAAACAAAATTAGAACAATGAAAAAATTTAAAGGACCAAAAAAATGAAAATAAAAATTTAATGCATAAGAAAGTAATCAGAATTATTAAAATCATTTAAAAGTCAGGGTGATAGATAACAAGTGCTAGTTTCCTTCAAATGGTTCCCTGAAAGCTGGGCTAGGATCTGATGTCTAAGCTTAAAAAAAAAAAAGAAAGAATAAAAGGCTTCAGAGGTTAGCCCCGATGATTGTGGGCCGCTAGAAAGTTGATGCCTTGTTTCTCTGAGTTCCTGAAAAATAGGTTTTCAAGTGGCAAGGCTTCTAAAAAAGTCAAGGTCTGAGTACCCTGAGCTGAAGACCCTTAAATACTTCCACTTCAGCTTGTTACTTGTTACCTTTTCATAGGTAGAGAAAAATCAAAACAGTTATTATCTGAATCCATCAACTTCTTTTATCTTCCATCCTTGAAAATCACTTGTACATCAGCATCTTTGATAGTACATAGTCATGTCTCCTTCCTCCTCCTAATCTCATCTGGTGTCATTTTATGATGTCTTCCTTTCTCCTCTGCCCCAATCCTTCGTGTACCTAAGTTTAGTCCTTAATTCTTTTTATATACACTTGTCTCCCTTGGATACATATCCTTGCCTTATATCCTGAAGAATAAATACTAAAGCTCTAAACTTGTTCTATATTGCTTTCAGGCTGTTCCTCACCTTTTAAATCCAAGTTCTATTTTATACCTAGATTAACTTTTCTGGAGCACAGCTTTCCCTCTACAAAACAATTTCCTTAATTTCACATAAGGTTCTTTATATTCTGATCCACTCATTTGTAAAATGTACTGCCTTTCACTGCTTACTTGAACTGGCTACTTCACCAGATTGATTACTCATCCTTCCCTGCACAGAGCTATTTACTGTTCACTGCAGCTCTTAGGGCTTTCTGTTCTCCCTTACACAAGTTTCTCCCTTTACTGCTGTTGACTGTGAAGACTCCATATCACATCAGTTTGCCTTTTCAGAGCCTTCCTGTACCATTTCAGGCCATAGTAATATTTCTCTGGCCCAATTCTTTTGATGTACATATTGGCTGTCTGCTGCATAAAGATCATAAACTTATTGAAGTTAAGGAGTGCAGCACTCCTTGAGCTCCTAGCACAGTGCTCCCTCTGTGGTGGTCATTAAATGAATGTTTTGATTATTTGTAAAATTTCAGGGTATGGGGGAGATGACTTATGGCTTTATAGCCTCTAATACCTTTATGGCTAAGTGAAATAAAAGGAGGCAGTGCTGAAATATATTGCCTTAAAAACATAATTAATGGATCTTTATAGTTTTTAGGGCATCTATTCTCACTTTAAAAGTTGTAGGTTTAAGTAGACACTGTGTACCCTTTTGAAAGTGTTTTTGATCCCCTTTGTAGTCTCATCAGTAAAGCAGCAGAATGAGAAAACATGCTGAAAATCTATCTGCATATGTGGGAGGACTAAGGAACAATTGGACTAAAATTGAACAATTGGACTAAATTTTTCTGAGTTCTCATGGGCTGCATGAGTTATTTGGGGTGGTAGCTTTATTTAGATCCTTGTCTTTAGTGTCATGTCATGTCTTGTGGTCCCCACCTATCAGTCTTTCGGTGAACCGATAATTGAGCATGTCCGCTATGATAAGCACTGTTCTTGACACTGAGAATATAACAGTAATCAGAACAGCTAATATTGAATGAGGGGGAGGAGAACAGACAATAAACAAGCAAACATATCAGGTAGTGATAAGTGCTAGGCAGGTTAACTAAAATAACGTTAGGTGACAGAAAATGACTATGTAGTCAAGCAAGTTTTCTCGTACATGACATTTACATGGATGGATATAAGGTAGCATGTCAAGATCAGAAAGAGCATTCCAGACAGGGGAAATAACTGCTAATGCAAAACACCCTGAAGTGGAAGTCACTGGGGTGAAAACATAGGATGTTGTAGGCCATGTTAAGGAATTTAGATTTTATTCTGAGATGAGAAGCCATTGAAGGGCACTAAACTGAGAAGTGATAAAATTCCCTCTGGCTGCTGGGTAGGAAGTAGATAGGGTTGAGAGAAGGAATGGAAGCTAGTTAGTAGTATATTGTAGTCATGCAGAAAAGATAGGATAAAGGAGGCTTTAACTAAGGTGGGTGGTGGTAGTAGCAGAAAACAGAGAAGTGGCATTGATAGGATTTACCAATACATTTGAAATGTAAAAATCAAATATGTATATAGGTTTAGAGAAAGAAGAATCAAGTATACCCCCTAGATTTTGACTTGAGCAATTGGTAGGTGGTAGTGCTTTTTACTGATGGGCAAGAGCTCAGAGATGGAACAGGTTTGCAGAAGAGAAAATCATACAAAGTTTAATACTGGACTTGAGCTTTTAAGTTCAGTAGAATACATAGGTAAAAATATAAATTAAATTTCTAAAGCCCAATACCTGAATATGAATTATATTTATTGCTGCACAACTTTGTAGCTTAAAGAAACAAACATTATCTCACAGTTTCTGTGGGTCAGGAATTCAGGACCAGCTTGGCTGGGTGATTCTGATGCAGGCCTTCCATGAGGTTGTAGGCAAGATTGCAGCTGGGGCTGTAGTCATCTGAAAGCTTGACTGGGGCTGGAGGAATTGTTTCCAAGTTCACTCAAGTGTTTGTTGCCAGGAGCCCCTCATTTCCTCACTGACTGTTGATCAGAGGCTTCAGTTCCTCACTATAGGGGCTTCTCCATCATTTCTGCTGTTGTTTGTTAAAAGCAAGTCATTAAGTAAAATTCAAAGGGAAGAAAGCCTTTATCTTTAGAAGAAGATAAATTGAAAGAATTTGTGAATATCTTTTTAAACCCTAAAGAATATTAACAAGTACAGCAAGCCTAGAGGCTATCGGGTATCATCAGTTCATAGTTTATTACTGTGATGGTTTAGTATCAAAATGTTAGACTTAAACATTGTATTCCTAGTGGATTATACCTGACATTGTTCATATATGCTGATTCCCTATTGAAGGCAAGCAATTCTTACATAAACAAGCCATCACAATCTGAAAAGCGTATCTTCTCAGTTGAGCCTGTTTGGCTCCCCTCATACTGTTCATGAAGGCAGTATCATCAGGTGGCAAACACTATTTCTTTTTGTTCCTCATCACAGGTTATTGCTTACAACTCAGAAGGTAAAAGTAGCCCGAGTGAAGTAGTAGAATTTACTACATGCCCTGATAAACCAGGAGTTCCAGCAAAGCCTTCAGTTAAAGGAAAGATACATTCACACAGTTTTAAAATAACTTGGGGTAAGCTATTATACATATTTGTATATCATTACTTTTATACTTGATTAAAATGATTTGAATATTAAGATAATTTTAAAGATATTTGGGTAAATTTATTACTCAGACATCTTGAATAGGAAATGTGAGTCATTCATTGTTTGAGGATCTTTTTTATGGAAAGCTTTGTACTCACATGCTCTAAGTTCATATTTGATACAGAAAGAACTTGAGATCCACCGTAGGACTATGAGCCAAGGCTATGAACTTGTAGGCAAAGTAACCTGGGTCATCCTGGCTCTCGCAAGAAATGAAAATACTCATTTAAAACACTTATTACTACTTAATGCAAAAAACAATAGAGTAATGAGATGCTAGTATTAATTTTAAAAGGCTTGCAGGGGATTGTTCATTCTTTTTAAGCAATTCTACATTTTGTATTCTGGTCATTAGGATTTTCTGTCATTTTGAACTTCTGTGTACCTTACCTAATACCACTTTTGCTTCTTTGGATAGACCCACCAAAAGACAGTGGAGGGGCATCCGTCAATAAGTATGTAGTGGAGATGGCAGAAGGTTCTAATGGTAAGAATAACTATGAAAACTCCATAGGTTTATACCACTCTGTCTGCCTGTATTGTTCCTGACTTTACATTTTATATGCTCTCTTTTCTTTCCTCTTTATTTTTTTCCTTTGTAGCAGTTAGGTTCTGCCTTTATAGACTTGCTGTTAGTTGTACTCTCTAGAACTGCAGTAAAGCAAATAAGACTGTTGTACAGTTATATTAGTACATTTACATTTTCTTATTTTTTTTCTCATTTGTTTCCACTGTTCAGCTCCAGTATACCTAGACTAAAGTCTTCTGAAGGTTATTCTGTTAGATTGATAGCCAAACGTATCAAAGAAAAATTATGTTCTGAAATTCAACATGCATTATACTAGTTTTAGTAATATTTTAGTAAATGCCTAGTAAACTTTATTTTTAAATCACACATTTAACAATCTCTATTTCTATGAAATAATCTATTTCCTGCAAAAAATAAGAATGTCTTTTAATTAAGACCAAACTACCTATGCTATTGGTTCTTTCTATTCTTTGTGTGTTGTAATGTTATTACCAGACCAATAAACTTATTTAAAATGCTTAATTAAAAGCAAATTATCAATCTAAGCCAAAGTCTGTAGAGAATTACAGAGATATTTAAATTCAACAAAGCCAAGCATATTTGTCTAGGAAGCTGCACACATAAAGAAAATTAGGTCATTTCCAGGAAACTTAAAACAAGCTTAAATTGTTTCTGACAAATTACGTAAATACTTATTTAGTGACGCTAGGATACCTGCTGTGTCATGATACCAAAACGTTAAACATTACCTTGATTCTGATTGAACATAAATCTTCAACTTATAGGAAACAAATGGGATATGATATACACTGGAGCTGCTAGGGAACATCTTTGTGATCGACTCAATCCAGGCTGTTCCTATCGTTTACGAGTTTACTGCATCAGTGATGGAGGACAGAGTGCGGTAATACTTACATGTAGTTTTTTTTTTCCTAAGTTTTATCAAATGATATGGGATCACCAGATGCCACCTCAAATATTAAATATATCCACAAATGTATAAATGTAATTTCTGTAATCTGGATGGTTAAGTTTGTAGTGACCAGAATATTCTAATATTACTCTAGTTCATAGTATTTAGTGAATATCTATTAATCTGGTTGGTGTTCAGCTTTGGAAAAGCAAATATACGAAAACATGCAGAAAATTTTATAAAGGTAAATTTTATAATAATGTCCAATAACATTACCTAACAAATAGAAATAAAATAATTGTAGACTGATTTACTACTATATAAATAAATGTATGTCAGGACCAAAACCACAAAATATCATTTACTGTTTCAACATTTCAGAAAAGTTGGCCATTACCTTTACTGTTAGAGCCCCAGTAACTAAATGGACTTAAAATGTGCCATTGATTATATATGAGACATTTGTAATGTTCTGGAGAGGTATGGTTTTTAATAGGAGTGGATTTTTTTAATTAATTTACCCAAGAGTGGGTTCTTGGAGCACTCATAATTGTTATTTTTCAAGTGGAATTTAATGCAGTGAAAATACTTTTTAAAAAATGTGTTTGTAAGTATTTTGTTGAAAGTGCAAGTATTGTGAAATACTGAGAACAAGTCCCACCCAACAGGTTTATGATCTAGTTGGTGCATTTTACCTAAGGAAATTTTCCCAGGTTTCAAAAATGTCAAACCCTTCCCTTCCCCCCAACCAAAAAGAACCCTATTTTCTAGTATAGCATTCTTACATAGGATACCTTTCTGAATAAAGTGATTAACAAATATTTTATTTGTTTGGAAAGAATGTTAAGTATAAACCTTAATACAGAGCCAATAAGGAATATGGCACTGAGACTGTGTCAGTGTTTTTAAGAGATTATCTTTTAAAATAAAACAAAGATTTTTTTTTTAAGTTTGCATAGAAACTAAAAGTAATACCAAATACCTGGAAATATGCCCAATACTTGGGAAAGCTTACCTGATTTTTTAATTATTTTTTTAGGTGGAAAGGAAGACAAAAACAATTTTAATAAATAAAAAAAATTTTAGTGTTTAGGTTAAAAATACATTATACAGTAAAGTAGCCTGTAAAATAGTCTAAACCTCCTGAAAACATGGCAAACAGTGTTTACAGAATGTTAAAACATTCTTTCTTTAGAGGAGCTTTGTGGATCCATTTGTACTGGATCAAAAATATATCCATTAGATTGTGTTGGTTTTTTTGTTCTTTAATTATTGAAAGAAGAAAAGGAAGAGCTTTTCTTTTTTCTCTGATAACTTTCTTTCTATATATAATAATCATATAGTGCATATTTTTATTTTATTTGAGTTTTAATGATTTAATTGGGTTTTGATTTTATTCAGAACTTTGCTCCTTTTCAATTGATAAGTACAATTTCAAATTACTGGTGCGGTCTTTGTGTTCGTATCATTTTCCTTTAACAAAAGCAATCTGATTACTTGGTTTGGGGCATTTTTTGTTTTGTTTTTGCTTTTGTTTTGGCAGGTATCTGAATCTTTACTTGTGCAGACTCCATCTGTGCCTCCTGGTCCATGCCTCCCTCCCAGATTACAGGGTAGACCCAAAGCAAAAGAAATACAGTTACGATGGGGTAATTTCCATTTTGGTAATAAATTATAATTAAGTTAGTACTAAATATATTCCTCTTGTTAAGTTTGCATGAATCTTTCTACCTTTAGGACCCCCTGTGGTCGATGGCGGATCACCCATTTCCTGCTATTGTGTGGAAATGTCTCCAGTAGAAAAAGATGAACCCAGAGACGTTTACCAAGGTTCTGAAATAGAATGTACAGTGAGCAACCTTCTTCCTGGAAAAACTTACACCTTCAGACTGCGCGCAGCTAACAGAATGGGGGTAAGAAGGCCATGCTAGCTAAATGACAATCACAGTGGTGTTTCATATAGCATATATAACTGTACCATTATTTGGTCATCTTGTTTTCATCATGTGACTCCAAATTTTACAATTTTTCATAAGCCTATATCGATAAGTAAGAGAGGTTGATATATACCATAACATAATTGTTATAGAATCTCATTAGTTTCAAATCCCACTTAGAATTTGTGACACTTTGCACTTCAGCTGGGCTAAAGATTGCCTTTCAGGTGGTGCTATTAGGGTTTACTTAGTAAATTTCAGAGTAGAAACAAGATTGTAAGATAAAATACATGGAGTAACTAAGCTTTTTTAGGCTGGTTATATACAGCATTTACTTGCATTTGGCAGCTACTTTTGCCTAAGCAAAAAACTTACATTTTAAGCATTTCTGGTTCTATGTGGATTTTTTAAAATATTGTCTATGGATCTGTACAACTCCATAAAATAGACAAAGTAGATATACATGGTGTGGGGAATCACGGGGAAAACAGTGTAGCACTGAGAAGGCAAACAGTGAATCTGTGGCATCTTACTACACTGATGGACAGTGACTGCATTGGTGTATGAGTGGGGACTTGATAATATGGGTAAATGTAGTAACCACATTGTTTTTTCATGTGAAACCTTCATAAGAGTGTATATCAATAATACCTTAATTTAAAAAAATAGACAAAGTAGATGGTGTCTTCATTTTACAACTGAGGAAATTGAAGCTCAGAAAAGCTAAACATCTTGCCCACAGTTACACAGACAAAGTAGTGATGATGGTAAGCCATAGACTCAGGGGTGTTCGGCTCTAGAACCAAAGCCTTTCTGCTCAACTGTGACACCTGTCATCTCATTCCTTTAAAGCATGTCCTCTAAGGACAAGGCAGTAGTTTCTTACCTCAACTGAGCAACCAACATTCTGTTTCTTTAAACTATTCTATAATTAAAATTTCACAAAACTAAACTGAAAGTCTTTCCCCTCTCCCTTATTTCAGATTTTAATGAACTGTACTATATTTTACATCGCATTCTCTGACTTCAGTATTTATATCTGTAAACTTACTTTAAAATTTAATTACATTTCAAATTCATATACTTCCTTGGCAGTCCCTGTATAAGTCCTTCCTTCCTGTCTGAGTTCATCTTGTCAGCTGCACATGGCTGCAGTACATTGGAATAGCACCTTTAATACTGGGGTCCTTAATTTGTATTTTCAGGTTTGCATTAATTTGTCAAAATCATCTTAAGTAAATAATTGCTTTCTGTATTACCAGAGAATATACATCTTAGATCCTTTTAAAGCTATTCTAAATTTTAAAATATAGTTTAAGCCTCCCATTTCCCATGTCTTTAATTGGTATTTGTTCCTTCACTCCTCACATAATTTCATCTGACTTATTCCACCTACATAATTCCCTAATGCCTTGCCCTTAAAAAACCAGTTCATAAAGGAATAAGGGGCAGGAGAAGACAGTACAGTAATAAAACTTTACCCCACATATCCATGGTCATCAAATCTTTTTACCTTCTGTGAACGCTTTTAGAATTATATTATGATTGGTTAATCTTTAAAGAGAGAAATGGTGGTGCTTAATTATTTGTGAATGTTTATGGAGCACTGAACACTGGTTATATTTGCTTTTCTAGCTTGGACCATTTTCAGAAAAATGTGATATTACTACAGCCCCTGGACCACCAGATCAGTGCAGACCCCCTCAAGTTACATGCAGATCTGCTACTTGTGCACAAGTGAATTGGGAGGTATTGTTATTTACATTGACTTATATTTACTTTCTTAAGCTATTAGGATAGTTTATATGAAAGAATAGATACTGTTCATTTCACCTCATAAATTGTATAAAGAGTAAATCCTAGTTAAATTCACGTGGTAAAAAGTGACTTCTTTTTTCTCTTTGAAATATTTAAATATTACAAGTATTTAGATTCTTGTTCATTATGTGCACAGTATTTTACCAAAGGCTTTGCCTCAGTACTGAAATATTTAGCCACTGGTGAGCTTAATGTTCAGAACAAACATTCATAGAATTAGTACAATACTATTTCTCTTATATTATCTCCAGTGTATTTATTGTGTATAGTAATAATCAGTAATGATAATTAATTTCTAGTTTCCTTTGAAATTTAACAAAGAAATGTTCTTGTATGATTTAACATTTCATATCACTTAATAGGATTATTTTGAAGTAGATTTACCTTAAAATATTCTCAAGTGACTCAGTCATATTTTTACTTCTAATTGAAAACAAAGTTATTAATTTTTTGACCAATCTTAAAATTGAGGTGACCTTAATGAAAAAGTCATATCGTACAGTTTTAATTCTGCTTAAGCATTTTAAAGAAATTCAGAAGCAATCCGGTTTTTGATATGCTCAAGTAAAGAACATTTTTGCCCAAAAGCTGTTTAAGCAATGTTAAGGCTTAAAACTGTTATCCTTTTCTTAATTTAAAGGTTCCTTTGAGTAATGGAACTGATGTCACAGAATATCGGTTGGAGTGGGGAGGAGTTGAAGGAAGTATGCAGATATGTTACTGTGGGCCTGGTCTCAGTTATGAATTAAAAGGACTTTTACCAGCAACTACCTACTATTGCAGAGTCCAGGTAAGGCAATCATGGCCTTGTCGCTTATTCTATCCAGAGTTTGGTTCTATGAAACATTTTCATGGCCATGTATTTGTTAACTTGTGGGCTCTGTTAATTTGTAGGCTCTGAGTATTGTGGGTACAGGTCCTTTCAGTGAAGTAGTGGCCTGTGTGACTCCACCGTCAGTTCCTGCTGTTGTGACTTGTCTTCAAGAAATAAGTGATGATGATATAGACAATCCCCATTATTCACCTTCTACATGCCTTGCAATAAGCTGGGAAAAGCCTTGTGACCACGGTTCAGAAATCCTAGCCTACAGCATAGACTTTGGAGATAAACAGCCCTTGACAGTGGGAAAGGTTACAAGCTCTATCATAGATAATTTGCAACCAGATACAACATACAGGTACACTCTAAGAACTATGTTAATTTTTGCCTCAACTAGAGAGACAATTTAAATAGAACAATCATAAACTAAAAAAAATTTTTTTTTAATGTGACACTTAGAATACGTATTCAAGCCTTGAATAGCCTTGGAGCTGGTCCTTTCAGCCACATGATAAAATTAAAAACTAAGCCCCTCCCTCCTGATCCACCTCGTCTGGAATGTGTTGCCTTCAGCCACCAGAACCTTAAGCTGAAATGGGGAGAAGGAACCCCAAAGACATTGTCAACAGATTCTGTTCAGTACCACCTTCAGATAGAGGATAAGAATGGAAGGTATGTGTTTTAATTGCTTTTTTATATAGTTTCTTAGGTCTTAAGTATGTAAATTTTTATAAACAGTAGAATTAAATAAAATTGTCAAAAACAAAGTTAGAATTCTTATAAGAAATCATTTGTAAGTGTGCAGTTTTCAAGACATCAGAAGACACAATGAAAATCTCCTGTTTATAACGTCTGAGTGGGATGCCAAGAGAAAAAAAATTAAGTGGAGTATTCTTTGGCTCTCTAACCCATTTGCTCATCACTTCATGCTAGTAAAAGAAATGTAATCTTTGCTACAAAATAGGCTTTTACACATATTTCCAGCAGTATGCAAATTTGACAGCAAATGAAGGATTGGCTTTAAGCCTCTGAGAAATTGAGGGTAGGGATTATGTCTCATTGTCCTCCACACCCTTGTGACAGCCTGCACACTGAATGAGTATGGTTCATTTCCTACTGTCAGATATCAGTTCAATTCTGATTAATTATGCAGTCCCCTTGCTACTCAGGTTCTTATTTATGCTTCCATCCTTTACATCTTCATTACATCTGTGCCATATACTACCCCATTAAATCATGCATTTGAATTACAATGTTAATTGTAATATAAATAATATTCACAATATAAATTATATATATGCCAATCTGGAGCTGTTTATTAACATTTAATAAAAATAATGTTAATACTTATTAACATTATATCCCATATATAAACAATGTTATATACCCTCTATAGCTGTTACTCTTCTAATATTTAAAGAATTTGAATTTTACTTTTCTACTTTTCACTCAATTTATTAGGAATAAATATACATCTGATGGATTCAGAGTACTAGCAACAGTTTTTCCCAAGGTCACTTTGTTTTTTGTGTTGAGTTTCTGTTTTAGCCAAATATTCAATAATAGAATATTCATGGTGTTTGTACATAAGTACTCCCTATCAGAAATACTTACACATTTAAAATAACATAGGAATTATAAAACAGCCAATCAAAAACATTAGGTAACATTCAACTCATGGATAACAGATATATTAAACATCCCATTTAACAGTTCAAGTGGATAATTTATGGGATATATATTCTGTTATACTGCTATGTAAATCTCTAGAAAATATCACCAAATCAGCTAAAATTATCCCTGGGACTTGAGAATTCTTTTTTTGTTTTGTTTGTTTTTAAAATTGTTTCTGAGTCATTTTTTTTTTATTAAGTTATCGTTGATATACACTCTTAATGAAGATTTCACAAGAAAAGCAATGTGGTTACTACATTCACCCTTTTTATCGAGTCCCCCCCCATACGCTATTGCAGTCAGTGTCCATCAGTGTAGTAAGATGCCACAGAGTCCCTACTTGTCTTCTCTGTGCTACACTGTCTTCCCTGTGACCCCACACACACCATGTGCACTAATCATGATACTCCACAATCCCCTTCTTCCCTCCCCACCCGCCCTCCGCCATGCCTCCCCTTTGGTAACCTCTAGTCCCTTCTTGGAGTCTGTGAGTCTGCTGCTATTTTGTTTCTTCAGTTTTGCTTCGTTGTTATACTCCGCAAATGACAGAAATCATTTGGTATTTGTCTTTCCCTGCCTGACTTATTTCACTGAGCATAATACCCTCTAGCTCAATCCATGTTGTTGCCAATGGTAGGATTTGTTTCTTTCTTATGGCTGAATAGTAATTCCATTGTGTATAGTACCACATCTTTATCCATTCATCTACTGGTAGACACTTATGTTGCTTTCATATCTTGGCTATTGTAAATAGTGCTGCCATAAACATAGGGGTGCATCTGTGTTTTTGAATCTGAGAAGTTGTTTTCTTTGGGTAAATTCCTAGGAGTGGAATTCCCAGGTCAAATAGTGTTTCTGTTTTTAGTTTTTTGAGAAACCTCCATATTGCTTTACACAATGGCTGAACTAACTTACATTCCCACCAGCAGTGTAGGAGGGTTCCCCTTTCTCTGCATCCTCACCAGCATTTGTTGTTCCTAGTCTTTTTCGATGTTGGCCATCCTAACTGGTGTGAGGTGATATCTCATTGTGGTTTTAATTTGCATTTCTCTCATGATTAGCAATGTGGAGCATCTTTTCATGTGCTTGTTGGCCATCTGAATTTCTTCTTTGGAGAAGTGTCTGTTCATGTCCTCCACCCATTTTTTAATACGATTATTTGCCTTTTGGGTATTAAGGCGTGTGAGTTCTTTATGTATTTTGGGTGTTAACCCCTTGTCAGATATGTCATTTACAAATATATTTTCCCATACTGTAGGATGCCTTTTTGTTCTGCTGATGGTGTCCTTTGCTGTACAGAAGCTTTTTATCATGATGTAGTCCCATGTGTTCATTTTTGCTTTTGTTTCCCTTGCTCAAGGAGATGCATTCAGAAAAAAGTTGCTCATGTTTGTATTTATGAGATTTTTGCCTATGTTATCTTCTAAGAGTTTTATGGTTTCTTGACTTACATTCAGGTCTTTGATCCATTTTGAGTTTACTTTTGTGTATAGGTTTAGACAATAAGTTTCATTCTCTAGTATGTAGCTGTCTAGTTTTGCCAACACCAGTTGTTGAAGAGGCTGTCATTTCCCCATTGTATGTCGATGGCTCCTTTATCATATATTAATTGACCATACATGCTTGGGTTTATATCTGGGCTCTCTAGTCTTTTCCATTGATTTATAGGTCTGTTCTTATGCCAGTACCAAATTGTAATGATTAGAGTTTGAAGTCGGGGAGCGTGATTCCCCCCAGCTTTATTCTTCCTTCTCAGGATTGCTTTGGCTGTTTGGGGTCTTTTGTGGTTCTATATGAATTTTAGAACTATTTGTTCTAGTTTGTTGAAGGATGCTGTTGGTATTTTGATAGGAATTGTGTTGAATCTGTAGATTGCTTTAGGCAGAATGGCCTTTTTGACAATATTAAATCTTCCTATCCATGAACAAGGGATGTGTTTCCAATTATTGGTATCTTTAATTTCTCTCATGAGTGTCATGTAGTTTTCAGGGTATAGGTCTTTCACATTTTGGTTAGGTTTATTCCTAAGTATTTTAATCTTTTTTGATGTAATTGTGAGTGGAATTGTTTTCCTGATTTCTCTTTCTGCTAGTTCATCATTAGTCTATAGGAATGCAACAGATTTCCGTGTATTAATTTTGTATTCTGCAACTTTGCTGAACCCAGTTATTAGATCTAGTAGTTTTGGAGTGGATTCTTTAGGGTTTTTTATGTACAATATCATGTCATCTGCAAACACAGAGAGTTTAACTTCTTCCTTGCCAATCTGGATGCCTTTTATTTCTTTGTGTTGTCTGATTGCCGTGTCTTGAGAATTCTTTTTTATGTGGCAAATTGTATGCCTATGGCTCTAGCTAGAAATAATTTATAATTAAAACTGTGGTGTTCTGATTGTCTTTAAAAATGCATATACCTTAAACAATGAAGCAAAACTGAAGGAACAAAACAGCAGCAGACTCACAGACTCCAAGAAGGGGCTAGCAGTTACCAAAGGGGAGGGCTGGGGGAAAGTGGATGCGGAGGGATGGAGAAGGGGATTGAGGGGTATTATGATTAGTATACATGGTGTGTGTGTGTGGGGGGGGGGTCATGGGGAAGACAGTGTAGCACAGAGAAGACAAGTAGTGACTGTGTGGCACCTTACCACAATGATGGACAGTGACTTCAACGGGTATGGGTGGGACTTGATAACATGGGTGAATGTAGTAACCACATTATTTTTCATGTTAAAACTTCATTAGAGTGTGTATCAATGATACCTTAATAAAAAATTTTTTTAATTAAAAAAAACCGTGAACCCACTACTCCAATATAAATCTGGTTGTTAATTATAAAATACATTTTTCTTGTGCTCCCCTCCCAGCCCTAGGTCTGCCACCACCTGAGATGAGTACTATCTGGAATCCTATACTTTTCTTTTATAGTTTTATGTTCATGTATTTTTGTGTAATGCAAATATATATTTTCATGTATTTATATATGTATATGTTCTTTTAGTTGTTTCTAAGTTTATAAAATGGGTTAAAGAATACAATCTTCAGGGACCTACTTTTTTCACTTATTAAAATTCATCTATGGGGGGAACAGAACTAATGGGGAAAAAAAAATGCATATACTTTCATCAACTATCAGAAACTAACATGTACCCAAAGCCTGAGAAGAAGCAGTTACTATGGCTAAACATGAAATTTAGCAATAAATCTTCAGGATATCATGTCAAACTGGGAAATTTACCAATTCTGTGATTTTCGTTACCTGATGAAAATCTGCTGGCATTGAATTTTAGAAGTAACTTATTACTTCTAAATAAATGTCCCAACTCTACTTTTTAGAAGTTATTTTTAAACATTTGTCATAAGGTAGTCAAGGTTTATTTTTAATAAGAGTCAATTTCATTTTAGGTTTATATCCTTGTATAGAGGTCCATGTCATACATACAAGGTACAAAGACTTAATGAGTCAACATCCTATAAATTCTGTATTCAAGCTTGTAATGAAGCAGGGGAAGGTCCTCTCTCCCAGGAATATATTTTCACTACTCCAAAATCTGTCCCAGCTGCCTTGAAAGGTGAGTTATACATCCTCATTTTCTTTAATAATAAAATAATTTTAAACACATTTTCATAAAGTGCTTTGTGTTCTGTTATTAAAATTTATCATCCAGTATGTGTCCAATATTTAAATTATAACAAAGAAATACAGACAAGCATACCTACTGGAAGTTGCACTCACTGATAAAAGCTGTTTTATCTGGTACATTGATACTCAGATAAGTACTGGTTTTTGTCACTGATCTTTTTAATATAATAATCTAATATAAAAATACTAAATTGAATAGATATGCTGGTTTTCTAATAGGACCATTTGCTGTTTCTGCTATTACTATTATTACTTAAAAAAATCACAGACTCTGGTTGTTTTGAATCTTTGCTATTTCAGTAATTCATTTGGATTTCAGGGAGAGAGCCAGGTCATCTGTTAAACAAAACAAATACATTCTTAGTTGAATCTTTAAATTGAGTTTACAAACACATTTGTATATACTTGTATCTTTAATTTCAGAAGGGCTTTTATTTTAAAATGACCCTAGCAAAGATTATACTTTGTGCATTTAGCCAAAAACACTAATCCTCAAACTCTGAAGACTAATCATGAAGACCTCTAGTACAATGTCCTGGATCATGTACTTGAATATATCATTTTTTAAGCAAATCCATAGTTAGCAGGACTGTTCTTGAGTAGTCTTTCTAATAATGTTGATAAGAGTTTCACTGAGTCATTTTATTTTCCCTCATATGGTCAGGGTCTTTTAGCCTTAAGAAGATTGCTGTTTTCACCCCTTTGTGCCCCACTGTTGAATGAGGCAGTCTATGTGGCCAAGCAACTAGGGATATTTTTATCTTGCAACTCATCCTCTAGGAGATTTCTTAAGTTACAAAATTTCATGTTCTGGTTATGCCCTTAGAAGTACCATAAACATTGTCATAAACTGCCACAGCCCCTCTATTGGCTTTCTAGTTCAATGAAAACAGTGCTTACCTTGACAGATCTTTTAGCCAATCTGGCCGTTTATAATACCTGTAGACTGTATGACCTGGAGATAATAAGCGTGAACTCTTGTACCATGTCTCTGCAAAGTTCAAAATTCACTGTTAACTATTTCAAGTTTGTAACTAAGTTTTAAAAGTTTAAAGCAAGAGTCCGTGTGATGTGCCAAGTTAAAAATCAAATAAAACAGATTTCATTTATATTTGTTCTCTACAGCCCCCAAAATAGAGAAAGTAAATGATCATATCTGTGAAATTACATGGGAGTGTTTACAACCAATGAAAGGTGATCCAGTTATTTATAGTCTTCAAGTCATGGTGGGAAAAGATTCTGAATTTAAACAGGTATGTGTTAAATAGAAAAAAATCTTGCCATTTGCGACAGCATGGATGGACTTAGAGTGTATTATGCTAAGTGAAATAAGCCAGGCAAAGAAAGAAAAATACTGTATGATTTCACTTGTAAGTGGAATCTAAAAACAAAACAAAATGAACAGAACAGCGATAGACTCATAAACACTGAGGAGTGACTGATGGTTCCCCTGGGGGAGGGGTTCAGGTGGGTGGGTAAAATAGGTGAAGGGGATTAAAAAGCACAAAATCTCAAACATAATATAAATTAGGGGGGATAAAAATAAAGCCTAGAGAATATAGTCATTACTTCTGTAACATCTTTCGCTGTTGATACTAAGTATACTAGTTGGGGTGAGCATCTAGTAATGTAGGTAACTGTCAAATCACTATGTTGTATACTTGAAGCTAATATTGTGTATCAACTATACTTTAGTAAAAAAAAAAAAAACAGATATGTTCCAAGATACAATTTTGTGGATATACATTTTTATTTTCAATACACAATTTGACTATCTTTATCTTACCTATGCAAAAAGATCTTTTCAGGACTATATTCCAAAGATTAGTAACTACACAGTATCTCAGTATTCAAAATCTTTGGGTGTGAACTATACTTAAACAGATCACTCATTTGACAAGTTATTTAATGAACTCTGTAACAGGCACTCAGAATACAACACTGAGCAAGAACTACTTGCTTTCTAGTAGAAAAAGAGATGCTAAAAGCAAATAAACACATCAGTATATCATGTTAGATAGTAAGTGCAATGAGGAAAAAAATGAAACTGGGTAAAAGGAATAGGAAATATTGTGGGGAGGGACAGCTAGTGCTATTTCATACAGGGAAGTCAGGTGACATTTGAACAGAGACCCAAAAGAAGTGAATATGAGAAGAAGACTGTTAAAGGAAACTGTTGCAAAAAGCTCTGGGGCAGGAGCATGCTTGTTAAATTTAATGGACAAGGAGGCTGATATGACTGGTGGTGTCATATGAATGGTATGAAGATCATGGAGGAAATTACAGGCCATAACATGACTTTTACTCCATGTAAAGTGAGAAGCCAATGGAGGATTTGACCAGAGTAGTCCCATGATCAGACACAAGGTCATTTTGACTAGAGTGGGATAAGAGCAGAAGCAGAGAGACTATTAAGGAGGGTTTTACAATAGTAATAGTCGTAATTAGGGTACAGTGTTGTAAATATGACAATACACAATTATTATGGAAGCCTAGGGGAAGTACACTTCTGTCCAAGAAATTTCAAAGATAGCTTTCTGGCAGAGGATGAATAGCAGTCAGATGAAGTGGGGACCTGCCAGTGTTTATTGTAACATTTATGAAGAAGACATTTTTATGCAATTCAAAACCCAGATTTCTAAAAGCATTTCATCTGATACTCCCTTTTTGCTGTCAACCTTGATTTTGAGGGCCTTTGAACTGGTTTTCATTTTTGTATCTTGTATTTTCTTTTCCCATTAGAAAATCAGTCATTCATCTTTTATTTCAGTCTTACACTGATAAAACTATTAACAATAGAATATTTTTCAAGACGAATATAATTTTTCAAGTTTTAAGTATGGAAATATAATTTCTTAACTGAAATAAATTACAAAGGGCACCAGAGGCAAATTAAATTTGGCATGTGATTATTTTTCTTTATTAAGCCATTTGCAAATTGACACCATAGATTTGAATATAATTTACAGATAAGCAGGTTTCCTTCCAAGGAGGAAACAAAATTATTATTAAAGTAAATCTAATTACATTACATGTTTAAAGGAAACAGGGACTCCTACATTTCAGTAGTGTATGAATTTTAACAAACATTTCATTACATGAAAGAAACAGCAACGATAACTCTAATTTAACTTAAAACCTAAGTTAACCCTATCTTCACTTTCACTTACTTTAGATTGTAAAGATGTTACAGAACTTAAAATACTGATTTCCTTAGAACTTCATCTTGTATATGCTCGTCTAAATCTCTTAAATGTTCATAAAATTTTAAGATTCGTAAGTTACATTCCAAAAGTTTGAAGGTTTTTTTAAAGCGTTCAATTTCATTCATGGAAGTAGTAAATGCTACTTATAGAGAATTATAGGGGGCTACATTACTAATAAGTCACTGTTCTGATTGCAAGAAAGTTTAGAATTTAGCAAACAAGCAGAATTTTCATAATCATGACTTTTTACATAGCCAAACAAATTAAAGTTCATAATAAAGATAAAACTTACTTTAGGAAAAGAAATTATGTATTCCAGCTGGACTTTGGAACATTTCCCAAAAGGAGCATCTTTTAAGTGAGTTTTTCGGGGTTCTGGTGAGCTTAAACCATGAACTCTTCAAGTGTGACTTGAGTAAAGTCACTAAAGAATGGAGCTGTATTATAGAGGACACGAAATCTTGGTGGGCTTTATTCTGTAGCAGTAGGAACTGTTGGTGTTTTTAAGAAGGGAATTATTATTTATATGTTGGTGGTTGAGTTTCTAGGCTAGCCTGTAAAAACCTCTTTTACCTGTTAGGTTGCCAAGTTTGGGGATCTGGAAGCAAAGTAGCCTGGGAACAAGTACTTGTGACCCTGGACCACACTTAGGAACAAACTGACTGCTTTGCCTTCTGCTTGTGCTAAGCCAGTGGCTTTGACCAGATCCTTGCTGCCTTCTTGCTGCTGTGGGACCATTCTGTAGCATCTCACCTAGACCTGCCCCATTCTCTAAAATTACACTCTCCCTCCGACTCTTGCTTCCCTCTCTGACACACATCATAACTCCCAAATACGCAGTATCATTGACCTTATTGCACTAGGAGAAAGACTATTTGCTTGGGAAAATTCATGGCAAAAGTCAAGTGTCTGCTGGCTCTTTAATCTTGAAAGTGTATGTTTTTAAAAGCAAGTGCTTTTTAACCAAAATAGTATTTCAAGAGGGTACAACAAGAAGTGAAAATCTTGGGGGACAATAGAGCTACATTCAAAGCAGATCAACCCCATCTAGTAAATTGTACCTAAGGTGGTTCTTGGGTCAGAGCTCATTATATTGCAGATACCAGGAAAAACAACTCAAACTGCCATACAAGCATTAAGTGTAAATCTTCTTAGGGAGAAGCCTGAAGATAGGCAGGCTTCAGGATTGGTTGATCCAGAAACTCAGTGAAGTCATCAGGGACGTGGTTTATCTCAGTCTTCAGTGGCCGCCCTTAGCCACAGGGAACTCTTCCTGTTTCACATTCAGGGAACGAGAGCACTTGGGTTACCGTGGACAGGGTAAGGGAGATTTTG
Organism: Smutsia gigantea; assembly: GCA_032199065.1. NCBI lineage: Eukaryota > Metazoa > Chordata > Mammalia > Pholidota > Manidae > Smutsia > Smutsia gigantea. Next base: position 381,084 of record JAVSCE010010612.1, on the reverse strand, counting down.
ATACTCCATCCAAAATCAGGGTACTGCTGGCAGTGTCAGAATGCGGGCTGAGCCACCTGTTGTATTCTATACAACTTCATCCTTTCTTAAACTTCTGAACTTAAATTCTCAGAAACGGTGCTCCTTAGAGTGGCCTGCAGACCTAAATGAACCTGAATATTTCAGGGTAGGACCCACCATTCTGTTTGTTTTTTTAAGTTCTAAGTGGTGCTTATATACAATAAATTTAAGAACTGCTCTAAAAGCTCCATGTTGACATACGACTCCCTCAGCAATCATAAAGAATGGTAGAAACAAGAGCTATATGGTTCTTCATCTACATTCATTGTGAGGGATTCTGTTGTTCTCTTCATGTACTGATCACTATGAAATAAGTATTTACTATTATATATTCAGAAATCACAGAAAGATCACATTATGTGACCATATGTGCCAAATAATATAACATGAATTATTACTTTAAATGTATTCAAATGTGTTAAGGTTTAAATAAGTCTGCACTCAGTCTAAGTAATATAGTGCTAAAATCATTGTCATTTATGGCTATTAATAATACTGTGCATATTACTCAAAATCAGATTGTGGGTATATATACACAGAAAGTAGAAATAGTTCAACAGAATTTGTTCCTCTGTTGTTACAACTTCAGAAATGATTATCTTTGGTAGTAAAACTGTTCCCTTATACTTAAAAGATAACAGAAACTATTTTAAATTTTAATATGAGTATTTGGAAATTAATCAAGACAACCAAATAATTTCTTAGAATGTGGATACAGAGACAGATATGAATAGGTAAGATACTGGTTTCATTTCTTTTGCCCCAGTTCTATGATTGTTATTTTCTTCATTCTGTGACATAGTCACAAACGTAAAATAAGGGCAAATACGAATTTATGAAGCTCTAAGCTTTCTTTAAAGGCTTTCTTGTAAAATTCTGTTGCACTTAGAATACTATTTCAAAGTTCTTGGCCAACTTGACACGTGCAAACATCACAAGCTTTAAATTTTAGTCTGTAGTCTCAATTAAAATGCAAAGTGAAAAGTTATCTTACCTGCCATTCTCTTAACTGTAAATCTTCATTTATTGCTGTTTGTTACATTCTGCCTATAAATGGTTGATTGATAGCAAACTTAAGGGGCTGGAGGTTTTTTTGTTTTATTTTAATTATATGTAATGCTATCTGTGAGTAATAGCTACAAGCCAAAAAAATGGTGAATTTATCATTAGGGTTTTTACTTCTCCTTTTCTGCTTATTAAGGTCACAACAATTTTATGTTGTCAGTATTGGGGAGCTGGAAATGGTATTACTTAATTCTTATTTCTCATTCTAAAAGCCCTGCTCATTTCAAGCTTGGGGCTTATTTTGAGTAGCTTCAATTAGACGTAAACCTTATTAAATTAGCTTTAGCAAGTTCATTTGTTTTCTTCAGTCCTGTATCTACTGTGACTTACATCTTCCTGTTTACATATCTTCTCAACATCTGAACACAAAATTGAAAATTTGACCTCATCATCTTCCCTCCCAGTCTCTTCTTTCCAGCTTCTTCCTGACTTCATCCGTGTCATACACACTAGCATCATTTTGGTCCCCAACCTTTAAATTCTTAGATTTTTTTTTTGCTTGCCATCGCTTATTCAAGTAAGTCATTTCTAAAAATGATCCATAAAAACTATACCAAGGCCTAATAACCTTACACTTTTATACAGCAAGTGAGCAAGAGCCCCTGTCCTACCTAACTCCCTCAATTTTTCACTCACCCTTATGATTAGAATTCCTTAAGCATGGTAAAATATCATTCACCTAAAATGGTCTCTGTGAAATTACACATAAATTTCCAAGTAGTATATGAACATATTCTTTCTCTCTGTCAAGTCTCTGCACCTATCACCCTCATGCCATCTGTTGAGTTTTTTTCCTAACATATTAACATGCTCATTTGGAGACAAATGGAAAATAAAGAAAATTTTGAAGACAAAAATAAATATCACCCATTATATCCATAAGACAAGTTTGTATTTTTTTTTACCAAGTTAACCTCATTGTATATGTAGAGTATCATACTGCTTTCTTATATAATCTTCTAGTTTATTTAAATTTAAACCTTTTACCATTGTCCAGACATGAACCATTTCTATATTCCCACTCCCTGAAATGCTTGTCTACATCTCAGAATTCATACATTTTCATCATTTTCTTTAAGATTCATCATAGTTTACTTCCTTTAATAAAAGTTCCTTTTTCTATATCTTCTCAGGCATCTGCTAATAAACATTTTAACATATGGGTAGTCAATAATTCTCTCATGGACAGTGACTGCAATGGGGTATGGGGGGGGCTTGATAGTAAGGGTGCATGTCATAACCACATAGTTTTTCTTGTGAACCTTCATAAGAGTGTACATCAATGATACCTTAATAAAAAAGCAAACCAGTATGTAAAAATGTAGGTTTACAACCAGATAAAATTGAGTCAGCTAACATTGCCTGAAAAAATGCTAGCCCAGTTTTTTGGTTGTATACAATAGTATATAGCCCACCAACCAGCTGGGAGAACTGAACTGGGAAGTCATTACAAGCCTTGGTTTTCTCATTTATAGAATGAGGGAGGACCTCATTAATGGAAATAGTAGCTTCCATATATTGAGCACTAACTATATGCTGGGCACTGTACTAACAAGTATTAGTTTATTCCAGTCTCATAATTATCATACAAGAGAATTACTGTTATGCCCTTTTTACTAAGGTAATTGGTCTAAGATCACATGGTAGAGTGGAGTTTGCATCTCAGGGTGACCAGTTCCAATAAGTATCACCTCTTAACCACCAGCACACTCTCTTCAGATACCCATGGAATTCCATTCTTGTTACTTCCCTTCTGAGGGCTGGGCAGAGGCATTGAGTTTTAAGATCCAATTCTGTGATTCTAAGTGACCCTAATTTGCCATAGACACCTATAGAACGCTCCCATTTTTCATTCATTCATTGTTGCATTTAACAGATATGTTTGAAATTGTATCAAAACCAGTTGTGCAAAGATGTAAAATGGGGAAGCAAGACTAGACACTTTCCTCCTTTCATGGAATGATTTAACAAAAGTTTGACACATTTGAGGAAACCAGGGAATGCCTGTGGGCTGATTTTGCTTGTACTCTCGCTACATTGGGGGGACATCTTCACTCCTTAACTGATCTGTAAACTCTACAAAAGCAGTCCTACCCTCACCTTTCACTTACCACTCCTGCCCTTATACAGGAGACAGATAAGTTCTTTAATGGATAGTTATTTTCTTTATGTCATTTAAAAGATAAAAGCAGCAGCATACACTAGCTTCCATATCATACACTCATTCTTAAATTAGCCAATTTTAACAGATTTTTCTGCCCAACCTGTACATATAGTTACTTTTTTCTACTATCTTATTAACAGATTTACAAAGGCCCTGACTTTTCATTCCGGTATTCAAGCCTTCAGCTGAACTGTGAACATCGTTTCCGCGTGTGTGCCATTCGCCAGTGCCCCGACTCCGTGGGGCATCAGGACTTAATAGGCCCCTACAGCACCGCAGCGCTCCTCATCCCTCAGAGGGCCAGCCCGCCAGCCGGCGCCAACAGAGACACCGTGGAAACCGCGGGGACCCGGCGGGCACTTAGTGATGAGCAGTGTGCAGCCGTCATCCTTGTGCTGTTTGCTTTCTTTTCCATCTTGATTGCCTTTATCATTCAGTACTTTGTAATCAAGTGAAAATATAACTTTTTCATACTGTATTACACTTTGTCATGTACTAAAATAATTTCTGTATTGCTTTTACAAAAACTGGTATAGCACTGGCATTGAGACAGTACTACATCATATTTGTCATTTTCAATGTTTATATTGTTAGATAGAGGCTGGCACCTTATTAGAATGCAAGCCACAAAAAATAGCAATTTGGGGTTTTTTTGTTTAGTTGGGGCTTTTTTTATCCTTTTTTTTTAAACATGTCTTGTAAAACAAACTTTCTAAGAGGCAACAAAATATAATTGATATTTTGACCAGTGAGCATGAGTGTAACAGTGACAACCTGATCTGTTCGGTTTAAAGATATTATGTAGTGAAAAATTCAGAGTGAATAAAATTTAGGTTAATATGCTATATAAAAATGTTAGTCTGATGCTGTGAAAGCAATCTAGTGCTATACTTCTACCTCCTCATTTGTCTTAATTATTTGGTAAGTGGGATTATGATGAATAACTGGAGGGGCTTAGCAAACAAACTGGATGAAAGAATACACATGAAGAAAAGAAGATTCTTGTTTGATAAATGTGGAGTTCTTCATCACAAGTATATATTCATGAATTTACAGATAAGTCAGTTAAGGAAACCACAGTTTACTTGGCCTAAAAATATTTTGTTTACTCAAAAAGTACCTCTTCAGGTCTTGAGAACATGGAAAAAAACAAAGCGCTTTTAGCTACTTTTTTTAAAGTAATTATAATCAACTTTGAATTTCAAACCCATTTAATTTAGTTTTGTGAGCCTTTGAACTATATATGTATAAAAACATGCACATACATATATGTAAACTATACATACCAAGTATAGAAATATATATGTACACACACACACCATCTATCTGGTATAGGCTAATTTTGAAGAACTCCCATAAAATTCGCTGCTTCTCTCATAACTACTGCCATGACCACCAGATTTCATAATCAAACCTAACCTCTTTGTTTGGGGCACCAAATCTGAAGACAATTAATTTGCACCAGTAAACTTCAAGCTGCTTTCTTTCTTGAAAAACTAATGTTTAGTTTAATGTATGTTTGGATACTGTTCCAAATTGTTGATTGCATGTGGTTAATGTTGCATTAGAGCACTTTGCAATTGCATAATTCATTAATGTTTTGTGAGCTTGCATTTGTGAGTTATTGGATGATCAGACTGAATTCTGTCGAGTATCACATTGTACATCTTGCACAGATGTCGATGACTGCCAGTAATAATAGTTTGTAATGAAACTATCTAAAATTCTTGTTTTATCACATCTGTTATCTGTAAAACACTTGTAAGTAGCCTTTTTAATTTATTTGAATTTTAGTGAATCACTAATTTTTAGTTGCTGATTTTAGCATTTTAGTGATTACTAAGCACTTCTGTCAATCTTTGAAAAAAGGACATGTTTGTGTTTTGAAGATCTCTGAAGAATTTCTCTTATATTAGAATGGGCATGTATTGTAATTGCTTCATGTCAAATGATCCTTGCTGCAGAAAAAGCATTAATCCTTGTTCAAAAAAGAAATGGCTAAACTTGGCCTTTCCAAGTGGTAAGAATGATCTGTCACTATAATATATTGTGTGTTTACATGTTATTTAATCTCTTATACATAGGCTGATCACTTTCCCCCATAACAACAGTGATTGCAATTGTTTTCTAGAAACTTCCTAAAAGTGCCACACTTGGCAGTACAAATGAGTTTGAGTGTAAATGCCCAGAGTTTTCTATATAGTTGAATGTCTAAAATGGTAAAATGTGTCACTGTGGCAGTTACAGTGGCTTATGTTTTTCATAGTAACTCAAATGAACTCCTATTTTTGATAGTAAATGTCATTTAATAGTGTACTTGCCATTGAGCCTCACTGCAAAACTAGTGCAGAGGAGAAAACAATTTTTAATGTAATCTTGATTTTACCTCATATACTGTACATTCCAAAAACTCTACTTTTTAAATATTATAGATACACTACCAAACATATCACCTTAAAATCGTATAAAGTCAAACTTCATACAAACGAAAAAATATAATACCATAAAAATACATAAACTATGTAGCAAAAGTATCTTTAAAACCCATGGAAAATAAAAGTTGTATCATTCTTTTTTGAGATATGGTTATTGTATTCATATACATCCATTATTTGCTGCCTCTTTTAGAAAATGAAATGTTAAGGGTACCCTCCTCTTGCAATGGGCTTAAAACAAATTTCCCAACAGTATTCAAATCTTCAACATGAGAGGACCCATATTTAAATTAAAGAATGAAATTAGAAGTTTTATTCTAGTGACTTGATTTTGTGCAATTCATTAAATAACTTGCCTTCTTTACATATATAAAGAAGAGGTAAACCTCCCATTGGAAAAGAAATCTCTGACCTCTCCTTACTTTTCCTGCATTGTTCATTTCCTACTACCTTCTTTCTCCCTCTTTCAGGGACCCAGAACCTTCCTGTTACTGACACTGCTATTATGCCCCCAGGTCGGACCTCCACCAGGAAGTTAAACATTCCCTCCAACTGTATACCAAAAGGTGAACTACCTGAAAGTTCTCACACATACCAGAAAGTTCAACGTTCCTTCTCATGCGTACCATTAGAACTTCCATCCCACAGACCTTATCCAGGAGGAATACATTGCTTTTAAAATCCAAGTGAACCAACCTCTAATTGTCACAACTGCAGGTACCACAATAAAGTCTAAAATGTTAGGCTGGGGAAGAGGAGGTACCCTGGATGTCCAAGCATCACCACACTCAGTTGTAGAAGCAACTAAGTATGAGTCCAGACTTGAGAAGAATGTGATACTGACGGTGTTGCACATCACCTCTTCTTTTTTCCTGTAGATTGGAAACAGGAGTCTTACACATTGTGTCTGTGCATTCCGTAGGTTGGTTTCCAGTACAAATCCCTTCTACCACGAACAGAGTCTCTGCGTGTGGATCCCATGTATGTGGTGGCTCAATCAGGCAAATAGACATGGAGGAGAAAATGGTTCTCCAAAACCTACAACCAGTCATCCGGCAACCCGACTACCTACGTCAAACAACTTAAGTGATGGTAATGCCTCATGTTTTTAAAGAGATTTTTAAATATTCTATTTTCATACACATTTTTAAAGATATTGTATAAGTCCTCATGAGTATCCCTTCACTTGTTCACTCATTATTTTATCCCTGATACTCTTAAAAGGAAGTGAATACTCAGGAAAAAAAAAAGTTGACAGAACTAAGATTTTAATATTGTGGTCATCAAATCCTCAGTGTCCAAAGTGGGGCCTTCAAATGTTTGGATACTGTAAGGGCTATTTTTCATCTTATATAGGAGACAGAATGATACTAGCTATGGCAAATTTGCCAAGAGAAAAGTTTCATATCTTTGATAGATGTTGAAGCCATGTAACCCATTCAAGTCATAATAGCTAGCATCTATTTATTGACCACTCATTGTGTGCTAGGCATTGTGTTGAGTGTTTTACCTAGCTATCTCATACAATCCTCTTAATTGCTCAAGTATAAACTGAAGCAGAGAGAAATCAAGCATTTGCCAAAGGTCTTAAGGATAACGAATGATGGAGCTAAGATTTGAATCTAGGTTCCCCATACTTGACCACAATCCTCTGCTGTCTCCAGAAGTATTGAATTCTAAGAAGGAAATCAAAGTAATAGTTGGCTTCAGTATTGCATTTATGGTAGCATTTATTGAGTAGTTTCTGTATGCTAGGTATTGTGCTAAATACTTTCCCATAACCAAAACAACCCACAGCCCTCAAGGATTGAAGAGAAAGTGGACATGGAGAATCTGGTACAAGCAAATCAGATTAAATGAGAAGCTCTAATTTCTTCTCTAGAATTTCATTCTTCAACATTTTGGCTTCCATTTTGAGCCCGCACCCAGCCCTAGGAAATAATTCATTCTCTTAAATACTCATTCATCCAAGGATGAAAATATCTTTATTGCCCCTTACCACAACAGAGACTAACTTGTTCAAAAAGTGAATATAGCTACGATATGGATGGACTTCAAAAACATGCTAAGTGAAAGAAACCAGACACAAAAGGTCACATATTGTTTGGTTCTATACATATGAAATACTTGAGTAAGTAAATCCATAAAGACAGGAGATTAGTGGTTGCCAGGGGCCAGGAGGAGGAGGAAATGGACAGAACTGCTTAATGGGCATGGGGTTTCATTTGGGAAATGTTTTGGAACTCAGGCTACTGGTTGCTCAACACTAAATATGCTAGACACCAATGAGACTGTTCACTTTAAAATGCCTAGTTTTATGTTATGCGAATTTCACCTCAGTTTTTTAAAGAGAATGTAATACAGACCTAAAGACTGATACATAGACAACACAGGACTAGAGAATCCTGGATAGCAATAAAATAAACTGACCAAGTCATGTCTGTTTTGCCACAGCCACAGATCCACTTCTCGCTTCCTTTTCAAACTGCCGTTCTTGGAGGTTCTCTCCCCTTCAGGCAGTGGATCGCGCCTGGTGTGCGACCATTCTTTATGGATGTCCTTGATAGCTGTGAATGGTGTGGCCTGCACACGCCTATATTAACAGCTCTGACTCCTAGTATTTCTAGGGTGACCGATGATCGTAGGGAAGGAATTATGTTTTAGTTTTACAGTTTACAAATGACAGCTGCTGGGCAGTTTGAATGCCCAGCATATATTCTGAAAAGTAATCTAGGAAACATCTGAGGAAAATTCATGTGTTAGATGCTCAAGAAATAATAATAGAATTAACTTAATGATTCTCTAAATTTGATTCACACCCATTTAAGCCAGCATGAAGTAAGTCATGCTATGAAAAACTTGAAGTCCACTGATTGTAAACCTGGTTCAAAATAACCTAAGAGGGGCAATGAGGGTAAAACTACAAAGTGCCCAGGGAGAACACACATTTCCAGAAAGGGTGCACACAGTTTATGACAATATAGTTAAGATTTTTTTTAAAAGGGACACCGAGTTTTTTTTAATATATATTTTGGTATCATTAATCTACAATTACATGTGCAATATTATGGTCATTAAACTATCCCCTTCATCAGGTCCCCCTCACCGACCCCATCACAGTCACTGTCCATCAGCGTAGTGAGATACTATAGAATCACTACTTGTCTTCTCTGAGTTGTACAGCCCTCCCCGTACTCCCCCTACATTACATCTGCTAATCGTAATGCCCCCTTTCCCTCTTATCCCTCCCTTCCCGCCCATTTTCCCCAGTCCCTTTCCCTTTGGTAACTATTAGTCCGTTCTTGGGTTCTGTGACTCTGCTGCTGTTTTGTTCCTTCAGTATTTTTTCTTTGTTCTTATACTCCACATATGAGTGAAATCATTTGATACTTGTCTTCTTCGGCTTGGCTTATTTCACTGATCATAATACCCTCTAGCTCAGGACACCGAGTTTTAAAAGGCACTATAGAACCACTGTAAATAAGAGTATTGTACTGCCACTCATTTGGAAAAATAAAAACAGAAAAACTCTGAAAAAGAACAAATGAGGGAACTAGCTGCATAGAATTATAAAGCCTCAATGATATATAATACCAGCATACACACACACACACACACACATAAAAAAAAAAACCCTGAAGGAATAGAATAGAAAGCCCAGAGTCCCAAGCACACACGGGAATTTAGGATCTGATAAAGCTGCACCTCAAGTCAGTGAAGTGAAAACAAACAATTCAGTGAATGTTGTTGAGACAACTGGGTGGCCCCCCAAAAATTAAAGTTAGAGCTATATCACACACACACACCTTATATCAGGATGAATTCCAAAGAAATCATACATTTAAAATGCAAAACAAATGAAACTAAATAAACTAGAAGATATGGGAGAACTTTATAGGTGGTGGCCTTTCAAATCATGCCTCAAAATAAAGAAGCCACAGAAGGACACTGATCATTTCAATACTATAAAAATAAAAATTTCTGCATAGCAATTTAAAAAATATTAAAGCAAATAGCAAACCAGGAAAAAATATTTGCAATTGATACTCCAGAAAAGGGCTAATCTAATCTAATATAGGAACACTTAAGTTCCAGAATATAAAGATGAAATAACCAATAATCCTATATAAAAACAGACAAAAGGATATAGGCAGTTCAAAGAAATGCAAATACAAAGAACTCAAACATGACAAGATACTCAGTCTCACACCTAACAAGGGAAATGCAAAATAAAACAAAAAGTTTTCACTATCATTGACAAAAATGCAAAACCTTGGTTATACACTATGTTCTAACACTGTAGAGAAACAAGACACATTGGTGGAATTCAAGCTGTACAATCCCTATGAAGAGAAATTGCACATTGCGTAAACTCTGACCGGGCAAGTCCACTGACAAATATTTATCCTACAGATATAATCACCCACTTGTGACATATTGGACAAACTATTCATTGAAGACCTGTTTATAAAAGCAAAATACTGGAAATTACCTAAACAAGCAACAGTGAAAATCTGGTTAAACTGTATACCCATTGCAATGGAATATTATGCAGCTGAAGCAAAAAGAATACAATAGTCTTCTGTTCACTGATGTGGGAAGAACAAGATACTAAGTTAAAAAGCAAAGTGCGTTGCAGTGCATGCACTCAGGTGTCCTAGGCTTCAAGTCTCCGGGGTCCAGGCAGCACATGAGTGAGTGCATGAGCCTTCACATGATGCCAGCCCCCAACTATGGGGCTACTCCAAGCCTTTGGGTCTCTGTAGCTGAGGTTCTAGCCATCTGGGAACAGAGACAAGCCACCCCTGAATTCCTGATTCAAAGAATCAGCACAATAAAATGGGTGCTTTAAGCCACTTAATGGTCAGAAATTGTTATGGAGCAATAGTTACTAGAACACACGGTTGAATTCCAAAATATAAGGTCCTTGGCCAAATACTGGTTCTCTTCCTTCAGGACACTCCCCATCCAACCCCACACTCCAATACCACTTAGGTTGGAAGAGGTCAGGTTACTTCTCACCAGTGAAATGTGAGCAGAAAAGATATTTGTCCCCCAGTTTAGTAGGGTTCAGTCAGGAAAACAGATGCCTCACTAGGTATTTAGCAAAGATCATTAAACAAGGCATCATTTAAGCAAATGTTAAGGACTGAAAAAGCAAGCAGGTGACACAGAGCTCATTAGTGCAGGAAAAAGCTGTCACTCTTCAGGTTGGGAGCAAAGGGCCAATGTGGAGGTATCAGAACCTAGAAGCTTAGAGGAGGCCCACAGGACTGGGAGCCGGACCTCGGCGGAGGGCAGCCTGCCTGCAGACTGGGGCCGTGGGGGATGATGGCACAGGAAGGAAGAAGGAGGTGCCTTCTCGGCTCCCCTGCCTTCCAGCACCCCTACTGACAAGCCTGACACAGAGCCAGTGGGCAGAGGAGATGGGTAGTTAGCAGAATCCCAGAAGGGGAGTTTGGAGCCCAGACACGCGAGCTTAAAGGCTACGCAGTCACTTTCAGGTGGAAACATTGAAGGGCTGGTCTCCATTTTCTCTCTTACCCTGCCATGACTGTGAGAGAATGTGCTCCTACAGAGATGCTGTATGATCAAAGCACCAGGGAACAATAAGCCACCAAATGGAGACAGCGACTCTGGAGACAGACTCAAGGCAGACTCCCGGGGAGCATGAAATAAACGCCGGAGCTGTTAGGCCACTGGCCTGCGGAGGCTGTAGGCTGGGGCAGCACGACCTCCTCTTCTGCGCCCCCACATGACCCCCTGCACATCTGGAGGGTTAGATGGCTCCCACCCAACCACTGCGCAGGCGCAAGAGGCTGCAGCCTGGGGGCAGCTCTCCACCCAGGCGAAGGTGGGTGGCAAGAGGCAGCTCAACTATGGATGCCAGGTGTATCCAACGGGTGTCAAGGTGTCTGAGAGCATTGGAGACAACACTCGCACTGCACCAAAGGGTTTGGGAAACTGGAACTAGACAAGTGACCCTTGAAGAGCAAATGGTTGGGCAGTTGACAGAGATGGAAGGAGAGCTGACAGCAGGGGCAAGGCATAGGGGCCAGGAAGTATATATGACAAAAGGAAAAACTAGATGAGGGCTAGTCTGGACCAAGGATAGCTTCCTTCTTTTGTTATTATGATTAGTAAGAACTAATAGTTACAGAGCCCTCCCTATGTGCCAAGTACCAAGCTAAGTACCTTTGTGTTTACTCACTGGAACAACTCTGTGAGACAGGTCTTGGCATCGGCACCCCTATCACAGATGGCCGGTAGGATGCTCAGAGACATGAAGGACTTTGCCTGAGTCCACATGCTGAGTGGTGGCCTCTGCCCCTGCGAGGACCTCCGCAGCCACACTCCACAGCACTGTTCAGGCTTCCCTGAGGAGAGTCCCCACACTGACCCCACCTTGGAAGATGGAGGGGTCCCCCAAGGAAAACTGTCCTCTCTCCATTCCACTCCCCAGAAATGGAGTGAGATCATTCATATTCCTAGTTCCTGAGACAAAAAGGTACACCTATGCAGCCCTCTTAGGAGGTAAAAATGGGCAACAGTCACAGCTCTGTCCACCTGAAGGATGAAATTGGCGTGAGGGTGCTCAGAAATCCTTCCTTGTTCCACTCTGCATGGGCACCTTACAGTCCGTAGATGGCCACTGTGGGGCAGTCTGACTGGGCTCTCCTGTGGTCTGAAGGGCAGGTGGTGTTTTTAAGAATCAGAAGGAGAGAAGGTGGCAAGTTGCTCAGAGGTGGTGCTTCTAGGCCTTTCCTATGTTGCAAGTCAAGTCAGTTGCATCATAAACAATGTTTATAGTTTTATATTTATTCTCATCTTCATGAACAAGTTGAGACTTGTTTTTGCATTACAGAACCCAGAGACTCATGGCTACACCTCTTCACCTCCTGAACTTTTGAGGGCAGTACCACAGTGCGAGAAGTGGCAGCTCAGTCCTCTAAATGTAGATGTGGCAGCATCCCGACGACTAAGCATCTTCCTGGAGCCGATGCGCGCAGAAGATGTCACTGACTGAGCGCGGCAGGGGGGCGCGGCAAGGGGAGGCAGAACCTGGCCCGGGGTGAGCTCTGTGTGGGGGGCCAGGCACACAATGTCGACTGGGGCCTTGGAAGGCCAGCTGGAATCTCCAAGAAGGTTTTTTCCAATTCCTGCACCCTCTTCCCAGCCCGTCTCGCAGGGACTTGCGCCCTGTCCACCGTCACTGATGTGACTGGGAATCACTGCCATGGTGAACCTTGCCTCTCTCAGGAGAAACTGGAACCAAGAGCAAATTGCTAAAGCAACAGCTGCAGAGGAACAGGAATCTGTGCAGCACAAAAAGTGTTGCCTGAATTTCCTGCCAGGTCCCTGCTGTGCAAAGAGAAACCTGGGAGAGCCTGAGGCCCAGGTCCATTAGGCAGTCAGATCCCAGAAATGAGGTCTGGCTCATGGTCTTCTCTGCCAGGGACTCCCCTTTCAGGCCCAGCGTGGCCATCTCCACATTTATTTTATTAAATGCCATCTCCTGACACCTGGGGTCTAGGTATCAGCAGCTCTTGCACATGAAGAAGGCGCTAGGCATGCCGCCCACACAGCCTCCGGGTTAAGTGATGGCTGTGGGGTACATGCACAGGGAGCAGGTCCCTCCCTAACGGCAGCAGCCCCTACTCAGCCTGGATCCCACTGCCTTAGGGAATGGGGGCTCGGAGCTGCCAGATCTTCCCATTTCACAAGACAAGCAAGAAAACCTGGAACTCTATGAGCCTGGCTCAAAATGTTATTAAGTATGTGTCAGTTGTTATATAAGCATTCACTTTTCAGCCTCTGCCTCATAGTCCTACTATTCTGTGGAGAAAAGAGTATAAAACCTATGGAGTTTTTCAATAGGAAAACTGAAAGTTATGGATATATCCTAATGCTCCCTAAGACATTCCGCATCCTTCCACCTGTCCACAAAATCTGGTTCTGAAATGCGAGCTGAAAGACACTTTCCTAGCAGAATCCAGATCAGACCAACCACTCCTAAGGTCAGTAGCACTGTGGTCTACATAGCAGAGGCCTCACGGCACAGTGGTTATGCTCACACACTCAGGAAGCAGGTGGCACTTCCACTTACTGGCTCTGCGACCAGAGATAGCTTCTCTGTGCTTTGGTTTTTTCATCTATAAAATGGACATACTGAAAGCTCATAATGATGTTGTTAGAGAGTAAATGAGTTTAACATATGCCAGCACTTGGAACAGTGCCTTGCACATGGCAGGTGTGTATTATTCTTACCTAGGACGTCCCGACCTACCAAAGGCCAGTGTGAGACCTCCAGCCAGGGGTCAGGCACCTGCTGGTGATACCAACCTCCTGCTTCCAGGGGCACACAAGTACCAGGTGGAGACGTACTCAAAGATAGAGGAGAGGGGTGTCCACCCATCTGTTGTACTGAGAACTTCCTCATCCTCTCATCACATGAAGCATGAAGTCAGTAAGCTGGTGGGTGACCTCAGAAATACAAAATAGAAAGCAGATTTGGTTATTCTCAAAAGACCTGGTTCCATTCCTTCCTAAAACAAGTAAGGCCACACCATAATAATAATGAGTCAGACCTGCCCAGAGGGCCAAGTTATGCTTGACCTGAAATGCAACTGTTTTAGAAAAAGCCTGCATGAATCCATCTCTTCATATCAGAATTCTACCTCAAACTAGATTATCAGCAAACACTTCCTAAACATCCCCTATAGTCAGAACACTGTTCTCGACTGCTAGGAATTGTAAAGAAAATAATGGTACCTGGTTCTGCAGTTTATTCACTCTCTGAATTCTCACTTTGTGTCAAGGCACGAGGAAAAGACCACAGAATACAGCAAATTAAAGCCCTGCCTTCTGCACCACATGATGTCGGGAGATAGAGGGGGACAGATAGCACATAGATAAGTAAATTAAATAGGTCCATTATCAGTAAGTGACAGAGAGAATGTGACACGGAGGGGGAGGGTCTGAATAGAGAGTGAGTAGCACAGGAGGGTTGTAGAGCAGCTGGCACTGGGGAACCTGCCTGCCACAGCCACTGCTGAGACCCATTTAACTCTCCTCAGAGCCACGTGTCAGGAGGGCTGCAGAGGAGGCTGGGTAGACCAGGCCCTGGAGAAGCCTGGGGGAAAAGAAGCAGGCCTGGGACGCAACCCACGAGAGCCTGGGGAAGGTATCAGGTGCTCCCCAGGCACCACCTGACCCAAAGAAAGGGAGTGCGAACCCACCCGCTACAGACTGCTGGCTCCCAGGTGAACAGAGCACCTAGTGGCCAGGCGGAATGGGGACCCGGAGCCGGGGTCTTGCAGACGCCAGCCCTGGCGCCCCAGGGCTACGTGGCCACTACCTTCCATTTCATAAGGACCTTTGAGCTCCCTGACCTGTGCACCTGGGCCCGTGAGGAAAAGGAAGGGGAGAGGAGGCTTGGGAGACTGAGTGTGTGTCCAAGAGAACTGCTGTTTCTCCACTCAGGCTAGATAATTCTTTTTCTCTTGCTACCCTGCCGGTGAGAGCTCAAGGGAAATCCAATCAACTACAGATGAAGAAACTGCATTTTCTCTGCTCATAGGAAGAAGGAAGGTCAAAGTGGAGACAGTGAATAAAGAAACTCTTTTGAGAAGTTTTGCTGAAAATAAGGAAATGATTCAAAAGAGGGAGAAAATTTGATGAGGCAGCAGGGACAACTGGCTAGTGATGTCCTTGAGGAGACACTGGCGAGACGGAGCTGACTGCAAGTGCAGGCTCGACCCACTCCTTTACCTGTGCGGGGGCAGACAGGAGAGGTGCAAGGGTGTGTGTGGGGGGGGGTGTTGCAGTTGCATGTATTCTTTTCGAGAATCAGGAGTGCAAGGTCCCCAGCTGAGAATGAGGATGGGGGAGGAGGCATTGGGGATCACGGGGAGAGAGGGATGAACAAAAAGCGGTCTGCAGGGAGGGAGGTAAATGGAAGATAAGTAGGGTGGCTGGGAAAACTAACTGCCATGTCAGATGTTCTGAATCTCAAGTGAAACCACCCAACAGCCCTTTGGGAGCATGCATGGAGCACGCAGGGGGTCCAACCTCACCAGAGGTGTGCTGGGTATTCTGTTTGAGGACCCGAGTATGCTCACAGAGTTCAAGTTGGTTGAAGGAGGGGACTGGAGATTTAAGACAGGTGAGGGACAAGGAGAAGGTGGAGGTCCCAGTGTGGTTCAGGATTGCAGGAGTGGACATACTAGAGAAAGTGAGCTGAGAGGGCCAGCTTGGAGGTGAGAAACTGGGGTGAGTGCAGCTGGGCCGTGGGGGGCTGTGGGCTCTGGTAATGATGCAGTGGGGGGGTGTCCACAAGAACCGTCTACGAGATGAGGTGGAGAAGATAGAGAGGGAGACACTGCAAGTCTAACATGCGTGGGTGTGAATTCTGTCAGGAGGAGTGCTTGAGAAAGCTCAGCTCAGGCACCAAGAAGGAGGGTGAGTGATGGGGGAAAAAGCTGGAGGGCCGGGTCTGGGAAAGTTAGATTCAAAACTCGGTTTTAGGACGGTTGGGAACAGTAATGCTGAGGAAGGTGACAAGTACCCCTTACGGACAAGCCCGTGGCACCTTGGCTGAGGACAGCTGGGAAATGTGGCCCGAGGGCAAAGTCAGTTGTCATTTCCAAGTGGAGAAGAGAGCCTTGGGAGAACCAGCTGAAGATTTAAATCACAGCACGATGTGGAGAACTGTCAGACCTGTCCGACTGCTCAAAACTACGGAGCTCAGCACAAAGGCTTCACGGGAATCCCTGCCGCTTCGGGGACTGGAAAGCCACAGCGAGCAGGCGCAGAGCCGGGCCAGGTGGCGCAGCAGGCTCCGGAAACGAGGCTGACCGGAGGCTAAATCCCCGCCCTGCCTCCTGCTGACCCTGTGATCTCAGGCAAATTCCGCCTTGCTCAGGGGTAAAATGAGCACCCGAGGAAAGAGGATTAAATGGTAAGCACACGGCCAAACGCATTCTAAACCCGCAGTGTCAGCCATTGCCATTAAGGCCACAAGGAATTGACTCATAAATCAGTGTTCATCTTTTCCCCCAGAATTTTTAGTTTTGGTGTTGGCAAAGACTGCATTTTTAAGTTTATAAAATATTTTGTACATAGGAACAATATAGCACATGTTTAAGTGTACAAGTAAATACTTAAACCCTGCCCCTTACAATGCGCAGGCATAGTAATGCCCCCAGATTTCAGAGTTATTCCAGTGAGAGATCACTGGGCTTATCCGGGCGGCTCGCCCCACCATCACTGCAAGTTCCCACACGAGGAGAACTGGGCTGGGCAAGGCTGGGACTGACCAACGTCACCCGGTTTGCAGCCACGACCAGAACCAGCGGGACTCTAGACTCTGGGGCAGACCCCTCTCCTGTCACTGGCACTGCGACAGCCTTCCCCAACCCTCAGGACGCGGCGACCAGCTCAGGTCCCTCCTAGGCCCCCCTCTGTACCCGACGACGGCGGCCCGGGACCCTGGGTCCGGCAACCAGCGTCCCTGGGGTCCAGCACTCGCTTCCCGGAACCGGGCAGGACTCGAGCGCTGAGGTGGCGCACATTCCCCGCGCGCGCCTGGGCGGCCCCGGGAACTGCAGCGACGGCGCGGACGCCGCGCGGCTACGGTGCGACGAGCGCCGCTGCTCGCCCTTTTCCCGGGGGCTCCGCCGTTTGCCTGGGCCTGGTCGCCGTCGGGGGGAGCGGCAGCGCGGGAACGGAGCTGCTGACCGGGCGCTCCCGGGACATGCGGGCCGCCGCCAGCCTGTATCTGTGCGACCTGCTCGTCCCCCTCGCCCTGTTCCGCCTCTGGCGCTCGCGGCCCTGAGGGCTGGGGCAGCGGCGCCCCCCTGTCGCTCTCCGCGGGCGAAGGCCGCACGTACGCCACGCTGCTGCCCGTGACGGCGCCCGGCGTCCGCGCTCCCTCGCCGCCTGTGGCCCGCTGCGTGCCCGCGTGCTCGCCTCCCGCCGCCGCGTCCGGGCTCGGGGCCGTGGCGCTGCGCTCCGCTGGGCCCTTCCTCTTTCTGGTGGCGTCGGGCGGGACCGCGACGTCGGTGCGTCCCCGCCCCTAACGGCACCGCGCAGCGCGCCCCGCCCCACTCGCCTCGCCGCTCGGCGTCTCGCGGGCCCCACCGCCGTCCCCGCAGTCGGGACCCGAGGCGGCGCTGGTCAGCCGTGAGGGTTGGCCGGGCCGGTGCAGCTGGGCGCGCTGCGCATCCTGCTGTGGGGCACCACCGCCCACTTCCTCCTGCCCCTCCTGTGCCTCAGCGTCCTCTACGGGCCCATCGGCGGGAGCTGTGGCGGAGCCGGGGCCCCTGCGAGGCCCGGTCGCCTCCAGGCAGGAGAAGGGCCACCGACAGACCGTCCGTGTCCTGCGTAAGTGGGGCCGCCTCTGTTCCGAACACACTGACCGGTGGTCCAGGCTGCGTCCCCTTCCCTTGCTTTCCCAGTCCTAGGTGCCTCTTCTAGCTACGTTTTCTTTTGTCCTTCCACTCCAGCTTCCACCTGCAGGTCCTTCCCGTCTCCAGACAAAACCACCTCCCCCCCTCCAAAGAACTCAGGGTGTCCCTGATGGAGGGAGACCTTGGTCGGATAAACCGCAGTGATTTTCCAAAGCCGTGGTGGTCGGTGCCTGGCTGATCCAGGATGGGTTTTTGGAAGTACTTAAAACTCAATCGCCTGTCTCTGGGAGATGCTGCAAATGTGTCTTGCTCACCTTGAGAAATGGGGTAGATCACGTTAACCTAACAAAAATTGTTTGACTTGACATTATTATCCCGAAGACTAAAGTGAACAATGCTCTGTATCTAAAAATAAAAGATTGTGCAGACCAGTCACTTTCCACAGAAAACAGGCCTGTCTGTCCGTCTCTGCAAGTGGATTTGTGGAAGGAAGCCTGCCCGAACAGCTTGTCGGTAGAAATTGTTCTATCTGGTTATGTCCAGCCTGGATAACACATATGTGAGCCGAATATGCAGTTTTAAAGCTAATATTGATGCTGTCTGCAGTCTGGTAGTTCTTTCTGCTTGGGGGTTAGGCTAGGTTTTGTCTAATTTGTTTTGCTATTTATTACTTAAGATGGTTTCTTGGGGGCCCTTGTTTGTTTTCGGATGTTAGCTAATTCTGGTGTCTGTGCCTTGTTTTGCAGTGGTGGTGGTTCTGGCGTTTATAGTTTGCTGGTCGCCTTTCCATGTTGGCAGGATCATTTACATAAATACCGAAGATTTCCGGATGATACACTTCGCTCAGTACTTTAACACTGTTGCTTTGCAACTTTTCTGAGTGCATCCATCAACCCATTTCAGAGAAGTAGAGCAGCGGCCTGGAGACCGCTGCTGGGCGGGCAGCCCAGACGGAGAGCCTTCTGCAGGAGCGGGAGCACTGAGGGGGGGACCCCGGGGAGGCGCGGCCGGCCACGTGGGGAACCGCGCTAGCAGACGGACAGTGGGGAGGCAGGTCGCCGGCTCCCACACTTCTGGGACTTCAGGGACTGTAGGGAACGAAAGGGTTCTTTAGCTACCCTGCTCACTCCCTCGCAAGGGAAGACACAGAACTCCGTCAAAGGGGTTTTATTCCCTGTAAGACACACAGAATGGCTGTCTCGGAAAGGAGAGAGAGGCAGCTTGTGGGTGAGGAAGCGCGTTTTTAAGGAGTAGTGTGTGTTTTACCATGGGGACGTTGGTGGTTGGGTCTTAAGGGGTGGGGTGAAACGTTTAGAGATAAGGTGAGGCAAGTCCAGACCTGATTTTCACCGGCCCATGTGCTTGGGGCCATGGGGTAAATGGAGGATAAAGTCTTACAGGGAACAGTTCTGTAGGGACATAAAGCCTCAAAGTGGGAAAGACTGCTACTGTCAGAAAGGGCTGGAAGAGTGGCCCACATTTTGTGAGTTGGTGGGCACTTTGGCAGCAAGATGTTTTTTTCTTAAGCCAAGGTATGAAATATAACTGCGCCCATCCTTCTAGTTTTCCTTTCCTGTTCCGCCTCAGGGATGTTCATTTTAGTCTCATGAATGCAGAATGTGCCCTGGGGAGGTTTTGTCAGCCTTCATTCTCCTAGCCTTTGGAAATATGATTGCTCTTTTTTCAAGTGAATAAGAGATACAGAGAGATGCTGCCATAAAATTTGTCACCTCAGAGATCAGGCATGTACTTTGTTTTTACGTTTTGGATGTAAATGTAATAGTGCATATACAAGGAACCCCGGATAATGAGAGTTTTGATTAGAAATTATTTAATACCTGTATAAGGCAGCAAAATTTTCTGGAAATGAAAGGAATTCTGGACAGAGCCCAATGTTCAGGGTCCCACCTCTCTCCTGGGTCAGAGCAAATCATAAAGTTTAGGCACAATACTCTCTATCGAACTACTGTGCATAAACAAGGGTGTTGCGACCCACCTGTCCCAGAGACCATCCAGGGGGCTTTCCCAGTGCCGCTGGCAGTAAGAGCACACCTGGGCCCTGAAGGCAAGGAGCTGTGGCAGGACCTGGCTTCCCGACAAAGTGACTGCTAATGATGTTTATGATTTAATGTAGAGACTTAATATGCCTCTTTCACCTCACTTTGGTGCAATGTGTTGTCATTGTGCCATTTATAGAACTGAGTCTTCGTGCCATTTGTAGATCAGAGTCAGACCCTTACCCTGGGAAGCTCCCCCTCCTGAAAAACACTAGAGTCAAGGGATGTGGTCTGACCAACGACTCTGTGACTTTGTTCTCTTTTCTACAGTTTACAACATTAACCTGTTTTCAGATGCTGCTCTCTCCCAACCCAAAGGGCCCCACTCACCTCACCTTCTGTATGAATGGTGCCCCCTGGAGGTAGGCAGGGCACCACTTGCTCAATTGTAAGCTGCAAATGGCGGGTCCACAAACAACATGCTGACCAAGTTCTGCTGCTTTTGCATTTGATCGACCAGTCCAGCAATACCAACAAGTCCCCTTGAAGTGTCCTCAAGCCTGGCCCTTCCCTCCACGGGTGCAGCACTGAGAAACCTCACAGCCACACTGTGTTTCTCCAGCTTGTGAAAGAAGCAGATAATCACTTGGGGTGGCAGTCCCTAAACTGTGTTCTGTAGGTTTTTTGGAGATTATACAAAAAGGATTCTGTGGTGAAATACAGTAGGAAAGCACTTCATACTGTCCCCCTTCCCAAGAGTCACAGCACCACATATCATATCAGAGGCTCTGAGTCGTTTTACCAGCATTCCCTTGACTTATTTTATCACAGATCCAACTCACATCCACTCTCTCAAGAGCCCTTGTTAAACCTTGTGGGCCGAGGGACACTGCCGGGACCCTGATGGAGGGCTCTCCCAGTGGAGGGGCCAGCCTGCACCACTGCCACTCCTCTGCACCAAGTGGGAACCTGTGTGCTGGAGCCACACAGTCTCTCTGCTCATGGGAGTTCCCGGGGGCAGTCAGAAATGGCTTCTTGCCTACGGAAGGTCATGCTTAGGAACCATTTTATTTATACTATAGTATTTCAGACATAGAGGCAGTGACTTCTCCTTTGAGCTTTCTTGTTCAGATTCTGGAAAAGTGGGACTTACACTTGCTTGGGACCAAAGTGGGATCAAGCATGGAAGTGGGGAGCACCAGAGATGGAGCATGGGAAGCCCGTCCCTCCTGCATATCGCTGGGGGTTGTTTCCAAAATGCTGGCTCACTCATTAGTAGGTTGGGAAATCAGGGATATGTCATGTTTTTCCTTAACGGGAAGGGAGTGGGGGCATGACTAGAATAGAGACATCAGGGTGTCATGAGTAGTATGGGTAACTTGTGCAACTTTTGTTTCAATTATATATTCGTTGGTGTCTTTACTGGTTTCTTTGTTTATGCAAAATAAAATGTATTTCTACTGTGGGGCATTGTCAAAATATCTGAAAGTGTCCTAAGATCTAAAATTGTTCTCTTCCAGAGCAGAGAGTAATGCAGTGGCAACTGGCTATAAAGGGAATTGCACAGAACCTCCAGGAAGCAAGAGTCCCCTGCACCAGATCCTCAAAGGGGCACAAGAGCAACATGTTAGTAAAGATGCTTAAATGTTTGAACATGACCTCTCCTGACGACTTCTGCTCATATGATAGCAACATGGGCAGTATGCAGAGGCTTTCCATATGTAAGTGTTAGTGATTGTACAGGTCAAGTGTTTTAAGTGGAGCTTTAAAAAGACTTTTCTTCAACATATATTTGAAGCAGTTTTTACTTGTAAGCCAACATTGTAAAGATTCCAGACTCTAAATATTACATGGAGCCTGGTCAGCTCTGAGCAGCCTTCAGAAATCAGCATTTCCTGGGAACATGCCACTGAGCAGCATGTGCAACAGACATGCTTTGTGGCCATTCATCCAGCATGTCCCCTGCTCGTGTAAAATGACAAAGGCAGGTGTGGGTAAAATTGCAATGTTTCCAGAATCTTGCCTGGCCTTAGTGCATCTCCAAAGGTGTTTCCCAGAGGTGGAGAGAAGTAGTCCATCTCCATATCAATTGGTAATCACTGGGGCAAGCAAGGCATATCTGGACCTGAGAGGTTGGGTGGGGGGTCCCTTCTGCAGCAGAGTCGTGAGAGACATGGAGAGAGCAGAAGTAAACAACTGTAAGGAATAAACGTGTCTCCCACTTTATTTCTCCCTTTGACTAATTCTGGTTTCAAAAGTATTTTGCCCTGGGATTTTACCCCCAGTTACACGAGTTGTACTTGCTGCCTTCTTAGGAAAACAACACACTTTTTAAAGACTAACTGATGCCTGTGTTATTAATAAGGTAAAAAAAAATGCCAGCCGACCAGGAGAACTGCGTGTGGGCAGATGGCCAGGTGATGCTCTGGCTGAATCTCTTTTGTGGCACATAGCTTGCTCCATCACTGTGACTGGTTCCCAGGGTCTGTCACTTGCCCACTAAGGGCAAATCATGTTTTATTCCCCTTGGCGTTTTTTGTCCAAGTAGACAACATGTGTTGAATTCAACTGGCTGCAAGGGAGGGGTCAGGGACGTTCACCCCATTGGATGGATGCAGATGGGTGGCAAGTAAGCAAATGATGGACTTCTGTTCTGAGCCACTGGCAGCACAGGACAGGGTCCAAAACGGCACATGCAGAGTGAGAGCTGAAGGGAGCGGGGGAAGGACAGGCCTCTGAGGAAGAGGAGTGGGGACAGGAGTGTGCACTAATGAAAGCAGGGGTTGGAGCCTGCAAAACAAATGAAGTGGGTTGGGGAGGCTGAGCCGGGGAGGTCAGCTGTGGCATTATTTACTGCAGCCCAGGCCCAGGACACCCATGGGCTAGAGTGAAACCCTTAGGCAGGAAAATAGATATGAGCAGGGTGGAGAGAGAATTAAGGCCACTAAAAGGCATTCAAAGAGTTAACCAGATGAAACTAGAGAGCCAGAAAAGACTCACAGAGTTAATGAGTTAATCACTTGAAGCTCCAAAGGCCAGGAGTAACTTGGAATATCCAGATATTCCCCAGATAAAAGTATCCGAAACACATAGCCCAAGTCTTCTTTGTGTCAATTACATCATGCCATTGTAAGATTTACTTCAGCCTGCTAAAAGACCCAGTTTATTCTTTAACTTAACCTGTGTGATGTATTTTTCCTCCTCCAGCCCCTAATCAAGTAATCTGCAACGTGGGCAGGAAACAAGCATCATGATTAATTTAGCAAATAAGCCCAGCTATAAACAGCATAGTAAAAACAGTGAAGGTTCCATCTTAAAGCTAATATTGCATTTTAAAACCCAAGAAGTTAAGAAGTAAGATTCTTAACATACTCTTTAGTAGACAAAGCTCAGCCCACCTTGGGGGCAGGGCAGGTGGTCTTGATTGATATGTTCTCAGAGGGAAGCTGCTTCCATGGGGAGGAGCCAGATCAGTAAATTTCTAGTGTTAAGTTTGCAGAATTACCTAGAGGACTGATAAGAGACATAATGTTGCTCATCAAAGATCTTGAGGCCACTTAGCCCGTCTACACCCTCTAGCCCTTTGTCATATTCCTGAAAAATCCTTAAAAGGAGGAACACCCAATCTTTCAGCACACGTCTTCTCTGAAGTAGCCCACACCCTCCTTTCTCAAAGTGTGCACATTTTTGCCTAAAATGAAACTTAAACGATTCAGGGTGCATCTCCTCCCTGAGGTTGTATTAGGCAGGAAAATAGGTATGTCGTGCGTGGAAAGAGAGTAAGGTCAGTAAAGCCCACTAGAAAGGACTCAGAGTTGATGTGTTAATCAGTTAAAGCTCAAAAGGTCATGAGCAACTTAGCCTTGAATGTTTGAATATTCCCCAGATAAAGAGAAGTAGCTCAGCATAACCCATGTCTTCATTTTGTCAATTAGACCACGCCATTGTAAAATTCACTTTAGCCTGCTAAAAGGCCCAGCTATAAACAGCATAATAAAGACAGGGAGATTCCATCTTAAGGCTAAAGTTGAATTTTAAAAAAATCCAGAAAGTTAAGAAGTAAGATTCTTAACATACTGTTTAGCAAACAAACACTAACTCAGCCCACCCTGGGGGCAGGGCAGGTGATCTTAATTGATATGCCCCCAGACCAGGAAGCTGCTGTTCTGGGAAGAAATCAGCAGTAAATTTCTTATGTTAATTGTGCAGAATTACCTGAGTGCTAATAAGAAAAGAGACTTAGTGATTCATCAAGGATGAACATTCTGGGACCACTTCAACGAGTCCACACCCCTAGCCCTTTGAGAATCCTCACCTGCCTATGAAACTCCACACCTTAAACCCTTAGGGGAGCCTCTTCTCTGAGGCAGCCCACACTCCCCTTTCTCTGTGCACTTTGCTGTCAAACTTCTCACTGCTCAACTTACAACATTTTGTCTCTGCATTTTTTCAGTGGTAAGTGTCTTTGTTACTTTGCTTTTTTTCTTTTTCTTTTTTTTGTTCATCTTCAAAAAAAGCTTAACATGATTAAAAACATTTTCTTAAATAATGACAAAGAATTTCTAAACATGAAAGAGTATCCGCAGCTATAGCTTAACCGATATTTGCAAATGATTGGACAGCTTTATTGACAATCTTCATTTTACTAAAAACAATACATTGATTGGTTCCATGTGAAGTCATGACTATTCCTTTGACTGGAAATGAGTCCCTACTGCAATTAAATATAAAAAATATCTTCCATAATCGAAGTGTGACCTGGATTACTGAGGAAAGAGTTGATAAAAAATCCTCGGAGAGTTGGGTTTTTGTTTTTTAAAAATATTCCTTTTACGGGCTATTGCAATTAGCATACATAATGTAGCGGGTGTGGGGATGGGGTGGGGGGGACACGGGGAAAGGCAGTATAGCACAGAGAAGACAACTAGTGATTCTGTAACATCCTTCTACACTGATGGACAGTGACTGCAATGGGGTATGTGGTGGGGACTTGATAATAGGGGGAGCCTAGTAACCATAATGTTGCTCAGGTAATTGTATATTAATAATAGCAAAATAAAAAATTTCTTTTACATACTACAAAGAAATAATTAGTATTTTGGCTTTTTAAATTCCTACATGATATTTAGCACAGCAGTCCCCAAAGTTCCCCCCTTCTCATAACCGCAGATGCAGACCCTCTTCTGGAGTGCACCTTCCTGGGGTGGACCCTGACCACTCCGGCCCCACGTGCTTATACTGGTTTGAGAGCAAAGACAGCATCATCCAGTACGGGGTGGTCATTGTACATGTCGCCTTCACACAGGGACAGCAGTCTGCTGAAAGCTTCGATTACAAAACCAGCTTTTCTGAAAACTTCAGGCAGACTATTCACTTGTTCTTCCCAATTCTGTCCCTTGATTTCCAAAATTTCTGATGGTTTCTCCCACTTGCCACCTATGTTTCCACATAGGGATGAAAAGGAAAGACCAGGGCAAGGATGACCCTGTCTCTAGTTGGCTCCAAGATGCTTCTGGCATCTTTTAACAAAGTCAGGGACTGATCACAGCAGTTCATCAAATTCAAGCAGCTGATGATATCATACTGGAACCATGTATTCTGCCATTCATTTATACCAAGTACTCTGTATTTCTTCTTTTGAAGCTGCTATATCATAGTTTCAGTGGCATAAATTTCTTCAAAATGAGGGCTCACGATTTTCATGACTTCTCTATCTCCAGCACCTAAATCAAGAAGTCTATAAGTTTTTCAGCCTGGATTAATTTTTAGCAGTCTCTGAAATTGATCTGGTGAAAACACAAACACTGAACCTCTTCTTAGCAACCCATTGATAGAAGTTCTAGGCATAAACAGGCTAAAAACAGATGACACAAAGAGTGATATAATTGGATGAATAGCCAGCCCGATTTCTCAATGCTGTTGTTTATGAAGATCTGTGTTCCTTGATCAAGATAACTGAACAAAGACAGCCTGGAGTGATTCACATAATTTCTCCTTGTTGCACACATGCCACTGGTGGTTCTCCTTCCTGCCGCCTGCGGCCGCCGCTAGCCTGCAGGACACTGCTCATGTTCACGTACAGGTAGCAGGTGAGAGGGCTCCGCAGCTGCCACGTCTTCCATGCCAGCCACATGGACACGAGGCTCAGGCACAGCCGGCCCGCAAACAGTCTCATCGGGGGCCGCGGCCCCTGGCTCCCATCACCTCCGGCGCCCGAGCTAGAGCCATCACGGCCAACTTGCCCATCTAGCCCCTTCAGGCTGTTACTTTGCTTTGTCATTCTAATTCTCCCGATTTCAGCTCAGATCTTCACTCTCTCTCTCCTATTTCAGATAAGTAGGGAGGGGCTGCTGAAAGCTCAGGTCTAGGCTTGCAAATTACTGTTGCCTGGGTGACCTGGATGGAAGTGCAGCTTACAGTCATGCTCTTTAGTAGCCTGCCTGAAAGTCTCCTTTCTCTGTGTGGGTAAAGTAGGGCTCTATGGCCAGGATCCTCACTGAACTTAAACCACCTGATGATGTAACTGGCCTGTTGCTAGGCTACCACTTCCACACCTTTAGGCAATAAGCCATTATTGTGTTAATATAAAGAGTTCCGCCCAGTGCTTTGCATGCGATGGGGGTAGGGCTGCAAGGCGGGAGGGAAGCAGAGCAGAGGCTGGAGAGGTGGCAGCGCCAAGGACAGAGGCCCAGAGGATGGCTGTGCGGGAGGGCTGTGCAGACAGAGGGGCCCAGAGGCAGAGACCAGCTTGCTGCATACAGACTCACTCTGAGTGAATGGGATTTTAGTGACTGAACTGCTACCGTGGAAATAAAGTTGGGTATAACCCTTTCACCCCAAGAACCCTTTGCTGTAAGTTTCTTTGGTCACAGTGAATCTATAGCAAACTTGCCTAGGGCTGAAACTCCTTTGCAAGACACGTTGCCTCTAGGAAGTTCGCAGAACATAATCTCACTCCATTCAGTGCTCTGCGACTCCCCCCAATCCTGGGGTGGTAAGGACTCAGTTCCCACACCATGAAGATCCAAGCAGACACTGGATGCCAGGTGACACTGGCTTAAGGAGTTGGCAGGAGGTGTGCCCCATGCTAGGTAGCAGTTGTATGAACTTGCTTTATCACTCTGTTATGTCAGTCCCTGACACTCTCTAATAAATTCCTTCCTCACCTTGTGCTCTAACTTCACTGCATCTCCAAACCAACTTCCCCCAACAGTTGCCCACACTTATTTCTGTCTTTAAGTGCATAACTGTAAGTTAAACTTTTACTGTGCTTCACTACTGTGTCTCTGGGACAAGAACTGACAAAAACAAATAATGTCCCCCTAACAAAACTGGAGCAGCAATGTGACCAGAGTCAGCACTTCCCATTGCCAAGCCCCTGTGGGTAAAATTGTAACATTTCCAGAATATCTTGCCTGGCTTTAGTGTATTTGCATATCCTCATGGGTGGAGAGAAGTTCATCTCCATATCAATGGGTAATTACTTGGGCAATCAAGCACATGTCAGAACCTGAGAGGTTAAGGAGAGGGGGCTGGCTTGCTTGCTGGCTTCTTCCAGAGCAGAGGAGAAAGACGGCCCGGGACTGCAATTTGTGAGCAATAAATGAATTTTAAACTTTATTTCTCCCTTTGACTGATTTTGGTTTTGCTGCCAGGGTTCTTGTTCATGAAGCCGAAGAATGAGCTTAGCAAACATCCAAGGTAGGAGAGCCAGGGACAGGCTTTTATTTAGAAATAAAGTGAGAGGAAAGAGCTCCCGGCTCATGCTGGGAGGGGACAAGAGAGTCCCATGTGGTGTGTTGTCTAGGGGGTTTTATAGGCAAAATGATTTTTTGAGAACATGAAAAAAACCTTAGGGGTGTGAACACTCAGAATTAACTTAAAACAAGGAATTCCCTGCCCCGATCGGAACACCTGTGTCCTGGCCTAGGAGCATATCAAAAGGCAGACTGCCCAGCCCCCAAGGTGGGCTGAGGTATTGTCTGTTTGCTAAAGAGTAAGTTAAAATTCTTACTTCTTAAATTTCCTGAGTGTTAAAATGCAATCTTATCTTTAAGGTGGAATCTTTCTTGCCTTTTACTATGTTGTTTACAGCTGGGTCTGCATGCTAAATTAGTTGCCCAGTTTGCAGAACCACCCCATCAGATCTGAAAGAGGAAAGACAGCACATAGGCCTGGGCATTTTAGCATGCTAAAGTCAATCTTACACATGATTACAAATGATTAGCATAATAACAACATGGCGTACTCTTCTTTATCTGGGGAACACCAACTGATCTTACTGAAGAATGACCCTAGAGCTTAATGTTTAACACAGAGTTTTGGTAGGGGGTTTCCTTGCATGTAGTTACATTGTTCTGACTGCAAATATCCTGCCTTGCTTTTTCCGGAGGCCCTCCCCCTACTCTGACTACACCCATGGTCCCTGTCTCAGTTTTTAGAGGTATTTTCCCCCAGGATTTCCTCTCCCCAGACTTACACCTGGCACAGTCGGCAGGGTGCCTCTGAACCCGAAATCTGTCATGATGGGTGCGACTTTTGGGAGGGCTGCTCCTGTGGATGATGGGGAGGCCCCAGCAGATACAGTGGCAGAAGGTGCCGCTTCACATGTTATTATCCCCCCAGCTGTGGCGCTTTCACCTTGGGAGCCCCTAATGGGGAATTGGTCTAGGGTAAAGTACCTCCTAGAGGGGTGGGGCCTTCCCCAGAACTGGGGAAGAGTGGAAACACCAGAAGCTGCAGAATTAGCCCTCTGTGAGTTGGAAGACTGCTTGGATACCTTAGCAGGCCATGTAGGGGCTGGCATTGCAGCGTTTCTTTACATCAAGATAGTGGAAAATGCTATACAGGAGTTGGAGAGGGTGGGCATCATTAAAGTCCTTTTAATTCCCCAGTGTGACCAGTGAGAAAGCCAGACAGCTCCTGACTGTAGACTACAGGGAATTGAATAAAGTCACACCCCCTTTGCATGCTGCTGTCTCTTCTGTAGCAGACATTATGGACACCCTCAGCCATGAGCTGGGAATGTATCATTATGCAGCAGACCTTGCTAATGCTTTCTTCCCTATTGACATAGCACAGGAAAGCCAGGAACAGTTTGTCTTCACGTGTGAAGGCCGGCAGTGGACATTCACTGTCCTCCCACAGGGATATCCTCACAGTCCCACCATCTGTCATGGACTTGTACCCCAGGATTTGGCCACATGGAGGAAACTGCAAACAGTGCGGTTGTATCACTACATTGATGATATTATGTTCACATCTGATTCTCTTTCAGATTTAGAAGGGGCAGTTCCTAGACTGTTGCAACATCTACAAGAAAAAGGATGGGCTGTAACAGCACCAAGGTTCAGAGACAGTTTTTCTTCGAAATTCTTTGGTGTTGTCTGGTCATGTAAAACTAAAGTTGTTCCTGAAGCAGTTATAGACAAGGTCCAGGCTTTCCCACCCCTACCACTGTGGCAGTATTACAAGAGTTTCTGGGTCTTTTGGGCTACTGGAGAGTGTTTATCCCGCACTTGACACAAATTCTGAGGCTCTTATACTCGTTGGTACAAAAGGGCATCAGGTGGGACTGGGATGAGACATGCAGCTGCTTTTACTGCTGCCAAGTGGGCAGTCAAGGCCGTACAGGCCCTGAGTGTGATAGACCCATCAAGGCCCTGTGAAATAGATGTTCATGTAACCGAAGATGGTTATGCATGGGGTCTTTGGCAGCGGCTTGAATGGACACACCAACCTACTGGATTCTGGTCACAACTATGGAAAGGAGCAGAGGTCCAGTACACCTTGATAGAGAAGCAACTGGCTGCTGTCTACAGATTCCATTGCTGGAACAGCTGAGCAAGGTAATAACCTATCCCAGTGCGGGGTGTGTGCGAGACTGGATCCAAAGGCCACAGAGTGGCGTGGCACAGACACCTACTGTATATCATGTGACTGGGATTTGCCTTTGGCATCCCCAGGGAATGATGAAGCAGACACACTGGCCAGGTGCACTGGCTAGAAGGAAAGCCTGCCTCTGATGTGGCCCAATGGCTACAACAGCATTTGTTGGACGCAGGGCAAAAGACAATGTGGGCTGTAGCCCGTCGGTGGGGTTTGCCACTGACCTTTGAAGAAGTCACCAGAGCCCGGAAGGAGTGCCTGTGTGCTCTAAGAGGGACTCACACCGAGTCCCACGGCAACATGGGATAAAAGTAAGGAGGCCAATATCCCTTGTCAGGTGGCAAATAGACTATACTGGGCCTCTGCCCATATCAGAAGGACACCGGTATGCCATAATATATGTGGACACGGCTACTGGACTATTGGATGCTTTTCCTGCATGTCGTGCTGATCAGCAAACCACCAAGAGGAGCCTGGGGCGTCTCTTTGCAGCCGATGGCTGGCTGCAGGTGATTGAAAGTGATCAAGGCACCCACTTTACTGGACATGTGCTACAATAATGGGTGCAGCAATTCGGAATAAAGTGGAAATTTTATGTACCATATAATCCTACTGGGGCAGACATGGTAGAGAGCTACAATGATTTGTTAAAATCTGGCCTGAAGTCAGACACCAATAGTCTACAGGGTTGGTCAGTTCCCCTATTGACAGTGCTGCAGCATTTGAATGAGGAGCCACATAAAGGAGCCTTGAGCCCTGTGGATATACTCACACACCTTGCTGCCTCTCCTATACAGTTGTACGTCCAAACCAAAGAGTTACTGAAGCCAGGATACGGCCAGCAGAGGAACACCCTGCTGCCAGCCCCCACTGCATTAAGCCCTGGAGACACTATTGAACGGACCTGGCCCTGGACATTTCAACACATGGAGCAGCGATGGCTGGCCCTTCTGGCACCTTGGAGAAAGGCCTGGAAGCTGGCCTCCTGTGTATTTCTGGAGTAACAGCTGAATGGCCCCCAAAGGTCACAGTAGTGTACCCAAAACATCCAGGAGGTAAGAGCACCTTGAGAGGAAGTTCTGTTTTATCTTTATGGGCAGTGCATGTACCTCCCATGACCCTATATATCCACCCATCTGTAACTCCCACAGGGAGGGGGCTGAAAGTCTGGTATACTAGACAAGGACAAGATCCCATTCCTGCCACTGTTTTATCACAAGACCACTCTCTTGCATGTATCCTACCTGATGGACAAGATTTGCCTATGCTGGTGTCATTAAAACATGTATCTTATCGCCCTTAAGATTATATTCTCCTACAGTCCTTGTGGCCTGAATGCGCCCCTGGCTGCAGCTGCCGTGTGATGATTGCTCTGAACCCTCAGCTACTGCCTGCCTGTGGAGTGGACGGGCTATGGGCTTAATCTGCATGGGACTTTGAACCTAGCTGAATCCTCTGGCTTGAGGATTGTCATACTTTTATTGCTGTTGCTATTGTTATGTCATTAGTCTGGCCACAGTGCTGCAGTTTTCTCTCCCAGGGACCATTGCGGAAGAAGGGGAACGAGTAGATTGTAAGGCGGGATTTCTGGAGGGGTGGCCTGTGGGTAAAATTGTAACATTTCCAGAATGTCTCGCCTGGCTTTAGTGCATTTGCATATCCTCAGGGGTGGAGAGAAGTTCATCTCCATGTCAGTGGGTAATTACCTTGGCAACTGAGGGTGTGTCTGAACCTGAGAAGTTAAGGGAGGGACTGGTTTGTTTGCTTGCTGGCTTCTTCCAGAGCAGAGGAGAAAGATGGCCCGGGACAGCTGTTTGTGAGCAATAAACGGGTTTTAAACTTTATTTCTCCCTTTGACTTGATAGGGAAATATTTACAAGGACAGCAATTTAGTCCAGGTGGCTCCCTTCTCTTCTCTAGTTAGCAAAGACAGCAGAAATTCCCGTTTTCCCCTCGCCTTCACTCCCTGTTCTGCCAGGCACTTACTCCCTAAACTCACGCCCCCTTGCTTGCTCATTTGCTGTGCACGTAGGAATGTTACAGATACAGAAGCAGAAAGATATATATTGCTGCTCCCCTTGCCTTTGTTCGGGGCTCAGACCTTGGGAGATTACTCCCTTCTGAGCCCGCTGGTGTAAGATTAAAACCTCAACACTCCAAGACCTCCCAGTGTGGCTTGGTTCTTCAATCAGCGATCCAGTCCAGGTTTTTCAAGTTTTTCCATAACAGACTGATTTCGGTTTTCAGAGGTATGTTGCCCTGGGAATTTCTCTCCCTGGACTTACAGCCCCCCAGCAACATAATGGCCTGAGAGCAGCCAGAATCTCTTTCCCCATCCTCAGCCCCCAGCTCCCCACTAACTGCACCCTCCTGGGCCCAGGTGGGCTCTGAGCAGAAAGGGCCACAGGTTTGAGACAGGAGCCGTGGGTGTAGTCAGAGTAGGGGGAGGGCCTCCGGAAAAAGCAAGGCAGGATATTTGCAGTCAGAGCAATGTAACTACATGCAAGGAAACCCTCTACCAAAACTCTTGTGTTTAACATTAAGCTCTAGGGTCATTCTTCAGTGAGATCAGTTAATGTTCCCCAGATAAAGAAGAGTAGCACATGTTTTTATTATGCTAATCATTTGTAATCATGTGTAAGATTGACTTTAGCATGCTAAAAGGCCCAGGCCTATGTGCTGTCTTTCCTCTTTCAGATCTGATGGGGTGGTTTTGCAAACTGGGCAACTAATTTAGCATGCAGGCCCAGCTGTAAAAACATAATAAAAGGCAGGAAGGATTCCACCTTAAAGATAAGATTGCATTTTAACACCCAGGAAGTTTAAGAAGTAAGATTTTTAACTTACTCTTTAGCAAACAGACAATGCCTCGGCCCACCTTGGGGGCTGGGCAGGCCGTCTTTTGATATGCTCCTAGACCAAGATGGTATCCCAGAGAGAAATCAAAGCAAGAAATTCCTTATGTTAAGTTAATCCTAAATATTCACATACCATAAACAAGTGCACACCCCTCAGCTTTTTTCATGTTCTCAAAAAATCCTCATCTGCCTATAAAATCCCCTAGACAATGCACCACACGGGACTCTCTTGTCCCCTCCGGGCATGAGCCAGGAGCTCTTTCCTCTCACTTTATCTCTAAATAAAAGCCTGCACCTTGCTCTCCTACCTTGAGTGTTTGTGAAGCTCATTCTTCAGCTTCGTGAACAAGGACCCCGGCATCAGTTTGACATCTTTCTCTCCTCTTTGCGATATGTGTGTGTGCAAGTCTCAAAAGTGTTCCAAGAATTTCTGTTACATATGATTCAGGGATAAAGTTTTTTTTAAAAAGCAAGTACATGCAGGTTTCAGTTATTATGTCTTAATTTCACTATAATAGTTATTGTTCATAACTAGAGCATAGAGAAGACCCTGATTTTTCTTTGTGTCTATCTTACTCCCTTGCTAGTTCATTCCTCGTCCTTATATATCAGAGCCCTTGGCTCAGGCTTACTCCCCACTCTGTTCCTTAAAGCAGTGGCTCTCAAAATTCCGGAAGCAGCACGGTCACCTGGAAGGCATGTCAGTGCACTTTGCTGGGCTCCACCCCCAGTTTCTGTCTCAGTGGGTCTGCCCTGAGGCTGAATAATTTGCATTTCTTTTAAATTCTTGGGCGATGCTGACTGTTGACCTGGGAACTACACTCTGAGAACCTCTACTGTCCATTGTTGCTGCAGAAAATGCGATCCACTGATCCACCGACCAGTGGCATTAGCATCATCTGGGATCTTGTTAAATTGCAGATTTGAAGGCAAACCCAAAACTTTCTGAATCAGAATCTGCATTTTAACAGGAACCCAGGTAATTCAGTACACATTCAAATTTGAGAAGCGTTCATTCAGAGACTTGACCAATGGCATCTGAATCTCTGGGACTTGGGCCCAGACATATTTTTTAAGTTCTCCAGATGATCCCAATGTGCAGACAAGATTTGAACCATCAGTAAGATATCCCTTACAGAAACCACCTGCATTCTCTCCCACCCCCCTTTCCCTTCCCATCCTTTTCCTTTCTCTCTCTGTATTTACCCAAGGTAAAGGGAGAGATAAAAAGATAGCAAACAAGGTACTAAAGGTGGGTTTGGGGGGCAGATTCACATGAGAGTCACTTATGTTCCAGCAGGAGCTCATGCCTGGGGTCCAGTAATGACCCCTTGGCCCCAAAGCCTGCAGCTCCCAGCCTCCCCTGTGGATACAGCCCAGCCTCTGCCCTCGCCAAGGCCCTCCCACCTGCAGGCCAGGCCGACCCCAAGCTCCCTTTGCTTTTTTCGGTAACCAGTCTCCACCACATCTCTGCTCTTCAAACTTGTTCTATTTTTCTTTTTTCTTTTCTTTTAATTGAAGTATTGTTGATAAACAATCTTATATTGGTTTCAAGTATACAACACAGTGGTTCACCAGTTACCCATATTATTAAATCCTCATCCCCACTGGTGCAGTTTCTATCTGTCAATATAAGAACATGCTACAGAATTGTTAGGCAGGAAAATAGATATGAGCAGGGCGGAGAGAGAATAAAGGCCAGTAAAGCCCACTACAGGGGACTCAAAGAGTTAACCAGTTAAAACTAGAAACCCAGAAAAGGCTCAGAGTTAATCAGTTAAATCTCAAAAGGCCAGGAGCAACTTGGCCTGGAATGTTTGAATATTCCCCAGATAAAGAAAAGTATCTGAGTACAGCCATATCTTCATTGTGTCAATTAGATCATGCCATTGTAAGATTTACTTTAGCCTGCTGAAAGGCCCAGCTATAAACATAATAAAAACAGGAAAATTTTCATCTTAGAGCTAAAATTGCATTTTAAAACCCAAAAAGTTAAGAAGTAAGATTCTTAACATATTCTTTAGCAAATAAACAATAACTCAGCCCACTTTGGGGGCAGGGCAGCCCATCTTGATTGATAGACCCACTGACCAGGAAGCTGCTATCCTGGGAAGAAATCAGAGCAGTAAATTTCTTGTGTTAAGCTAATTTTGCAGAATTACCTGGAGGACTGATAAGAAACTTAATGTCTCATCAAAGACAAACATCTTGAGACCATTTAACAAGTCCACACCCCTAGCCCTTTGTCACATTCCTGAAAAAATCCTTAAAAGGGGGAACCCCCGATCTTTCAATGTGCTCCTCTCTCTGAGGTTGATGCCTGGGTTCTCGTTTGCGGAGTTGAAGAATGAACCTAGCAAACACCCAAGGTAGGAGAGCCAGGGAGAGGCTTTTATTGAGAGATACAGTGAGAGGACAGAGCTCCTGGCTCATGCTAGGAGGGGACAAGACAGCCCAGGGTGGTGTGTTGCCTGGAGGATTTATAGGCAGTTGAGGATTTTGGGGAACTGATAAAGGGCTTAGGGTTTGGATTTGTTAAAGTGGTCTTAGGATGTTTGTCCCTCATGAGACATTAAGTCCCTTTTAGCATGTTAAAGTGAATCTTACACGATTACAAACGATTAGCATAATAAAATCATGCTACTCTTCTTTATCTGGGGAATATTAAGTGATCTTACTGAAGAATGACTCTAGAGCTTAATGTTTAACACGGAGTTTTGGTAAGGGGTTTCCTTGCATGTGGTTACATTGCTCTGACTGCAAATATCCTGCCTTGCTTTTATTAGAGGCCCTCCCCCTACTCTGCCTAAGCCCATGGTCCCTGTCTCAAGGGCACCCACATTTTCTATGTGTGTAACCTTAAACTTTTTCTCAACCTTTCAGGGAGCACTGAAGGTTGCCTGCACTAACTACGTAACCTTTTTGCCGTAAAACTGTCCCCCAATGTTTCAGCATGCCACTCTCTCTGAGGTAACCCACAGTCCCCTTTCTCTGAGTGTGCACTTTCTGTCTTTAAATAAAACTTAAATCTTTCAGGGCACCTCTCCTCCCTGAGGTCACCTGCACTTTTTCTCTAAGTAAGTAACTTTAAATAAAACTTTCACTGTGCTTCACTACTGTGTCTCTTCAGTTCTTTGTTGTGGTGGGGACAAGAACCAAGGAAAATACACAACACCTCCTAACAGAATCATTGGCTATGTTCTCCATGCTGTGTTGTTATCCCTGCAACCAACTTATATTATGATTGATAATTTGTGTGTCCCTTTATCCCCTCCCCCTCCCCATCAACCCGCCACAACCCTTCCCCCATGGTAACCACCAGTCACTTCTCAGTGTCCATGAGTGTACTGCTTTTCCATTAATTTGTTTTGTTTTTAGATTCCACAAATAAGTGAAATCATATGGTATTTTTCTTTCTCCACCTGGCTTATTTCACTGAGCATAATATCCTCTAGATACACCTATGTTATTGCAAATGGTAGGATTTCTTTTTTTATGGCTGAATAATATTCCATTGTGTATATGTGAGACAGGGACCATGGCCTTAGGCAGAATAGAGTGAGAGCCTCAAGTAAAAGCAAGGCAGGATATTTACAGTCAGAGCAATGCAAGGAAACCCCCTACCAAAACTCTGTTAAACATTAAGCTCTAGGGTCATTCTTCAGTGAGATCAGTTGATACTCCCTAAATAAAGGAAAGTAGCTCATGTTTTTATTATGCTAATTGTTTGTAATCATGTGTGAGATTCACTTTAGCATGCTAAAAGGGACTTAATGTCTCATGAGGGACAAGCATCCTAAGACCACTTTAACAAGTCCACACCCTAAGCCCTTTACCAGTTCCCCAAAATCCTCAACTGCCTATAAATCCCCTAGACAAGGCACCACCCCTGGCTCTCTTGTCCCCTCCTAGCATGAGCCAAGAGCTCTGTCCTCTCACTGTATGTCTCAATAAAAGCCTCTCCCGGGCTTTCCTACCGTGGGTGTTTGCTAAGTTCATTCTTCAGTTCTGCAAACAAGAACCCCAGCATCGTATGTACCACCTCTTCTTTAGCCATTCATCTATTGATAGACAGTTCAGTGATTCTGTTTCCGAAATATGTTTTCCCATCCCTCCTGTAACTCCAGGGGAAAAATCTTTCTCCCAGCCTGGGGCAAATTACCTTTGAAACTGAAATCAGTCAAAGGGAGAAATAAAGTGGGAGAAACCCGTTTATTGCCTACAAGAAGTCATCCACTTCTGCTCACCCATGTCTCTCACCACCCAGCTGCAAAAAGGGAACCCACCCAGCCTCTTGGATCCAGATATGCCCTCGTTCCCCTTTGTAATTACCTATTGATATGGATATGGACTAAGGCCAGGCAAGAGATTCTGGAAATATTGCAATTTTACCAACACCTTCACATTCGGTCTGTGTATGTTGTAGGGTCTGAAATGGGTCTCTTGTAGGCAGCATACAGATGGGTCTTGTGTTATCCGTTCTGCCACTCTATGTCTTTTGATGGGTGCATTCAGTCCATTTACATTTAAGGTGGTTATTGATATGTATACTTATTGCCATTTTGTTGTTTTCTGTTTTTTTTTAGTTCCTCTCTGTTCCTTTCTGCCTCTTTTATACTCTTGTTATTTGATAGTCTTCTTTAATGTTATGATTGGATTTCTCTTTTTAATTTTTTGTGTATCTATTATAGGCTATTATCCTATGGCTTATGGTTATCATTAGGCTCAAGGATGGTTTCCTGACTATATAGCAGCCTATATTAAGTTGATGATTGCTATATTTCAAACACAATCTAAAAGTACTTTTTTTCCTCTTCCTCCTCCACCCTTTATGTATTAGATGTCATAACCTGAATTTTTTGTGTATCCTTTGATTGATTTTGTGTGTAGTTTGTTTTACTACTTTTGTTTTAATTTCATACTTGCTTAGTAAGTAATTGATCTACTACATTTACTATGGGTTTATTTTCACTGATGAAACTATTTAAGCTTAGGAACATTTCCATCTACAGAAGTCTCTAAAATATTCTATAATGCCAGTTTAGTGGTTATAAATTCATTCAGCCTTCATTTATCTGAGAAACATTTAATCTTGCCTTCAAATTTGAATGATAATCTTGCTGGGTAGAGGATTCTTGGTTGAAGGCCTTCTGTTTCAATACATTAAATATTTCATGCCTCTCCCTTCTGGCTGAGAAGTCTGCTGATAGCCTGATGGGGTTTCCTTTATATTCTTTTTTCTCTCTTTGACTGCTTTCAATACTTTCTCCTTATCCTTAATCTTTGTCATTTTAATTATCGTTTGTCTTGTTGTCTTCCTCGGGTTCCTTTTGTTAGGGGCTCTCTGAACTTCCATGACCTGAGTGTCTATTTCCTTCCTCAAATTGGGGAAGTTTTCAACAATTATTTCCTCAAGGAGACTTTCTACTTCTTTTTCTCCCTCTTTCTCTTCTCCTCCTGGTACCCCTACTATGCAAATATTGTTTTGTTTGTATTGGTCACACAGCTCTCAGCATTCTTTCATTCCTAGAGATTTTTTTCCTCTCTGTTCTTCAGCTTGGTTGTTTTCCTGTTCTCTAATTTCCATCCCATGGATTGTCTCCTTTACTTGCAGCAATCTATTATTCATTCCCTCCCTCATATATTTCATTTGAATTTCTGTATTCTTCAGCTCTGGGTGGCGTTTTTCAGCTCTTCTTTTTGTTGAATTCCTCCCTGAGATCTTCAATATTTTTCTGCAGATAAGTGAGCATATTTATGACTGTTATTTTGAAATCTTTAACAAGAAGATTGGTGATCTCCATTTCATTTAGCCCTCTTTCTGGTGTCTTATCCTATAGTTTTGGCTTGGAATATATTCCTCTGCCTCCTCATGTTTTCAGGGTTTCTGTGCTTCTTGCTTTGTATTAGATGGATCTGCTATGCTTCCTGGTCCAGAGAGTAATGGCTTTATAATGAAGGAGCCCTGTGGTGCCCAGAAGTTCAAGACTCTTTACTCCCCAGTGCCTGGTTCTCCTTTGATGTGGAGCCCCAGTTGCTGTTGGTGGGAAATGGGTGGGGCTGCCTTTCTGTCTGTCTGCTGGTAGTGGTCTATCTCAGTCTTGAGCTGCTGGTGAGGGGAATGGAGTGATTGTGGCTCCCATGAGTGCTCGACCTGTTGGGCTGAAGGAGGGCTGGGGAAGTGTCATCCACCTGCCCTTTTCTGTGAACAGAGCTCTGTCCAACCCTTGCCCCTCTGGCACCCCTCCCACTTTTGGCAAACCTTTCAAATTGTTGCCTTTGTTTTGGGTCTCAGCGGGACTGGCAGAGTA
Organism: Smutsia gigantea; assembly: GCA_032199065.1. Lineage (NCBI taxonomy): Eukaryota > Metazoa > Chordata > Mammalia > Pholidota > Manidae > Smutsia > Smutsia gigantea. Next base: position 341,896 of record JAVSCE010010612.1, on the reverse strand, counting down.
TGTTGTCTTGCACAAATGGCTGGAGGTTCAGCCTCTCAAGAGTGCTCCAACTCTCCCTGGTGTCCAGCCCAATTAATCACCAGAACCCAGTGCAATGTGGACTCATGTTCCCAGAGCAGATCTCCAGGGCCAGGTGTGTGCAGAGTTCCTAAGCACTTATCCCCTCCCTGCTCTCTTCCTCTTCCTCCCACCTGTAGGCTGGGATGGGGGAAGGGCTGGGATCCTGATCGATTGTGGCTCTGCCATTTTACCCTTCACTGTATAGTCTTCTCTTCTTCACCAGTTATAGGTGGTCTGTTCTGAAGTCTTCAGGATGTTTTCAGACTGAGTTGTATCAACCTTGGTGTGTGTGTGTGAGTGGGAGGAGGTTTCTGCCTTGCCTTCCTACTCTGCCATCTTTTTTCCCCCTTCCCATTCTATTTTTCTTTTACCTCAATACTTGGTTTTGTTCCTTGTCCTCTTCCTCAATTCCTCCAGGACAGGCCTACTCAGCTCTTCATGGTCCTCTTGGGGTCTTAGGTTCCATTCCTGATTCTTTGATGCATGTCACCTGTGGCCCTGTGGTATCCAAGGATATCTATCTACCCACTGCTCAGACTTCTGTGGGTACTGGTTAATGAGATCAGTTGGACTTGCCTTTCATGGATAGGCTGGTCCCAGGTCCTAAACCTTGACTATAATAAGCCACAACAGCACTTGCTTGACCCTCAAAGTCACCTAAGGTCTTTGACCTTTCAACACTATAATAACTGAGTCCCTAAAACTCAGAGACTGATTGGATGCAGGAGAAAAGGAAGTTGTAGCTCCAATATTTTAAACGTAAATAACTAGAAGACCATTGGTGCTATCTGAAAGAAACAGGCTGTCAAACGTAAAGGTGATTTAGCAGGGGATGATAATAAATTCCATTTTTATTACTCCATTTCTAATGAAGCCATCCATCTGTTGTTGTGTTTTCCACAACCTCTTGGAAATAGGTCCCAATAGTCAAATAGTTTTAAGAAATGCTGTAATACCATGTACATCCCTTTCAACCATACAGCTGTTTTCATATATTAACATTCCACAGAACACTCCAGTTTGAAATGCTAGAGGGAAGTTTGGGTGTGAAATCAGGGTTAATAATAAAGATTTGTGGTCAGCAGCATAGAAGTGATGATCATTTAAACCAATAGTTCTCAATTTTAGTGTGCATCAAAAACAATTGAACAACTTCTTAAAATACAGATTGCTGGGCCTGACCCCAGAAGACCTGATCCTGTAGGTCTTGGCAAGGGCTTGAGAGCTGGCATTTCTGTTTAGTTTCCAGGTGCCACCGCTGCTAATCCAGCACCACACTTTGGGAACCACTGATTTAAGTAATAGGAATAGATGAATGCACCCAGAAGAAAGTTTATAGAGATAAAAGGAGAGGCTTAGGGATATATGCAGATGATCCCAACCCAGACTACGGAAATCACTGAACCAAGCAGAAGGAGCAGAAAAAGAGAAACAACAAATGTGATACAACCTGAAGTAAAAGCTTTTCAAGGAGGATAGAGGGCCATGGGTTACACACCACAGAGAACACAGAAAATGAAAGAGGGTTGTTAGATAAAATACAGGAGTCCCAGATCAATTTGAATTTTGGATAAACAATAAATGACTTTTCAGTATCAGTTTAATAAATATGATGTGCTTATACTAAAAATATAATTCTGATATTATTTATCTGAACTCAAATTTAACTGGAAAATATATTTTTGTTTGTTAAATCTGGTAACCCTAGAATAAAGACAGTAGATAGGCCACAGTGTTTGGCAAAAGAAAGTAACCTGGAGCATCTTTCAGTAGTGTTAGAGCAGGAGCCAGAAGATAGGTCACAGACCGCTGACCAACAGTGGTTAGGAGGTCCCAGGCCTGGAGTCTCTGTGTGCAGGGAACCCAGCAGCTGAGTAAGGGGCTTTGCTTCTGGTCCTGCTCTCACTTGTACCCCAGCCTAAAAGCCAGCTTCTCTTACTGTGGATTGTGTCCAAGTTCCCTGTGTTAGGAAAGTACCTACGTGTATGCTGAGTATTTGCAACCCGCACTGATGTTTTTAAATCACAAAACTGAAGCAGTAAGTATCTAATTAAGAATCTCCTGGAATATAGTGTGTATTAAAAATGTGTTGAACTAAATAAGTTTAATGTATATATAATTTGTTCCTGGGTGTTTATATAGACTAAGGCAATTTTTTTAAGGCTTCATTTATTTTTCCTTCCTGCAAAAAGGATTAAATGAAATATAATACTGTTAAATGACCAATTAATTCACAATTGGGGGGCCTCATTTTGAAAAAATGTGACTCTGTGTGACAACTGAGACCATAGAAGATAATGAAGTAATATTTAAATGTATGTAAAGCACTTCACATAGTGCCTGACATACAGTAGGACTTGATAAAAGTTCTTATATGTGTATGGAGGATATAACACATTTTGGACAGGGAGAAAGACTGATTTCTCTCTCTCTCTTCTTTTTAGAAATCAGCAAGTTTCTTTAATTCAGTTTGATAAATTTTTAGTTTTATAAATTTAGGGCCACAGTTTCATGGCACCTCTTACCCAGACCCAATCCCATAACCAGCCTTAAAGTATCAGGACAATGGACAGTGAGAAAAGTATATTATTATGCCACACTCTTATGAGTCAAATTCATTCATTCTTCTGAATTCCATATCATCTAGATTGAGTCCTCAAAATAGTCTAGGAGGTGGGTAAAGGTAGTATCTTTGTTTTCAGATGAGGAAACAAAACAGATTAAATAACTTGACTAGGGTCCCCCATTTAGGACTAAAATCCAGTTCTCCAGCCAGTATAACTAGTATAACTAGTGCTGCACTCAAAGAGGGTAAATGAAGCAGTGGACCCAGTAGCAGGCAGAGCTCTTCCTTCTTTCTGCATGATCAACAATGTTGGCGACAGGAAGAGAGCATCACCCATCATTGCTAAGCAGCATGCCCCTGGTTGGGGCTCTGTGGTAGGGCCAGGGAAGGCTCTGTGTGGAAAAGATGACATAGAAACTAGAATCTTTTGGACAGACATTGAAGGCCAATTCTGTCTTCATTTGGTCAGCTAGTTTCAGAAGCTTTTTAGTTTCCCTCTCTCAAAATGAAAAAGGGATACATCCTGGTACCACAGGCTTCCTGTTCATGAGGGTGTAGGACTGTTCTGTTTTGAAGAAAACCACGGGGGGCTTGATGAGATGTTGGCCAAATCTGAATCCTCACAGTTGAAATCTAATTGCACAGAGCTTACCAGCAGCAGGGCCTGGACGGACCCAGATCCTGAAGCTACCGTGGTGTGCTGCTCGGAATTATGACCAGTTTCCTCAGACACCTTCCTTCCCTTGCAGAACTGCCCACCTCCTTTTGGATTTGAATTTCTGCAGGATCCAGAGCAGCTCTGGAAAGGAGGGGAGGACACAAAACTCACTAGCAATCTCAGTGGCTTTCCCCAAAGGCTCTATTTCTTTAAAACCTAGTCAATTGCAGTATTACAATACAATGTTTACATAATTATTGCAATATATATAATATATAATAATACAATGTATTTCATTTGCACACTGTTGGGCATGAAGTAATCCTCAGTAGGTGTGAACTAGCATTTTGTCCTCAGTTCATATCCTATTAACTTTGACTTATTAAAATGAATAAGTCTTTCTCCCTGTCCAAAATGTCCATACAAACACAATGCAGGCTAATTGTGGAGTAGTGGTTTGGACAGGTATATGTGTGTCCAGTGAATTTCCTTTCTGAGGAGAATTGTTCTTTTTTCCAACAGTCACTACAACTGCATCCAGGATTTGATAATGCAATATCTGCCCTTCTTCAGAGAAGTGAAGAAGGAAGTAAATGGACCTTCCTCATTGGGCAGGCAGGCATGATGCTTGTGAAATTTAAGTGGTGCTCTTGTGTTTGTTTTTTATATAGATACTATAAAGAATGACTTACATGCTAGATGGAACAGCTTTATAACTAGCCAACAATTTGGGCTCTGTAGTATATTAACAGATTTTTATTTCATTAGTTTCATTTGTCATTTTTGAAAATGTCCTGTCTTAACAAGGGCCCTTGGGAAAAATATCTGGTAGCAAAGGAAAGAGGAGAGGGGATGCAAACTCAACAGTCCAAGCAGGTTTATTGCTGAACGAACCTGAGAGGGACCCTCTGTCCTGGCAGCAGAACAAGGGAAGAGAGTCTCTAACAGGTCAAGAGGCTTTTTATGGCTAGGGCTGTGGCGGGCTCAGAGGTATCTACCAAGAGCATTTAATAAAGCTCAACACCTGATTTAAAAAAACAAAACAGAAATAGAAAGGAATCTGCATAATTTGATAAAGGACAGCTATCAAAAGCCTACAGCAAAAACTATACTTTAAACTTTAACATTAAAATCATTTCCTTTAAATTCAGCAACAAGAAAGGATGCCTGTTACCATTACCTATATTCAGTATATCCCTGGTGATCCTAGAGTGCAGTAAGACAATAAAATGATGTAAAAGGTCTGAATATTAGAGAGATATAAGTAAAATTGTCATTATTTATAGATGATATAGTTTCCATCTAGAAAACAAAAGAAACTAAAAATAAATAGCATTAGAATTGATAAGAATGTTTAGCAAGATTGCTCAATATAAGTTAAACATATAAAAATCACTTTCATTTCTATATATTAGCCATAAATACTTACAAATATAAATTTTAAGATGTCATTTACAATCACAAAAAAAACTAGGATTAAATCATAAAATATGTGTAAAATCTTTGTGGAAAAAAATGACAAAACCTTTCAAAAACCCAACATGTTCATACAGATAGATCATGTTCAAGGATAGGAAATCTATGTATCTCAAGTTGATCTATAAATTCAATGTACTTCCAATCAATATTCCAGTGGAATTCTTTGATGAATGTGACAATATGATTCTAAAACTTATAATGGAAGATGAAAGGGCCAAGAATAGCCAAGATATTATTTAAGAAAATAAGGTTTTTGGAGGGGAGTGGGAGGAAAGTAATATACCAATCGTATACAATACAAAGCCCAGAAACAGAAATTCATTTCTATGGAAATTTCATATATGACAAAGATGGCACTGTAGATCTATGAGGAAATAGTGCTGGGATAATTGATTATCCAAATGGAAAATAAAATGAGATCCCTACCCCACACCATAAACAAGGGTGAAATCTACATGCACAAGGATATAAATATGAAATGGAAAATTTATGACTTTTAGAGGAAATATAAAAGGATATCTTTATAGATATTCTTTTTCTTGGGTGGGAAATACTTTTAAAAAAGATACAAAGACTCAAAACCCATTAAAGAAAATTATGGCTATGTTTTGCACGTTAAAACAAAGAATTATGCACTGAAAGACATAATGAAGTGAAAAAGCAAATGGCAAATGGGGTTTGGATATTTATCACACACACACACACACTGAGAACAATTATCCAGAATATATAAAGAATGTTTACAAATGAAAAAGAAATAAGAAACAACTAAATAGAAAAACGGTTAACAGGTACTTCATAGAGAGAACACGTGTATGGCTAACCTCATATGACAAGATAGTCAACCAAAGTAGAAATCAGGGAAAATCGAAACCACAAGATATGATTGTATGCCAACCATATGGGCAAATATTAAAAGTTTGACAATTCCAAGAATTAGTGGGCATATAGAGCTATGTAAATTGTCCAACCTTTGGGAATCTTTTCAGCACTATCTGGCAAACTTGACAATAACAATGTTTTCTTTTTCCTATGCAATACTACTATACAGCAGTAATAATACAACTCATTTCTCTCTCGTGTGTATGTGTGTGTGTGTGTGTCTTCCCACACACAACACCAAGCAATTCTTGAACACCAGCAGGGTGCCTGAGAACTCAACTCACTTCTGGTGCTATCTGCCCCGAGAAAACACCAGATTCCCCAAGTTAAGGGCTCTATCCTATGAGACTGCCCTTCACAGGACTACAGATTCCAGTCGCACGCCCCAGGCAGTTCCCTGTGCTTCTGACCTACCGGCTACAGGTTTGGAGGTTCCAATGAACTGCTCCTTAGGTTCGATTAATTTACTAGAGCGGCTCACAGAACTTAGGAAAACACCTCATTAATCAGTTTAATAAATGATACCGTAAAGGATACAAGTTAACAGCCAGATGGAGATACATAAGGCAAGGTCCCAAATACAGGAGCTTCTATCCTCGTGGAGCTTGGGGTCTGGCTTGGTGGCACATGGGAGCATCCTGGTTGCCAAGCACAGAACCTCTCTCTCACTGATAAGCAGGATCCAAGAACCAGTGAGAGATACACTCTCCTCGGGAGTTTTTGTGAGGGCTTTAGTGCAGAATCATGATTAACTAAATTATTGGCAATTGGCTGATTCAGCCCCCTGCCCTTGGTTGGGGTCCAAAAATTTCTCATTAACATGACAAGACACCCATTTCACTTTTAAGACTGCTGTGTTATCAGGAACTGTGGATAGAGAACAAATATACCATGGAACTATGTATTTGGTCATAAGAGTGGCCAAATTTGTATTTCTTATAAGACTCATTATTATTGCAACAACCCCGGAATTCTACTCCTAAGTGTAGTCCTTAGAGAAACTTTCAAATGGACATAAGGAGAACAACAAAAATCTTTATAGCAGCCTTGTTTGCAACAGCAAAAAGCTGGAAGTGATCCAAATGTCTCTGGGCTCAAATATGGATACATAGTAATACATAGCTACAATTAAATGCTATACAATAGTGAAAATTAATGAACAACAGCCATACCCATCAACACTGAGGATTCTCACTTCAGTCCTTTACAAAATGATGTACTTCAATAACGTTCATCTCCTGCTTTCAGAAAGTTTTTATGAATTGTTATTTATATTTGTGTCAGTTGCGGTAACAGAACTGTTGGTGATGAAAACTGGCCAACTGGGGAGGAAAAGCTTCATTTTGAGTCTGCCTGGGAATACTTAATTAAAATACAGTAAAATGCATTGGCACAAATCTATAATGTCAGGAACTTAGATTTTACAGGGCCCACTTGCTACTTCCTCCTACTTTTACCTTCTCATAATCACAGTTCCGCCTGTTGCTATCTTCCTGAGTCTGATACGAAGCCGAGTGTCCCCACGGTGGTTCCCGGCACTAAGTTCCTTAAAACCGGCACATCTGTGCTAGTAACAACCACCTGGATCGCTCAGATCCCACCTCGTCTGACCCCGAGTTTCTCTGGGACCTCGGCCATGACAGATGGGGCAAAGTTTGCATTTGTTTCCTCCGGCCCACTGACCGAATCACTCAAGGCCACACAGGACCGTCCCTCTCTCAGAGTCCCTGCAATCTGGGGCTGCGAGCCAAGCACTCTCAAGGGCCTGACTTCGCCAAACCCCAAGGAATACAGCCAAACGCAGGACCACACGATCCGCCGCGCACCGCTCCTCTCCCTCGCGGTCTCGGCCGAAGGGGCAGCCCGGCACCGCCGCTCTCACGCCTGGATATGACGCCACACCAGGCGCCCGAAAGAGGCCGTCCGGTGTCTACGTCAGTTGGCTGCGCGGAGTTGGCCGTTGCTGTACAGCTGCTGAGAGGAGGCGAGAGGTGGAGCCGCTGGGGCTAGCATCATGCCTTACAGTGAGAGGTATTCTGGGCAGCAGAGGCCTCTAGGTTTGGGATGAAAGAAGAAGGGCAGATGCAAAATCTGGAGAGTGCGGGGGCCGTGCGGTCAGTCAGCACCCAGACTGGCAGCATGACCGGTGAGTGCCGCGGACCCTGCTCCCGCAGCCGCACGCTTCCGCTCTGCCGGGGCCTTTGCCGCCGTGTAGCTTCGGCCTCTCCGCCTGGGTTCTCCCCACTCTTCGCCTGCGCTTCTGCCTCTGAAGGTCTCCTCCCTGCCTGGGCGCGTCCCCGCCTTGGTCACCTGGACTCCCTGGCCTCGCTCCACCTGCTTTTGAAGTCGTGCTCACTGCCTACTCCCCTTTTCCTTTTTCTAGAGCTAGGATCTTGGGGATTGACGAGCCTAAAAATTCCCCAAACCGTGCTTTTGACTTGATTTCCAAATTAACCGCACGCCACGCTTTCTTGTATTTCAACTACTTGACCCTCAAAGGTCATCGCACTGCCCTTGATGCAACGCCACAGTTCAAAAAAAAAAAAAAGCTTGCTTTACGATGACATAAGATGCAAAGACTTTTAATAACTTCTTTTGGATTCTTCCCATAGCTACATATATCAGTTTCACTTTTTTCTGCCGTGTGAGGGCTGGAGAAAGAGGGCCCAACTTTGGAAAGTGCGGGAGGAGATCGGTGCCAGTTAGGTTGTAGACAGTCTCCTGCTAAGAAAGCGCGTTGATTCTCTTGTCCTGGTATCCTTTTTCTCTCGAAAACAGCTGAGCTAAGGTTATACACCTAAGTGGCATTGAGCTTAGTTCCTATTTTCATCATCAGTAAACTTTTACAGTGTCTGCCCTCTCTTTTGTAGGTCAGATACCAAGGCTTTCTAAGGTCAACCTGTTCACTCTGCTCAGTCTCTGGATGGAGCTCTTCCCATCAGTAGAAGCCCAAAGACAAAAATCTCAGGTATATTTTGTTTCCTTAGTTTTTCCCACTTAGAAAAACCATGGTCTAAAATTAGATTTTATTGCTCCAGTTTCTGTCACACTTAAAACCAAACTCAAAACCCTTAAAATTTGCAATAATATCTTTATGGTTTAGTGTGACATTTGTAACCCACAGCTGTAATAGTTCATCTTTCCAATCTAAAAGTAGAATAGTCACCCTGTCAGACTATGCCAGGTTATCAGATATTAATGATATCGGATATGTCTGGTTTGGCCAATTTAGATTATTGTCCATACCACCCAATTGTATACTGTTGGTTTTTCATCTGGGTAATTTTCCCCCCTCACCAAACTGTAAATGACTTAAAGATAGAGACCATGTCTTATTTCACTTGGTATGCTCCTTAGCATCTACTATTGTAATAGGTAATCTATGAATACTAACTGGTTTCTTGTTCCATGTAAGTAGTCTATTTTGGGATCTCAAAAGATATGATCAAAACAGGCTAAGAATGTATAATAAGAATAATAATCATAAAAGCCAGTGTATTGCAAGAATGCACATCTTACATCTTTCTCCAACCCTTGGGGCAGCAAGGTGCTACATTCTCATTTTCTTCCATGCTTGGAGTGGCATGGGGCTAGGTTCTCACCATTTCGGTTTGGTAGCTTGAAAGTTTAGAGCATTGTCATTAAGTTTTAGGGGGCCAAGGTTATATTATGGAAAACTGTTAGGTTAAGCATTTATACATTTTTGAAAGTAGAGGAAAAAGGGGGAAAATTACCCATGGATTCTCACCATTCTAACAACATCACTTAACATTTTGGTACTTTATTTTTTTTAAAGCACAAGGTGTTTTGTTTGTTTGTCTTATAAAATTGTAATCTGCATGTGTTTATTGAAATTTCTAAGTTGCCAGTAACTGCTGAAAGGTTGATTCAGATTTTTCATAGAAAGACTTTTTTGTAAAGTCTTTAAATTCCCATGTACTCTTATGAGGTTATTTATAATCATCCTCTTTTTCATTTTTGATGTTTGCTTTACTGTGGATGAGGTGTTTTGGGCATTGGAAATTGAAAAAAATAAGATGTAGTCCTTCTGATGGGGACAAAAACTATGCAATTAAACAATTAAGATACAATTACATGGTGGTGTTAAGTACAAAGAATAAATAGAGATGCTACCAAGAGTAAAGACTGAGGGCCAGCCTCTACATGGCGGGTGAGGATTCACAGGGAGGCTGCATTTACACCTGGGCATGAAGAATGAGTAGGTACTTGCCAAGCTAGGGGTCTCCATGTGGAAAAGCTTGGAAGGCTGGGAGGACTTGGAGTCCTCATGTTGGAGGGTGAAGTTTGGTGGAGGGAAGAGCTTGGAAATGTATATAAGAATCATTATAAAAAACATGCCTTGCAAGGGACTTTAGATTTTATCCTATAAATAGGATTGCACTGAATAATTTTAACTGGGAGTTTGGGAATTCACTTTTTTTTTTAATTAAGTCTTTATTTTTTTAGAGCACTTTTAGGTTCAAAATTGAGAAAATACACAGATTTCCCAAATGCCCCCTGCCTCTACACATGAATAGCCTCCCTATGATTACATCCTACCTCCCCAGAGTGGTACATTTGTTAACAATTGATGGACCTGCACTGACGCATCATGATCACCCAAAGCCTGTGGTTTACATTAGGGTTCACTCTGGATGTACATTATATGGGTTTCAGCAAATGACATGTGTCTATTATTATGGTATCATACATAATATTTTCATTGCTCTGAAAACTCTCTATGCTCAGCCTGTTTATATCCCACCTCTATCTCCCAACCCTCAGCAACCACTAATTTTTTTTTTCCACTGTCTCCATAGTTTTGCCATTCCCAGACGTCATATAATTAATCAGTATGAAGCCTTTTCTGACTGGCTGTTTTCACTTACCAATATTCACTCAAAGTTCCTTCATGTCTTTTCATGGCTTGACAGCACACTTTTTTTTTAGTGCTGAATAAGATTCCATTGTCTGGATGTGCCACGGTTTTTCCATTCATCTACTAAAGGATATCTTGGTTGATTCCAAGTTATGGCAAAAATGAATGAAGCTGCTGTAAACCTCAGTGTGCAGATTTTTGTATGACATAATTTTTCTTCTCCTCTGGAATACCAGGGAGTTTGATTGCTGGATTTATGATAGGAGTTATGTTTAGTTTTGTAAGAAACCACCAAACTGTCTTCTAAAGTGGCTGTACTATTTTGCATTACCACCAGCAATGAATGAGAATTCCTATTGCTCTACATCCTTTGTCAGCATTTGGTAGTATCAGTATTCTGAATTTTTGCCATTCTAATAGGCATGTAGTGGTATCTCGTTTTAATTTGCATTTCCCTGATGACATATGATGTGAGACCCCTTTCATATATATGTGTTTGTCATCTGTCTTATTTGGTGGGTGGCTATTAAGGTCTTTGGCCCATATTTTAGATTGCTTGTTTTCTTACTGAGTATTAAGAGTTCTTTTTATATTTTGGATAACAGTATTTTTATCAGATGTGTCTTTTGCAAATATTTTTTCCCAATCTGTGGATTGTCTTATTCTTTTGACATTGTGTTTCATAGAGAAGTTTTTAATTTTAATAAAGTCCAGCTTATCATTAATTTTGTTCATGGATCCCACCTTTGGTATATATCTAAAAAGTCACTGCCATACCTAAGGTCATCAAGTTTCTCTCCTATGTTACTCTCTGGAGTTTTATAGTTTGGTGTTTTACATTTAGGACTGTGATCCATTTTGAGTTGATTTTTGTGAAGGGTGTAAGGTCTGTGTGTACAAAGGGAATTCACTTTTCACAATACAGTTATATCTTCTGGGGGGGTTCTTTTCCCTCTAATTCCTATGTGAAATGTTTTATAAACAGTAAAACATTAAAAATGTCATGCATTTTTTATTCTCTATTTCTCAATTATTCCCCCAACCCCCACCCTGGCTCCACCTATAATTAATGGCTTTAAAAATGCACCTCATTTCCTTTATTGTTCTGAAGTCCCTTATTCTACTTGTTGATAGCTTAGTATTCTTTTATGAAAGTAGATTTTCAAGCTGTCAGGATTTCTTGTTTCTTTTTTTTATATATAATTTATTTTGGTATCATTAATTGACAATGACATGTGCAATATTATGGTTATTAAACTACCCCTTCATCAGGTCCCCTCCACCAACCCCAATACAGTTTGTGTCCATCAGCATAGTGATATGCTATAGAGTCACTACTTGTCTTCTCTGAGCTGTACAGCCCTCCCCATGCCCCCCTAACATTATATCTGCTAATCGTAATGCCCCCTTTTTCCCCCTTGCTCTGCCCATTTTTTAATTGGATTATTTGCTTTTTGTTTGTTGAGGTGCGTGGGTTTTTTATTTATTTTGACTGTCAACCCCTTGTTGGATATGTCATTTATGAATATATTCTCCCATACTGTAGGATCTCTTTTTGTTCTACTGATGGTGTCCTTTGCTGTACAGAAGCTTTTCAGCTTGATATAGTCCCACTTGTTCGTTTTTGCTTTTGTTTCCCTTGACCGGGGAGATATGTTCATGAAGAAGTCACTCATGTTTATTTCCAAGAGATTTTGCCTATGTTTTCTTCTAAAGAGTTTTATGGTTTCATGGCTTACATTCAGGTCTTTGATCCACCTTGAGTTTACCTTTGTGTATGGGGCTAGACAGTAGTCCACTTTAATTCTCTTACATGTAGCTGTCCAGTTTTGCCAACACCAGCTGTTGAAGAGGCTGTCATCTCCCCATTGTATATCCATGGCTCCTTTATCGTATATAAATTGACCGTATATGTTTGCGTTAATGTTTGGATTTTCTCTTCTGTTCCACTGGTCTGTGGGTCTGTTTTTGTGCCAATACCAAATTGTCTTGATTACTGTGGCTTTGTAGTAGAGCTTGAAGTTAGGGAGCATAATTCCCCCTGTTTTATTCCTCCTTCTCAGGATTGCTTTGGCTATTGGGGGTCTTTTGTAGTTCCATATGAATTTAAAACTATTTGTCCCAGTTCGTTGAAGAATGCTGTCACTTATTTGATAAGGATTGCATTGAATCTGTAAATTGCTTTAGGTAGTATAGCCATTCTGACAATATTTATTCTTCCTAGCCAAGAGCATGGGATGAATTTCCATTTCTTAGTGTCCTTCTTAATTTCTCTTAGGAGTGTCTTGTAGTTTTCAGAGTACAGGTCTTTCACTTCCGTCGTTAGGTTCATTCCTAGGTACTTTATTCTTTTTGATGCAATGGTGAATGGAATTGTTTTCCTGATTTCTCTTTCTGTTAGTTCATCATTAGTGTATAGGAAAGCAACAGATTTCTGTGTGTTAATTTTGTATCCTGCAACTTTGCTGAATTCAGATATTAGTTCTAGTAGTTTTGGAATGTAATCTTCAGGGTTTTTTATGTACAGTATCATGTCATCTGCAAATAGTGACAATTTGACTTCTTCTTTACCAATTTGGATGCCTTGTATGTCTTTGTTTTGTCTGATTGCCATGGCCAAGACCTCCAGTACTATGTTGAGTAACACTGGAGAGAGTGGGCATCCCTGTCTTGTTCCCGATCTTAGGTGAAAAGCTTTCAGCTTCTTGCTATTAAGTATGATGTCAGCTGTGGGTTTGTCATATATAGCCTTGATGATGTTGAGGTGCTTGCCGTCTATACCCATTTTGTTGAGAGTTTTAATCATGAATGGATGCTGAATTTTGTCAAGTGCTTCTTCAGCATCTATGGAGATGATCATGTGGTTTTTGTTCTTCTTTTTGTTGATGTGGTGGATGATGTTGATGGATTTTCGAATGTTGTACCATCCTTGCATCCCTGGGATGAATCCCACTTGATCATGGTGTATGATCCTCTTGATGTATTTTTGAATTCGGTTTGCTAATATTTTGTTGAGTACTTTTGCATCTACGTTCATCAGGGATATTGGTCTGTAATTTTCTTTTTTGGTGAGGTCTTTGCCCGGTTTTGGTATTAGAGTGATGCTGGCTTCATAGAATGAGTTTGGAAGTATTCCCTCCACTTCGATTTTTTGGAAAACTTTAAGGAGAATGGGTGTTATTTCTTCTCTATATGTCTGGTAGAATTCAGAGGTGAATCCATCTGGTCCAGGGGTTTTGTTCTTGGGTAATTTTTTGATTACCGATTCAATTTCGTCACTGGTGATTGGTCTGTTTAGTTTTTCTGTTTCTTGCTTGGTCAGTCTTGGAAGGTTGTGTTTTTCTAAGAAGTTGTCCGTTTCTTCTAGGTTTTCCAGCCTGTTAGCATATAGATTCTCATAATATTCTCTTATAAATCTTTGTATTTCTGTGGGGTCTGGGATGAGGGTGTTTGGGGGACCATTATTCTGCCCACCACAAGCCATAGCTAACACCTTTGCTATATATCTTGCTCCTTATCTTCCCAATTCCAGTTAATTTACCTCTATTACCCTTTAGTACTTCTTAGCCATACCCACCCTAACTCTGAAATCTTAAACTACAGAATTTTATTTTCTGACCACAATTTCTAATCTTTCTGTATTTTGGAAAAGTATGAAGGTACCACATCACTAAGGCCTTATTTATTAGGTTAAGTAGTCTGAACTTGAACCTGAACAAAACCTGAAGTTAATGCAGAGTTAAATCAAGAAAAAATAATGATGAACAGACCCATAGACCAATGGAACACACTAGAGAGCCCAGATATAAACCCAAGCATATATAGTCAATTAATATACAATAAAGGAGCCATGGATATACAATGGAGAAATGACAGCCTCTTCAACAGCTGGGGTTGGCAAATTGGACAGCTATATATGCAAGAGAATGAAACTGGATTACTGTTTAACCCCATACACAAAAGTAAACTCAAAGTGGATCAAAGACCTGAATGTAAGTCATGAAACTATAAGACTCTTAGAAGAAAACATAGGCAAAAAAATCTCTTGAATATAAACACGAGTAACTTTTTCCTGAAGAAAAAATAGTGAAAATTCCAAAGCCAAGGAAATTGGCCTTTAAAAAGGAAATAATGAATAAATTGTATGTCTTACATACTAATCTTTTCTTCCCTTACTCTGCTTTTAATTAGGAAAAGCATGGGCCTTTAGGAGATAATGAAGAGGTGGCCAGGGTATCTTCTGACAAAAAACAGGTGAAGTTTTATGATTTTTTAAAAAAGACATGTATGCTCATCACAAAGCAAAAAGAATGGTATGAAGTAGAATAAAAATCCCTCTTATATTCAAGTTCTCCATTTCCACTTCAAAGGGAGTTTCCTTTATAATGCTTCTAAAAGTTTTCTGTGCATTTACAAGACTATACATGCCTATTCTGTTAAAAATGAAAAGATTACTCTGTAATATGCTTCTCCATCTTGCTTTATAAAAAATTTTCAAATTTAATTCTTGACACATTTATTCCCATGTTAGTTCATACAGGTGTATAGAGAAGCACTCTTCTGTGTTTCTTTTGAACTCTAACATAGCTTGCTGGCTTTAAAGACTGTCAGACCCTAACTGCTCTTTACCTGGGCTATTTCTCAGATGTGTTTGCAGCAAGCAACCTTAAGGGTTGAGGTAATATTTCCCTCTGGAGCAAAGAACAGGTTTACTTACTGTTTGCAGTAAGAAAACAGAACCCTTTAGTTTGGTGTTCCTCTCCTATGACACAACCCACTTCGTGTCCAGGAATTCATTTAGGCCCATTTGCATGACCCCTGTGAGACTTGTGGGCCAGGAACCATCACAAACATGATGCTTATACTACTTGCTATGCTGTGAATGATAAAGTCCTTTGTCTTTGACCTGGGAGTTTCACGTCTGCTGCCAGCATCCACGAAAGGCTAACTCCATTTAATGAGCTCTAGTGTGCTGAGATCTTTTAATAAAGCCTTATCAGTTCTGTTACAAAGTTACGGTTTTAAAAAAAACTTACTGAAAGTATTCAGAAGTAGATATTAACATATACTTCATATTTGAAGGTCATAAAACTCTGAAGAACTTTTGATATGGGAGGGGACAGGGTTCACAAATTCAAAGTAAATGTATAGCTTATTTAATTTATTTAATTAATTTATTTTTTGAGAATTTGTGCCTCTTCATCCTCTTGACCTCGTTCATCTAAAGTAAAGCTTATTTAAAAGTCATGATAGAAAGCCAATTAAAAAATGGCCAGAGGAGCTGAACAGACACTTCTCCAAAGAAGAAACTCAGATGGCCAACAGGCACTTGAAAAGATACTGCACATCACTAATCATCAGAGAAATGCAAATTAAAACCACAGTGAGATATCACCTCACACCAGTTAGGATGGCCGCCATCCAAAACACAAACAACAACAAATGTTGGCAAAGATGTGGAGAAAGGGGAACCCTCCTACACTGCTGGTGGGAATGCAAATTAGTTCAACCATTGTGGAAAGTAGTATGGAGGTTCCTCAAAAAACTCAAAATAGAAATGCCATTTGACCCAGGAATTCCACTCCTAGGAATTTACCCTAAGAATGCAGCAGCCCAGTTTGAAAAAGACAGATGCACCCCTATGTTTATCGCAGCACTATTTACAATAGCCAAGAAATGGAAGCAACCTAAGTGTCCAAGATGAATGGATAAAGAAGAGGTGGTACATATACACAATGGAATATTATTCAGCCATAAGAAGAAAACAAATCCTACCATTTGCAACAACATGGATGAAGCTAGTGGGTATTATGCTCAGGAAATAAGCCAGGCAGAGAAAAGTACCAAATGGTTTCACTCATCTGTGGAGTATAAGAACAAAGAAAAAACTGAAGGAACAAAATAGCAGCAGACTCACAGAACCCAAGAATGGACTAACAGTTACCAAGGGAAAGGGACTGGGGAAGAGGGGTGGGAAGGGAGGGATAAGGGAGAAAGGGGCTATTACAATTAGCACACATAATGTAGCAGGGATGGGGGTGGGGTGGGGGGATACAGGGAAGGCAGTATACCACAGAGAAGACAAGCAGTGATTCTATAACATTCTTCTACGCTGATGGACAGTGACTGCAATGGGGGTATGTGGTGGGGACTTGATAATAAGGGGAGTCTAGTAACCATAATGTTGCTCATGTAATTGTATATTAATAATAGCAAAAAAAAGTCATGATAGATCATTCTATTTTAGGTATTTTTTTTGATAACCTATTTTGTAAAGGAAAGATTTTTGTATTCCTCTTAAATGTCTTTATAGTTTAGGAGATGGTTAACTCAAAAAGAGAGTTCAATAAAATCTGTTTCTTCTTTTTAGGTATTTCACCAAATATCCATCTTCACAGTTTCAAACATTTATACTCATAACTGAAACTGAAACTTGACTTTTTATTAATGTAGCTTTGGTCTGATATTTAAGAGATTTCAAATGTGTCCTGTTAGAGATAATTATAGAGTAAAATCCTTTTAAAGGGGGCAGTAGGGAAAAATGAATACCCTGTTCTCAGCCCAAGTTCCTTCAAATTGTAACAATCAGTCTCCAACCCAAGGATCAGTTTTACATTCTTCCCTTCAGAGTCTTTTGCTGTGAAAACCTTAGACCATTGTGTGCCTTTTGTAGAAATGATTTTACCGTAGGCTATTTTATCTGATACTAGTATTGGTACACCAGCTTTTCTGATTAGTGTCTATGTAAGATAGGACAGGAGGTTTAAAGTAACAACTCTTTGGAACCACTGCCAGTGCCCACCCTCTAGGGGTTAAAAGCAGAGTCTGCCCAATCCCCTGCCTGTGGGTGGCGTCCTGCCGAGGTGGCTCAGTCTTATTCTGTCTTTGACTTCTTTTAACTTCCCAGCACCTGACATGAGGGTATGCCTTCCTTTCTTTCGAGTTTCTTTTCCAAAATTTTCCTTTTTAAGAAACTGTCTAGTCCTATCCTAGATGTGTAAGTAACAAGTCAAATCAGCTTGGTTCTTGCCCTTTACTAGGATAAAATATATTCAGTTTTCACAAGAACATATTAATGATAATTAATGCTTCATTGCTTGGTTAAGAAAGCCCAGATTTAGGACATTTCTGGTATAATGTCAGTGTTAAACTTTGAGACAGTCTTTTTTTTTTAATTAAGGTATTATTGATATACACTCTTATGAAGGTTTCACATGAAAAAACAATGTGCTTACTACATTTACACATATTATCAAGTCCCCACCCATACCCCAGTGCAGTCACTGTCCTTGGGTGTAGTAAGATGCCACGGATTCACTATTTGCCTTCTCTGTGCTACACTGTTTTCCCCGTGATCCCTCACACCATGTGTACTAAACATAATCCCCCTCAATCCCCTTCCCCACCCTCCCAACCCACCCTCCCACACCCCTCCCCTTTGGTAACCACTGGTCCCTTCTTGGAGTCTCAGAGTCTGCTGCTATTGTGTTCCTTCAGTTTTGTTTCGTTGTTATACTCCACAAATGAGGGAAATCATTTAGCACTTGTCTTTCTCCACCTGACTTATTTCACTGAGCATAATATCCTCCAGCTCCATCTATGTTGTTGCAAATAGTAGGATTTGTTTCTTTCTTATAGCTAAATACTATTACACTGTGTATACATACCACATCTTCTTTATCCATTCATCTACTGATGGACACTTAGGTTGCTTCCATATCTTGGCTATTGTAAATAGTACTGCGATAAACATAGGGTTGTATATGTCTTTTTGAGTCTGAGAAGTTGTATTCTTTGGGTAAATTCCAAGGAGTTGAATTCCTGAGTCAAATGGTATTTCTATTTTTAGTTTTTTGAGGAACCTCCATATTGCTTTCCACAATGGTTGAACTAGTTTACATTCCCACCAGCACTGTAGAAGGGTTCCCCTTTCTCTGCATCCTCGGCAGCATTTGTTTTTAGTCTTTTCGATGCTGACCATCCTAACTGGTGTGAGGTGATATCTCATTGTGGTTTTAATTTGCATTTCTCTCATGATTAGCGATGTGGAGCATCTTTTCATGTGCCTGTTGGCCATCTGAATTTCTTCTTTGGAAAAGTGTCTATTCATGTCCTCTGCCCATTTCTTAATTGGATTATTTGCTTTTTGTTTGTTGAGGTGCATGAGTTCTTTATATATTTTGGATGTCAACCCCTTATCAGATACGTCATTTATGAATATATTCTCCCATACTGTAGGATGTCTTTTTGTTCTACTGATGGTGTCCTTTGCTGTACAGAAGCTTTTCAGCTTGATATAGTCCCACTTGTTCATTTTTGCTTTTGTTTCCCTTGCCCGGGGAGATATGTTCATGAAGAAGTCGCTCATGTTTATGTCCAAGAGATTTTTGCCTATGTTTTTTTCTAAGAGTTTTATGGTTTCATGACTTACATTCAGGTCTTTCATCCATTTTGAGTTTACTTTTGTGTATAGGGTTAGACTGTAATCCAGTTTCATTCTCTTACATGTAGCTGTCCAGTTTTTCCAACACCAACTGCTGAAGAGGCTGTCATCTCCCCCCCTGCCCATTTTTTAACTGAGTTATTTGCGTTTTGGGTGTTGAGGCATGTAAGTTCTTTTTCGTTGTTGTTGTTGTTACTATTTTTAATTTTCTATTAAGGTATTATTGATATACACTCTTATGAAGGTTTCACATGAGAAAACAATGTGGTTACTACTTTTACCAATATTAGCAAGTCCCCACCCATACCCCAGTGCAGTCCCTTTCCATCAGTGTAGTGAGATGCCACAGATTCACTGTTTCCCTTCTCTGTGCTACACTGTTTCCCCGTGACCCCCCCACACCGTGTATACTCAACATCAAAGCCCTCAATCCCCTTCTTCCTCACTCCCCACCCACCTTCCCACACCTCTCCCCTTTGGTAACCACTAGTTCCTTCCTGGAATCTGTGAGACTGCTGCTATTTTGTTCTTTCAATTTTGCTTCGTTGTTATACTCCACAAATGAGGGAAATCATTTGGCACTTGTCTTTATCCGCCTGGCTTATTTCATTGAGCATAATATCCTCCAGCTCCATATACATGTTGTTGCAAATGGTAGGATTTGTTTCTTTCTTATGGCTGAATAGTATTCCATTGTATATATGAACCACCTCTTCTTTATCCATTCATCTACTGATGGACACTTAGGTTGCTTCCATATTTGGCTATTGTAAAAAGTGGCTGTGATAAACATAGGGGTGCATATGTCTTTTTGAATCTGAGAAATTGTATTCTTTGGGTAGATTCCAAGGAGTGGGATTCCTGGGTCAAATGGTATTTCTATTTTTAGTTTTTTGAGGAACCTCCATGTTGCTTTTCACAATGGCTGAACTAGCTTACATTTCCACCAGCAGTGTAGGATGCTTCCCCTTTCTCCACATCATCACCCACATTTGTTGTTCTTAGTCTTTTCATCCTGGCCAACCTTCCTGGTGTGAGGTGATATCTCATTGTGGTTTTAATTTGTATTTCCCTCATGATTACTGATGTGGAGCATCTTTTCATGTGTCTGTTGGCTATCTGAATTTCTTCTGTGGAGGACTGTCTCTTCATATCCTCTGCCCATTTCTTAATCAGGTTATTTGTGTTTTGGGTGTTGAGGCGTGTAAGTTCTTTATATATTTTGGATGTTAACCCCTTGTTGGATATGTCATTTATAAACATATTCTCCCATACTGAAGGATGCCTTTTTGTTCTGTTGATGGTGTCTTTTGCTGCACAGAAACTTTTTAGTTCAATGTGCTCCCACGAGTTCATTTTTGCTTTTGTTTCCCTTATTTGAGGAGATGTGTTCAGGAAGAAGTCGCTCATGCTTATATTCAGGAGATTTTTGCCTATGTTGTCTTCTAAGTGGGTTATGGTTTCATGGCTTACTTTCAGGTCTTTGATCCATTTCAAGTTTACTGTTGTGTATGGGGTTAAACAATAATCCAGTTTCATTCTCTTGCATGTAGCTGTCCAGTTTTGCGAACACCAGCTGTTGAAGAGGCTGTCATTTCCCCATTGTATGTCCATGGCTCCTATATCACATATTGATTGACCAAAAATGGTTGGGTTTATATCAGGGCTCTCTAGTGTGTTCCATTTGTCTATGGGTCTGTTCTTGTGCCAGTACCAAATTGTCTTGATTACTGTGGCTTTGTAGTAGACCTTGAAGTTGGGGAGCATAATCCCCCCGCTTTATTCTTCCTTCTCAGAATTGCTTTGGCTATTCAGGTTCTTTTGTGGTTACACAAGAATTTTAAAACAATTTTTTCTAGTTCATTTAAGAATGCTGTTGGTATTTTGATAGGAATTGCATTGAATCTGTAGATTGCTTTAGGCTGGATGGCCATTTTCACAATATTAATTCTTCCTATCCATGAGCACAGAATGGGTTTACATTTATTGGTATCTTCTTTAATTTCTCTCATGAGTGTCTTGTAGTTTTCAGAGTACAGTTCTTTCACTTCCTTGGATAGGTTTATTCCGAGGTATTTTATTCTTTTTGATGCAACTGTGAATGGAATTGTTTTCCTGATTTCTCTCTGTGCTAGTTCATTGTTAGTGTGTAGGAATGCTACAGATTTCTGCATATTAATTTTGTATCCTGCAACTTTGCTGAATTCAGATATTAGATCTAGTAGTTTTGGAGTGTATTCTTTAAGGTTTTATATGTTACAGTAACATGTCATCTGCATATAGGGACAGTTTAACTTCTTCCTTGCCAATCTGGATGCCTTTTATTTCTTTGTGTTGTCTGATTGCCGTGGCTAGGACCTCCAGTACTATGTTGAATAGAATTGGGGAGAGTGGGCATCCTTGTCTTGTTCCCGATCTTAAAGGAAAAGCTTTCAGCTTCTCACTGTTAAAGATGTTGGCTGTGGTTTTGTCTATACCCATTTTGGTGAGAGTTTTTATCATGAATAGATGTCGAATTTTTTAAAATGCTTTTTCAGCATCTATCGAGATGATCATGTGGGTTTTCTCCTTTTTGTTGATGTGGTGGATGTTGTTGATGGATTTTCTAATGTTGGATCCCTGGAATTAATCCTAGTTGATTATGGTGTATGATCCTCTTGATGTATTTTTGAATTCTATTAGCTAATATTTTCTTGAGTATTTTTTCCTTTCTTTTTCTTTTTCTTTTTCTTTTCTTTTCTTTTTGAATATAATTTATTTTATTATCATTAATCTACAATTACATGTGCAATATTACAGTTATTAAACTACCCCTCCTTCATCAGGTCCCTCCCACATACCCCATTACAGTCACTGTCCATCAGCATAGTGAGATGCTACAGAATCACTACTTGTCTTCTCTGAGTTGTACTGCCCTCCCCATGCCCCACCAACATTACATCTGCTAATCGTAATGCCCCTTTTTCCCTCTTATCCCTCGCTTCACACCCATTTTCCCCACTCCCTTTCCCTTTGGTAACTATTAGTCCGTTCTTGGGTTCTGTGAGTCTGCTGCTGTTTTGTTCCTTCAGTATTTTTTCTTTGTTCTTATACTCCACATATGAGTGAAATCATTTGATACTTGTCTTTTTCGGCTTGGCTTATTTCATTGAGCATAATACCCTCTAGCTCCATCCATGTTGTTGCAAATGGTAGGATTTGTTTTCTTCTTATGGCTGAATAATATTCCATTGTGTATATGTACCACATCTTCTTTATCCATTAATCTACTGATGGACACGTAGGTTGCTTCCATTTCTTGGATATTGTAAATAGTCCTGCAATAAACATAGGGGTGCATCTGTCCTTTTCAAATTGGGCTGCTGCATTCTTAGGGTAAATTCCTAGGAGTGGAATTCCTGGGTCAAATGGTATTTCTATTTTGAGTTTTTTGAGGAACCTCCATACTGCTTTCCACAATGGTTGAACTAATTTGCAGTACCACCAGCAGTGTAGGACGGTTCCCTTTTCTCCACATCCTCACCAACATTTGTTGTTGTTTGTGTTTTGGATGTTGGCCATCCTCACTGGTGTGAGGTGATATCTCATTGTGGTTTTAATCTGCATTTCTCTGATGATTAGCAATGTGGAGCATCTGTTCATGTGGCTGTTGGCCATCTGAATTTCTTCTTTAGAGAACTGTCTATTCATGTCCTCTGCCCATTTCTTAATTGGATTATTTGCTTTCTGTTTGCTAAGGTGCATGAGTTCTTTATATATTTTGGATGTCAACCCTTTATCAGATATGTTTTTTATGAATATATTCTCCCATACTGTAGGATGTCTTTTTGTTCTACTGATGGTGTCCTTTGCTGTACAGAGAAGCTTTTCAGCGTGATATAGTCCCACTTGTTCATTTTTGCTTTTGTTTCCCTTGCCCGGGGAGATATGTTCATGAAGAAGTTGCTCATGTTTATGTCCAAGAGATTTTTGCCTATGTTTTTTTCTAAGAGTTTTATGGTTTCATGACTTACATTCAGGTCTTTGATCCACCTTGAGTTTACCTTTGTGTATGGGGCTAGACAGTAGTCCAGTTTCATTCTCTTACATGTAGCTGTCCAGTTTTTCCAACACCAGCTGCTGAAGAGGCTGTCATCTCCCCATTGTATATCCAAGGCACTTTTATCAAATATTAATTGACTGTATATGTTTGGGTTAATGTTTGGATTTTGTATTCTGTTCCACTGGTCTGTGGGTGTGTTGTTGTGCCAATACCATAGTGTCTTGATTACTGTGGCTTTGTAGTAGAGCTTGAAGTCAGGGAGCGTAATTCCCCCTGTTTTATTCCTCCTTCTCAGGATTGCTTTGGCTATTCGGAGTCTTTTGTGGTTCCATATGAATTTTAGAATTATTTGTTCCAGTTCATTAAAGAAAGCTGTTGGTAGTTTGATGGGGATTGCATTGAATCTGTTGATTGCTTTAGTTAGTATAGCCATTTTGACCATATTTATTCTTCCTAGCCAAGAGCATGGGATGCATTTCCATTTGGTAGTGTCCTCTTTAATTTCTCTTAGGAGTTTCTTGTAGTTTTCAGAGTACAGGTCTTTCACTTCCTTGGTTAAGTTTATTCCTACGTATTTTATTCTTTTTGATGCCATTGTGAATGAAATTGTTTTTCTGATTTCTCTTTCTGTTAGTTCATCATTAGTGTATAGAAAAGCAACAGATTTCTGTGTGTTAATTTTGTATCCTGCAACTTTGCTGAATTCAGATATTAGTTCTAGAAGTTTTGGAATGGAATCTTTAGGGTTTTTTATGTACAGTATCATGTCATCTGCAAATAGTGACAATTTGACTTTTTCTTTACCAAACTGGATGCCTTGTATGTCTTTGTTTAGTCTGATTGCTCTGGCTAGGACCTCCAGTACTATGTTGAATAACAGTGGAGAGAGTGGGCATCCCTATCTTGTTCCCGATCTTAGATGAAAAGCTTTCAGTGTCTCACCGTTAAGTATGGTATTAGCTGTGGGTTTGTCATATATAGCCTTGATGATGTTGAGGTACTTGCCGTCTATACCCATTTTGTTGAGAGTTTTCATTAGGAATGGATGCTGAATTTTGTCGAATGCTTTTTCAGCATCTATGGAGACGATCATGTGGTTTTTGTTCTTCTTTTTGTTGATGTGGTGGATGATATTGATGGATTTTCGAATGTTGTACCATCCTTGCATCCCTGAGATGAATCCCACTTGATCATGGTGTATGATCCTCTTGATGTATTTTTGAATTCGGTTTGCTAATATTTTCTTGAGTATTTTTGCATGTACGTTCATCAGGGATATTGGTCTGTAATTTTCTTTTTTGGTGAGGTCTTTGCCCGGTTTTGGTATTAGAGTGATGCTGGCTTCATAGAATGAGTTTGGAAGTATTCCCTCCACTTCTATTTTTTGGAAAACTTTAAGGAGAATCGGTGTTATTTCTTCTCTATATGTCTGGTAGAATTCAGAGGTGAATCCATCAGGCCCGGGGGTTTTGTTCTTGGGTAGATTTTTGATTACCAATTCCATTTCGTCACTCGTGATTGGTCTGTTTAGTTTTTCTGTTTCTTGCTTGGTCAGTCTTGGAAGGTTGTCTTTTTCTAAGAAGTTGTCCATTTCTTCTATGTTTTCCAGCTTGTTAGCATATAGATTCTCATAATATTCTCTAATGATTCTTTGTATTTCTGTGGGTTCCGTAGTAATTTTTCCTTTCTCATTTCTGATTGTGTTTATGTGTGTAGATTCTCTTTTTCTCTTAATGAGTCTGGCTAGGGGTTTATCTATTTTGTTTATTTTTTCAAAAAACCAGCTCTTGTTTTCATTGATTTTTTCTATTGTTTTATTCTTCTCAATTTTATATATTTCTTCTCTAATCTTTATTATGTCCCTCCTTCTGGTGACTTTGGGCCTCATTTGTTCTTCTTTTTCCAATTTCAGTAATTGTGTCTTTAGACTATTCATTTCAGAATGTTCTTCCTTCTTTAAATAGGCCTGGATTACAATATACTTTCCTCTTAGGACTGCCTTTGCTGCGTCCCACAGAAGTTGTGGCTTTGTGTTGTTGTTGTCATTAGTCTCCATATATTCTTTGATTTCTGTTTTGATTTGGTCGTTAACCCATTGATTAATTAGGAGTGTTGTTAAGTCTCCATGTATTTGTGAGCCTTTTTGATTTCTTTGTAAGATTTATTTCTAGTTTTATACCTTGGTGATGTGAGAAGTTCGTTGGTAGGATTTCAATATTTTTGAAATTACTGAGGTTCTTTTTGTGGCCTAGTATGTGGTCTATTCTGGAAAATGTTCCAGGTGCACTTGAGAAGAATGTGTATCCTGTTGCTTTTGGGTGTAGCGTTCTGTAGATGTCTTTTAGGCTCATCTGTTCTAATATGTTGTTCAGTGCCTCTGTCTCTACTTATTTTCTTTCTGGTTGATCTGTCCTTTGGAGTGAGTGGTGTGTTGAAGTCTCCTAAAATAATGCATTGCTGTCTATTTCCTCCTTTAATTCTGTTAGTATTTGTCTCACATATGCTGGCGCTCCTGTGTTGGGTGCTTATATATTTATAATGTTTATATCTTCTTGTTGGACTGACCCCTTTATCATTATGTAATGTCCTTCTTTATCTTTTGCTACTTTCTTCGTTTTGAAGTCTATTTTGTCTGATACAAGTGCTGCAACACCTGCTTTTTTCTCTTTGTTGTTTGCATGAATTATCTTTTTCCATCCCTTCACTTTTAGTCTGTGTATATCTTTGGATTTGAGGTGAGTTTCTCGTAGGCAGCATATAGATGGGTCTTGCTTTTTTATCCATTCTGTTACTCTGTGTCTTTTGATTGGTGCATTCAGTCCATTTACATTTAGGATGATTATGAATAGATATGTACTTATTGCCGTTGCTGGCTTTAGATTCGTGGTTACTAAGGGTTCAAGGGTTGCTTCTTTACTATCTAACAATCTAACTTAACTTTCTCGTTAAGTTATTGTAAACACAGTCTGATGTTTCTTTATTTCTCTCCCTTCTTATTCCTCCTCCTCCATTCTTTCTATAATAGGTATTTTATTCTTTGCCTTTAGTTAGTATTTGGATGGTCTGCTTTCTTTGCTATGATTTTATTTTCTCTGGTGACATCTTTTTAGCCTTAGGTGTGCTTCCATCTAGAGCAGTCCATTTAAGATATCCTGTAGTGGTGGTTTATGAGAGGCAAACTCTCTCAACTTTCGTTTGTCTGGAAATTGTTTAATCCCTCCATCATATTTAAATGATAATCGTGCTGGATACAATATTCTTGGTTCGAGGCCCTTCTGTTTCATAACGTTAAATATATCATGCCATTCTCTTCTGGCCTGTAAGGTTTCTGTTGAGAAGTCTGATGATAGTCTGATGGGTTTTCCTTTGTAGGTGATCTTTTTTCTCTCTCTAGCTGCCTTTGATACCCTGTCTTTATCTTTGATCTTTGCCATCTTAATTATTATGTGTCTTGGTGTTGTCTTCCTTGGGTCCCTTGTGTTGGGAGATCTATGAGCTTCGGTGGACTGCTCGACTATTTCCTTCCCCAGCGAGGGAAAGTTTTCAGCATTTATTTCTTCAAAGACACTTTCTATCCCTTTTTCTCTCTCTTCTTCCTCTGGTACTCTTATAATGCGAATATTGTTCCGTTTGGATTGGTTACACAGTTCTCTTAATATTCTTTTATTCCTAGAAATCCTTTTATCTCTCTCTGCCTCAGCTGCTCTGTGCTCCTGTTCTCTGATTTCTATTCCATGAACAGTCTCTCGCATCTCATCCATTCTGCTGTTAAGCCTGTCGATCGCTTGTCTGATTTCTGCATTGTCTTTCCTCAGTTCCCTCACTTCCTCCCTCAGCTCTTGCACATTTCTCTGTAGGTCCGTCAGCATGGTCATGACTTTTATTCTGAATTCTTTTTCAGTAAGACTGTGCATTTCCATCCCTTCAGACTCCCTCTCTGGGGTTGTCTGGTTGATTTTGTTCTGAACCATATTTCTCTGTCTTTTCATGTCTATAGAATTGGTACTTATAGTTGCCATGTATGTCAGCTGGGCTCCTTAAGACTTTAAAAAGAGAAGAAAAAAAAAATGAAAAAAGAAAGAAAGGAAAAAACAAAAACAAAACAAAAAACAAAGCAAAACAAAAAAACAAAAAAATAAAACGTCCACCCGATGTAGATTCTGTGGGAATGCTGTAGGTGGTGCTATTGCCCCACTATTCCACAGCTGTGACTGTGCTGCTCCGCAGGGCCCTTTATCGCTTTGGCAGGGGTGGGAACGAATAGGAGGCTGTTGATCTCAGTGAGAAGTGTAAGTATGGCTACGCTTCCTCAGTCGCCAGCTAAGGCGTCTGAAACTCCTCAGGATTCCCAACCCGCTGGGTTGAGTGTGCTGGGGCGATCCGTCTCCTCCGCTGGGCTCCTGTCTCTTTTAGACCGCTGAAGAAAGCGCACGCTTTTTTTTTTCCTTCTCGGGACCCGGCTGCAAGCACCCTGGCGCGTTCCCCACTCATATCCTGCTCCTCTGTCTCTCCAATCTCTGCTGCACTGCGCGATGTGAGTCAGCGCTCCCCACGCCGATCACCGGGGCTGGCTACTTTGCGGGGTGTACTTCCACTCCCTTCCGTCTCTGAATCCTCTCCTCCCTCCGGTGCGCTGGGGTGGGGGAGTGCTCGGGTCCGCCGGGTCGCGGCTCCGTATCTTACCCGCCTCTTGGGGTGCCGAGCCCTCTCGGGTGTAGCTGCACGCTGTGCGCTTTCCTGTGTATTCTCATCTCTCTTTTAGGAATAGATGTATTTTCTGTGTTTTCGTAGATAAATATAGTGTTGGGAAGAGATTTCTGCCGCCCTGCTCACACCGCCATCTTCCCGGAAGTCCTTTGTTGAGTATTTTTCCATCTATGTTCATCAGGGATATTGGTCTGTAATTTTCTTTTTTGTGATGTCTTTGCCTGGTTTTGGTATAAGAGTGATGCTGGCCTCATGGCCTCATAGAACGAGTTTGGCAGTATTCCCTCTTCTTCTACTTTTTGGAAAACTTTAAGGACAATGGGCATTAGGTCTTCAGTAAATGTTTGATAAAATTCAGCATTGAAGCCATCAGGTCCAGGGTTTTGTTTTAGGCAGATGTTTTAGGTACCGTTTCATTGCTGGTAATTGGTTTTTTGAGATTATCTGTTTCTTTCTGGGTCAGCCTTGGAAGGTTGTATTTTTCTAGAAAGTTGTCCATTTCTTCTAGGTTATCCAGTTTTTAGCATATAATTTTTCATAGTATTCCCTAATAGTTCTTTGTATTTCTCTGTGCTGTCTGTAGTGATTTTTCCTTTCTCGTTTCTGATTCTGTTTATGTGAGTAGACTCTCTTTTTTTCTTGAAAAGTCTGGTTATGGGTTTATCTATTTTGTTTATTTTCTCGAAGAACCAGCTCTTGCTTTCGTTGATCCTTTCTATTGTTTATTCTTCTTGATTTTATTTATTTCTGCTCTAATCTTTATTATGTCCCTCCTTCTACTGACTTTGGGTCTCATTTGTTCTTCTTTTTCTAGTTTTGTTAATTGTGAGTTTAGACTGCTCATACGGGATTGTTCTTTCCTGAGGTAGGCCTGTATTGTAATATATTTCCCTCTTAGCATGGCCTTCGCTGTGTCCCACAGTTTTGCTGTGTTGAATTATTGTTGTCATATGTCTCCACGTATTGCTTGATCTCTGTTTTTATTTGGTCATTGATCCATTGGTTATTTAGGAGCATGTTGTGAAGCCTCCATGTGTTTGTGGCATTTTTCATTTTCTTTGCATAATTCATTTCTAGTTTCATACCTTCGTGGTCTGAAAAACTGGTTTGTACAATTTCAATGTTTTTGAATGTACCGAGGCTCTTTTTTATGGCCTAGTATATGATCTATTCCTGAAAATATTCCATGTGCACTTTAGAAGAATGTGTATTCTGCTGCTTTTGGGTGTAGAGGTCTGTAGATGTCTCTTAGGTCCATCTGTTCTATTGTGTTATTCAGTGCCTCTGTCTCCTTACTTATTTTCTGTCTGGTTGATGTGTCCTTCAGAGTGAGTGGAGTGTAGAAGTCTCCTAGAATCAATGCATTGCATTCTATTTCTCCTTTTAATTCTGTTAGTATTTGTTTCACATATGTAGGTGATCCTGTGTTGCTCGCGTAGATATTTATACTGGTTATATCTTCTTGTTGGATTGACCCTTTTATCATTATGTAATGTCCTTCATTGTCTGTTGTGACTTTCTTTGTTTTGAAAATCTTGTTCTTCTTTCCTGGAGTGGGCCTGCCTGATACAAGTACTGGAAGTCCTGCTTTTATCTCCCTATTAGTTGCATGAAATACCTTTCTCCATCCCTCCACTTTTAGTCTGTGTATGTCTGTGGATTCAAAGTGAGTCTCTTGAAGGCAGCATATAGATGGGTCTTGTTCTTTCATTCATTCAGTGATTCTATGTCTTGATTGGTGCATTCAGTCCATTTACATTTAGGGTGATTATCAATAGGTATGTACTTATTGGCATTGCAGGCTTTAGATTCGTTTTTACCAAAGGTTCAAGGTTAACTTCCCTACTGTATAAGAGTCTAACTTAACTCACTTAATATGCTATTAGAAATACAATCTAAAGGTTCTTGTTTTTTTTCCTTCCTCCTTTTTCTTCCTCCTCCATTCTTTATATATTAGGTATCATATTCTGTACTCTTTGTCTATCCCTTGATTGACTTTGGAGGTACTTATTTTAATTTTGCATTTGCTTAGTAAGTAGCTGTTTTACTTTCTTTACTGTGGTTTTATTTCCTCTGTGACAGCTATTAAACCTTAGGAACACTTCCGTCTATAGTAGTCCCTCCAAAATACACTGTAGAAGTGGTTTTTGGGAGGTAAATTCTCTCAGCTTTTGCTTATCTGGAAATTGTTTAATCCCTCCTTCAAATTTAAATGAAAACTTGCTGGATAAAGTATTCTTGGTTCAAGGCTCTTCTGCTTCATTGCATTAAATACATCATGCCACTTCCTTCTGGCCTGTAAGGTTTCTGCTGAGAAGTCTGATGATAGCCTGATGGGCTTTCCTTTGTTTGTGATCTTATTTCTCTCTCTGACTGCTTTCAATAGTCTGTCATTATCCTTGATCTTTGCCTTTTAATTACTATATGTCTTGGTGTTGTCTTCCTTGGGTCCCTTGTGTTGGGAGATATGTGCATCTCCATGGCCTGAGAGAGTATCTGCTTTCCCAGATTGGGGAAGTTTTCAGCAATCACCTCCTCAAAGACACTTTCTATCCCTTTTTCTCTCTCTTCTTCTTCTGGTACCCCTATAATTTGTATATTGTTCCATTTGAATTGGTCACACAGTTCTCTCAATATTCTTTCATTCTTAGAGACCCTTTTTTCTCTCTGTGCTCAGATTCTTTGTATTCCTCTTCTCTCGTTTCCATTTCATTTATCGTCTCCTCCACCATATCCAGTCTGCTTTTAATACCCTCCATTGTGCTCTTAAACAATTGGATCTCTGACTGGAATTCATTCCTGAGTTCTTGAATATCTTTTCATAACTCCATGAGTATGTTAATGATTTTTATTTTGAACTCCCTTTCAGGAAGAGTTATGAGGTCGATGTCATTTAAATCTTTCTCAGGAGTTGTATTAATAATTTTACCCTGAACCAGGTTCCTTTGTCATTTCATATTTGTGTATGGCGACCCCTAGTGCCCAGAAGCTCTACTCCCTGGAGCTGCTCAGCCTGTGAAGAAATGTTGGGGGTTGCAGGGGAGTGGTATTGGTGCCTGGAGGGAGGAAAGAGCTGTTTCCTGCTACCTGGCTGCTATGCCTGTCTCCACTGCCTTTTACCAGTGAGCCGAGCACACAGGTATAAGCTTTATGCTTTGCGTTTGTAGTTGCTGTAGACAGATCTTCCCTCTGGCTGGCCTATTGCCAAGGTAGGGCTTGTGGGTTTGGGAGCCAGGTAAGACTGGCTAAGAGAAGGGCGCAGTAGGCTGCAAATCACAGAGGGGTTCCTTAGAGCTGTGTAGCCACCCAGGGAGCTGGAGCATTTGAAGATCGTCTAAGGGGAAGATTTCTTTTTCCTCCTGAAATATGAGAGTCTATATGGCAACGCTCCCAACCTACTGGACAGAGTGCACCCAGACAGTTTTGTCCTGTTTCCCGAGCAGTAAGCTCTGTACAGTCCTTGCTCCTTTAGCAGCACTTTTCTAAGGGCTTCCTTGTTAAGAAGTCTCTCAGACTGCCCGCCTTTCCTTTGTTTCAGACCATCTGGATATGGATCCCTGCTTTCCACAAGTGGCTGGAATCTCAGTCTCTCCAGGAATTCTGCCTGTCTTAGCTTTCCAACCCCCTAATTATGAGAGTATCTCGCAAGCACCATGAAATGTAGGTTTGTGCTCCCAGAGCCGATCTCTCTGGAGTTAGGTATTCAACAGTCCCACACCTCCACTCTCTCTCTGCTCCTTTTCTCTTCTTTCCGCCAGTGAGCTGGGGTAGGGGAAGGGTTGGGTCCAGCCAGGCCACAGCTTTGGTACGTTACCCTGTTCTTTGAGGTCTGCACAGTCCCCTTTCCTGTTGCTGTTTCAGGATTAGTTGTATTAATTATATATTTATATTATATGCGGTTTTAGGAGGAAGCCTGTGTCTCACCTCTCATGCCACCATGTTTAATCCAATCTCTTTGAGAAAGTATTTTGGGCCTAATGAGAAATGTGCTCTTCAAACTGTTCAGATAAAGAACTAAAAACTTTCATTTTATTATTAAATCATGATAATGATCATTAGATATGTTATAAAAATTCAACTCAGTAAATTTAAAGATCTGATTGGCTGTATTCAGTGATTCATGAATTAGGCAGTATCCCATCCAGTAAATAGAAAGGAGCTCCAAAGAGCTGTAAAAATGGGAGATTTCTATAGGTAGAAGGGGTCAGAAAAAGGGAGTTACCAGCAAAAATTGGATTGTTTCAGGCAAGCTCACCTTCCCTTTGGGTATGGCAGGGGTCTAATTAGGAAGATTTCTTAACTAGTGCTGACCTGGAAACTCCAGGCTGACTAGTTAAGATCACATTCCTCAGAGAGGCTAAAACTGCAATTCGGTCACATATTAAGCCTCACTTTGGTGACATGGGCTTCGCACAAGTGACTCCAGTTGGGACTTGTTTTCTGTTTTTTAACAGATGTTATAACAAATTATTATTTTGTGTCTTAATGTAGGTGAAGAGAACTGGTCTCGTGGTGGTGAAAAACATGAAAATCGTTGGTCTCCACTGTTCTAGTGAAGATTTACATGCTGGGAAAATTGCTCTTATAAAGCATGGGTCAAAGCTGAAAAATTGTGATCTTTATTTTTCCAGAAAACCATGTTCTGCTTGTTTGAAAATGATTGTAAATGGTAAGTGCAGATAAGGCTTTGTTGGGTATTAATAGCATTTATCTGAGAATAATCAGTGGAACAAAATGCTTAAATACCACAGAGATAATTCAGAATATAAACATGTCTGAAGACTGATACACTGTAAGAAGAGTTAGAAAACATGGATTCCGATATCAGGTGGGTCATTAACTAGTTAGGTAACCCTTTGTGTATCAGTAGACCAGTGTTAGCTTCTATAACAAATTATCACCAAAATTTAAGTGGCTTCATATACCAGACATTGATCACTCAAGTAATAGTCCAATGCAGATGTTGCTGTACAGCTGGCAGCTTTTCTCCAGATGGTTGATTCATCAGCATAGGCATCTTCTGTCAAATTGCTGCTGTCATCCCCTAGGGCCTTGAGTCCTCTGCATCCAGAGGCAGACTGAGGAAGAGAACAGAGAAGGCAAACCTACTAATAAAACCCTGGCCTGAAACATTTCTGTTCACATTCCTTGTGGGAACTTTAGTTTCTGACTATATAGCCATCTCCCAATAACTACTCTACATTTGGAGGGATAAGCATAAGTTATTAATGTCAGCTATCCATCTCTGACATCCCAGGCTAATCCTAAAACTCTCTGTGCTTATAATTCTATTTTGTACCCAGGTTAGTATGCAGACCATTCTCCCATTTAAAAAATACATCTTTTACGTAGACACTGTTATATATGAATTATATATTTGGTTTTCATCCCATTCCTGCACAGAGGAACTAAAACTCTTGGCATTTCCTGAGTGATAAGGGTGATAAAGATGTCTTTGATTACTCATTACAAGCCCCTTTCAACCGCACCTGAGTTTATGTTAATGCAGTGACTTTTGGAAAAACCCCTATGAATGGGGTCTGGTTGCTATGAGAACCAAATAGATAATTAGAGTTTTGGAACTTTCAGTCTCGCCCCTTAGATGTCTTGAGAGTGGGGCTGAAGTTTGAGTTGTTTTAAGTCCAATCCCTTTGTAATGAAGCCTCCATAAAAACCCAAAAGGATGGGTTCAGAGAGATTCTTGGGGGAAAAAAGGCTAATATAATTCCAATCCTTTCCCTAAAGTTGTTACTTGGGGACCAAAAATAACAATTGAACATGTTGTCTAGACCCAAATCAGTGATACAGGCTCTAAGTGATATATGAACTCAGAGGAGAAACAGTGACCCCGTGCAGGTCAGCATGTCATGAAAGGCTGGGGCTTAAGCTGGATCTTCATGGGTCAGACTTAAAGGAGGAAGAACACGTTTCTGGTCAGGGGACAGCACATGTAGGGTCATCAGGTTGTGAGAAGCAAGGTTTTGGTTGTTGATGTTTGAAATAATTATTCTTGGTGAGAATAGTAGCATATGGATTGTAAAGATAGGGTAGGGCTTGCTTTAGTGGAGAACTTTGAAAAATTATGTGGTCTTTCAGCTTTATCTCATAGTTCTTAAACTTGTTTTGAGGAAGAGCTATTTTTATTTACATCAGAGTCTTCAGAGTAGTGAGCAGATAGGCGGTGACTGCAGTGATAAATGGAGCTCTTCCCGAAGAAGGGGTCCTGTAGCCAGAGCCTGCTGGCCTGCAGAAAGTATTTCAAGTAGACAGGTATCTCTGTTAGCTATTAGATTCTGTAGTTTTCCTTCGGCAGTTATGAAAAGAGAAGGTGGGTGTTATAGTGGTGGTGGCATTTTTTTAATCCCTTTGCTCAGTGCATGGGCAGATTGGATATTCATTTTATCACTTGTGTTAATTGACTTGTTGGAACATGGAAAGATAAGAGGTTGAAAGCTTGATTGACTGTTGTATTAGGCAAGGTATGAATAAAATTGGGTTCAGATGGTAGCATTGGTATAGAAAGGAAAGAATATGAAAGAGCCAAAACATTTTGGCTGATCTCTTCTAGAGTCAAGAGAGAAAATGAATAAAAAAGAGTTAAATTTTGCATTGCATAGACTATGCTGGAAGCACTGCTAATAGCCTCAGAGCAAAGAGTTAGAAAGATGAATAAGGGAATATAAGTAACTCACCACTGCTGAATGTCTTTAAGATATATAAACCTGGCCAGAGAGATAATGTGGAA
This sequence comes from Smutsia gigantea, assembly GCA_032199065.1. Classification (NCBI taxonomy): domain Eukaryota; kingdom Metazoa; phylum Chordata; class Mammalia; order Pholidota; family Manidae; genus Smutsia; species Smutsia gigantea. The sequence continues at coordinate 307,435 of JAVSCE010010612.1, read as the reverse complement.
AATCAGGGAAAAACTACAATGGAAGTGCTAAAAATTTGTGTTAGACCCATATATAAATAAAATCACCATGTTAGATTAGGTTTATGTATTTTAGGAAGAAGTATGACTTAACCACATGCTATAGCTAAGTTACTTTAGTTAAAATACAAAGCAAATGGTTCTAAAGCACAGTGGTTCTCAAGGTGTGCCTAAAGTCAATACTGTTTTCATACTAACACTACATTTATGTTAATAGTACCAAAGAAATCTAAGACTGTTATTGTCGTAGTTTGAATCAGGGCGGTAGTAGTCATTGTACTTCTCATGGCCACATACTTAGACTTAAAAAGAAAGTTTCATATGCATATGTCCTTGGTGAAATAGTAAACATTATTAATTTTTTAAAATCCCAACCCTTGAGTACACACTTTTTTAATAATCAGCGTGAGAAAATCGGAGGTGGCATAAAGCACTTTTGCTGCAAACCTAAGTATGAAAGTTGCCTTAAGGAAAACCACTTATGTATGTAATTATTATTTTGAGTTATGAATTGAATTGTACACTTTTTTCATGGACTACCATAAACTGACAAAAATTGTTTAGACATGGTTATTTGGCAAACATTTTCTCAAAAATGAATGAAGTGAACCTGTCACCTCCAGGAAAACAACTGACAGTATTTGTTGCCAGTGATGAAAATTTGAGTCTTTGAGTGAAAATTAGAATTTTGAAAAACTGGTATCCACCATCATGAGCTTACAGTTTCCCAATACTTAAGGTCTCTTCTGATGAAATTGGTGGTGATGTTAATTAATAGGATTTTTTTCTAATACTGTAAAATCAGTAAGCCACTGTTTTCCAAATGACCAATGCGTGCTGCTACAAAATCATGCATGAGTAGAAGAACCATTCTAAGCACAAAATAGACCAATGGACTTTAACTTAAAAGTACAAAAAGTTTGTTGGTATGATTTCAGATTGCACATTGTAAGTAGCCTTTAGGAAACCATCCCTTATCAAATTTTTATGTAGTATCAAGAGGATTGTTCACAATGATCTTTAATGGCTTTTAAAATACTCCTTTTTCAACTAATATCTGTGTGAGGCTGGGTACTTTTCATATACTTCAATGAAAACGACCTATCACAACAGATTGAAAGCCACAGCAGATTTGAGAATACAGCTGTCCTGTATTAAGCTAGACAATAGATGGGTAAAAACGTAAAACAATGACATTCTTCTCAACTAGTTTTTGTTGTTTTGAAAAGTATAGTTATTTTTCATAAAGTTTTGATATTTTTATTAATGTATAATAATAAAGTTCTTTACTGTTACTTTTTAATGAATTATTAAATATTTTAGAAATCTACATTTTAATTTTCTAATACAGTAAATATCAGTAGATATAATCCAAAAAAAGCTCTTTGGGATCCTCATTAATTTTTTAAAGTGTAATGGGTCTGAAACAGAAAAATTTGAAAACCTTTGCTGCAGTATTTACCACTGGTACATGAATATCTGTTCAAAGATAGGTCATCCCCTCTTCTCCTGGAATCAGGATTACTAGAAACAACCAGGATGCTTAGATGAAAGATTGACCCTCACTGCTGGTTAGAAATGGATTATGAGAACTCCAACACTGTGAAGGTGAAATGCAGCTGCAGGAAACACTCTGATATTAGCTTTGAGACCTTCAAAATTGTTTTACAGCTCAAGCCACAGTGAATCAGGAATAGCAGGGAACAAATAGAAATGTGCATTGTTCAACTAAGACTTTTTAGCTCATCTACTATGAATGCAGAACACCCTGTAGACAATCTGTCTATTCACTTCTGGGCACAATAATAAAAAACATCTCTCCTGACTGAAATTGCATGAAATACTAAGCAAAGGGGTCTCTTTGTTGTATAATACTAATTAATTGATGAACATTTGGTGATTAATTCTGTATAAGTATCTCTTTGTTTAATCTGAAATACAAATTAAAATACTTTTTCCTCTGTTACCCAGTTTTGTTTTCTCTTTTGTGAATTGTTTGCTCATATATTTTTGTCTCCCCTGAGGGCTTATTGTTTTTGTCAATTCATATGTGCTGTTAGTAAATTAAAATCTTCTCTGTGTTTTAAAGATTACTAACCTTTCCTCTGTCACATTTTTTGAAAAAATGTTTCTTCTAGTTTATTGTTATGTATCTAACTTTGTGGACTTAAAAAAATACTGTTGCTCATCTCACTCTCACTGCCATCTTCACTCTATAAACTCTTTATAGACATTTTAGATAGCTATGTAATATTTTATTATGAGGAGGACTGTAATTTTTTTAACCATTCCCGTATTTTGCCCATTTCGGTTTTTTCTTTGTTTTTGTATTTGAAACAGTGCTGCACTAAATATATGCATATGTGAATTTTTATCTCTACTTAGAATATTTTCTTAGGATAGCTTCCCAAAGGAAGAATTCAGAGTACACACAAATTTTTGATGCATACATGAATTGTTTATTTCAAATACAAAACTCTAGGTAGTATCAGTTGTCAGCTGTGGTATTTCTAAAAGCAGGCATTTGATTACTTGTAGGGCTCTGGTGTATAGTCCCAATACTGAGCTTGGGGACCACACTTAACAAAGTCAGTGATTCTACATGTATCTTCCATGGCTTTGTTAGGAATCAGCAAATTTCCTGTAAGGGGCTAGATAATAAATATTTTAGCCTTTGCAGGCCATAGGTTGTCTGTACAGTTCCTCAACTCTCAACTCAGCTACTCCATGTAGTGCAAAAGTAGCCAGAGACCATGCCAATTAATGGGTGAGTCTGTATTCCAATAAAACTTTATTTATGGATGCTGAAATCTGAATTTCATATAATTTTCATGTGTCACAAAATATTCTTTTCATTTTCCCAACGATTTAAAACTGTAAAATCTATTCTTAACCTTCAAGCTGTACAAAAACAGGCAATAGGCCAGATTTGACACATGAGCCATAGTTTGCCAACCCTCAGCCTCTGTTATAGATGACCTGGTTATAGACTTATTTCTGTATTGAAACCTCTAAATATACTGCAGTGATATGGTAGCTATCAAGAAAACCCTTAATTTCATCATGTATCTAATAACTACTTTTCATATTTTATATTTCAGCTGGAGTTAACCGAATTTCATACTGGCCTGCTGATCCAGAAATAAGTTTGCTTACTGAGGCTTCTAGTTCTGAAGATGCAAAGTTAGATGCCAAAGCAGTGGAAAGACTGAAGTCAAATAGTCGGGCCCATGTGTGTGTCTTACTTCAGCCTTTGGTGTGTTACATGGTGCAGTTTGTAGAGGAGACCTCCTACAAATGTGACTTTATTCAGAAAATTGCAAAAACATTGCCGGATGCTAACATTGACTTTTACTCTGAATGTAAACAAGAAAGAATAAAAGAATATGAAATGTTATTTTTGGTTTCTAATGAAGAAATGCATAAGCAAATACTGATGACTATAGGTTTGGAGAACCTATGTGAAAATCCATACTTTAGCAATCTAAGGCAAAACATGAAAGATCTTATCCTACTTTTGGCCACAGTAGCTTCCAGTGTGCCCAACTTTAAACACTACGGATTTTATTGTGGCAGTACAGAACAGATTAATGAAATTCACAATCAAAGTTTGCCACAAGAAATCGCAAGGCACTGCATGGTTCAGGCCAGGTTACTGGCATATCGAACTGGTGAGTTACATGCTTAATTTGCAAAATGGGGCTGCTGGGTTGGGTTGTATTTGTCTCAGAAGTAAATGTTAATCTTATCTATGGTAGAGTTTATACTCTTAGATACTGAAGTTTTGTTGGTAATACAATATAGAGAAGTTAGTGAGATCCTTGAGTAGACAACACTTAGAACAGTTGTAGGATACTTGCCTTAGATTTAGTGCTACATTTATAATTCACGGTCTGATAACCTAAGCCATTCTTTCTGTTTCTTGCTTTTGTCATTTCACTGTTCGTTGAGGCTTCCACAAGGGGTGGGACAAAAAGAAAAATCATTTTTGTTAACTCTTCAATATTTTATATATATCCAATATTTAATAAAAACTTTAAAAATGACCACTTCCAGGAAGATGGTGGCATGAGCAGGGCAGCGGAAATCTCCTCCCAAAACCAAATATATTTATGAAACTACAACAAATACAACTATTCCTAAAAGAAAGACCAGAAGATACAGGACGGCACGCAGCCTGCAGCTACGCCTGAGAAGACTTAGCACCCCGCGAAGTGGGTAAGATACGGAGCCGTGTCCCGGCAGGACCCGGGCACTCCCCCACCCCAGCGCACTGGTGGGAAGAGAGGATTCAGAGCCAGGAGGGAGTGGAAGCACAGGCCCGCCGAATAACCAGCCCTGGTGATCTGCGCTGGGAGCACTGACACTTCGCACGGTGTATCGGAGATTGGAGACAGAGGTGCAGGATTCAAGACGACAGGTCCACTTAGCCTGTTCCCCAGGACAAAAGAAAAGTGCATGCTTTTTTAGGTGTCTTAAAGAGACAGGGGCCCAACGGAGGAGCAGGATCGCCCCAGTGCACTCAAGCAAGCAGGCTGGGAGTCCTGGGGAATTTTGGTCCCCCTGGACTGTGGTTCAGAAAAGCAGTTGCATGGAGACTTCCCACAGAAATCAGGGGCCTCCCATTTGTTCCCTCCCCGGCCAGAATCACAAAGGACCTGGCAGAGTGGCATGACGGTGGAATAGTGGAGTAGCAGCGCCACCTACAGGATCGTCACAGAAACTACACCTGGCAGGCGATTTTTTTTTCTCTATTTTCCCTTTCTTCTTTTTTTCTTTTTCTCACCACTTCTATCGCAATGAAAAGACAGAGGAATATGGTACAAACAAAGCTTACCCAGACAACCCCAGACCAGACAACCCCAGAGAGGGAGCCTAATGGGATGGACATGCACAATCTTCCTGAAAAAAAAATTCAGAATAAAAGTCATAACCATACTAGTGGATCTACAGAGAAATATGCAAGAGCTGACGGAGCAAGTGAGGGAAGTGAGGAAAGACAATGCAGAGATGAGACAAGCGATCAATGCGCTTAGCAGCAGACTGGATGAGACACAAGAGACTGTTAATGGAATAGAAACCAGAGAATAGGAATACACAGAAGCTGAGGCAGAGAGAGATAAAAGGATCTCTAGGAATGAAAGAATATTAAGAGAACTGTGTGACCAATCCAAATGGAACAATATTCACATTATAGGAGTACCAGAGGAAGACGGGAGAGAAAAAGGGATAGAAAGTGTCTTTGAAGAAATAATTGCTGAAAACTTCCCCATGCTGGGGAAGGAAATAGTCTCTCAGACCATGGAAGCCTACAGATCTCCCAACACAAAGGACCCAAGGAAGACAATACCAAGACACATAATAATTAAAATGGCAAACATCAAAGATAAGGACAGAGTATTAAAAGCAGCTAGACAGAGACAAAATATCACCTACAAAGGAAAACCCATCAGACTTCTCAACAGAAACCTTACAGGCCAGAAGAGAATGGCATGATATATTTAACGTAATGAAACAGAAGGGCCTCAAACCAAGAATATTGTATCCAGCACGATTATCATTTAAATTTGAGGGAGGGTTTAAACAATTTCCAGACAAGCGAAAGCTGACGGAATTTGCCTCCTATAAACCACCACTTCAGGATATCTTAAAGGGACGGCTCTAGATGGAAGCACTCCTAAGGCTAAGAAGAGGTCACCAGAGAAAATAAAATCATAGCAAAGAAAGCAGACCATCCAAATACTAACTAAAGGCAAAGAATAAAACACAGTATATAAAGAAGGGAGGAGGAAGAACAAGAAGGGAGAGAAATAATTATCAGACTGTGTTTACAATAACTTAACAAGAAAGTTAAATTAGTCTGTTAGATAGAAGAGAAGCTACCCTTGAACCTTTGGTAACCACGAATCTAAAGCCAGCAATGGCAATAAGTACATATCTATCGATAATCACCCTAAATGTAAATGGACTGAATGCACCAATCAAAAGACACAGAGTTACTGAATGGATAAAAAAGCAAGACCCATCTATCTATATGCTGCTTACAAGAGACTCACCTCAAACCCAAAGATATACACAAACTAAAGGTGAAGGGATGGAAAAAGATATTTCATGCAAACAACAAGGAGAAAAAAGGTGTTGCAGTAGTTGTATCAGACAAAATAGACTTCAAAAAGAAGAAAGTAGGAAGAGATAAAGAAGGACATTACATAATGATAAATGGGTCAGTCCAACAAGAGGATATAACTATTTAAAATATATATGCACCCAACACAGGAGCGCCAGCATATGTGAAAAAATACTAACAGCATTAAAGGAGGAAATAGAAAGCAATGCAGTCATTTTAGGAGACTTCAACACACCACTCACTCCAAAGGACAGATCAACCAGACAGAAAATAAGTAAAGACACAGAGGCACTGAAAAACACACTAGAACAGATGGACCTAACAGACATCTGCAGAACTCTACACCCAAAAGCAACAGGATACACATTCTTCTCAAATGCACATGGAACATTTTCCAGAATAGACCATATACTAGGCCACAAAAAGAACCTCAGTAAAGTCAAAAATATTGAAATTCTACCAACCGACTTTTCAGATCACAAAGGTATAAAAGTAGAAATAAATTTTAGAAAGAAAACAAAAAGACTCACAAATACATGGAGACTTAACAAAATTCTCCTAATTAATCAATGGGTTAATGACCAAATCAAAACAGAAATCAAAGAATATATGGAGACTAATGACAACAACAACACAAAGCCACAACTTCTATGGGATGCAGCAAAGGCAGTTCTAAAAGGAAAGCATATTGCAATCCAGGCCTATTTAAAGAAGGAAGAACATTCTGAAATGAATAGTCTAAAGACACAATTACTGAAATTGGAAAAAGAAGAACAAATGAGGCCCAAAGTCACCAGAAGGAGGGACATAATAAAGATCAGAGAAGAAATATATAAAATTGAGAAGAATAAAACAATAGAAAAAAATCAATGAAACCAAGAGCTGGTTCTTTGAAAAAATGAACAAAATAGATAAACCCCTAACCAGACTTATTAAGAGAAAAAGAGAATCTACACACATAAACAGAATCAGAAATGAGAAAGAAAAAATAATGAGAGACACCCAGAAATACAAAGAATTAGAATATTATGAGAATCTATATGTTAACAGGCTGGAAAACCTAGAAGAAACAGACAACTTCTTAGAAAAACACAACCTTCCAAGACTGACCAAGCAAGACACTGAAAAACTAAACAGACCAATCACCAGCAATGAAATTGAATCGGTAATCAAAAAACTACCCAAGAACAAACCCCCGGGCCAGATGGATTCACCTCTGAATTCTACCAGACATATAGAGAAGAAATAACACCCATTCTCCTTAACGTTTTCCAGAAAATAGAAGAGGAGGAAATACTTCCAAACTCATTCTATGAAGCTAGCATCACTCTAATACCAAAACCGGGCAAAGACCTCACCAAAAAAGAAAATTACAGACCAATATCCCTGATGAACGTACATGCAAAAATACTCAAGAAAATATTAGCAAACCGAATTCAAAAATACATCAAGAGGATCATACACCATGATCAAGTGGGATTCATCTCAGGGATGCAAGGATGGTACAACATTCGAAAATCCATCAACATCATCCAACACATCAACAAAAAGAAGAACAAAAAGCACATGATCATCTCCATAGATGCTGAAAAAGCATTTGACAAAATTTAGCATCCATTCATGGTTAAAACTCTCAACAAAATGGGTATAGAGGGCAAGTACCTCAACATCAATAAAGCCATATATGACAAACCCGTAGCTAACATCATACTTAATAGCGAGAAGCTGAAAGCTTTTCATCTAAGATCGGGAACAAGACAGGGATGCCCACTCTCTCCACTGTTATTCAACATAGAACTGGGGGTCCTAGCCGTGGCAATCAGACAAAACAAAGAAATACAAGGCATCCAGATTGGTAAGGAAGAAGTCAAATTGTCACTATTTGCGGATGACATGATATTGTACATAAAAAAACCCTAAAGACTCCACTCCAAAACTACTAGAACTAATATCTGAATTCAGCAAAGTTGCAGGATACAAAATTAACACACAGAAATCTGTTGCTTTCCTATACACTAATGATGAACAAACTGAAAGAGAAATCAGAAAAACAATTCCATTCACAATTGCGTCAAAAAGAAAAAAATACCTAGGAATAAACCTAACGAAGGAAGTGAAAGACCTGTACTCAGAAAACTACAAAACACCCCTAAGAGAAATTAAGGAGGACACTAACAAATGGAAATTCATCCCATGCTCTTGGCTAGGTAGAATAAATATTGTCAAAATGGCTATACTACCTAACGCAATGTACAGATTCAATGCAATCCCTATCAAACTACCAATAGCTTTCTTCAATGAACTGGAACAAATCTAAAATTCATATGGAACCACAAAAGACCCCGAATAGCCAAAGCAATCCTGAGAAGGAGGAATAAAATGGGGAATTACGCTCCCTGACTTCAAGCTCTACTACAAAGCCACAGAAATCAAGACAATTTGGTATTGGCACAAAAACAGACCCACAGACCAGTGGAACAGAATAGAAAATCCTAACATTAACCCAAACATATACAGTCATTTAATATATGATAAAGGAGCCTTGGATATACAGTGGGGAGATGACAGCCTCTTCAGCAGCTGATTTTGGAAAAACTGGACAGCTACATGTAAGAATGAAACTGGACTACGGTCTAGCCCCATACACAAAGGTAAACTCAAGGTGGATCAAAGACCTGAATGTAAGTCATGAAACCGTAAAACTCTTAGTTTCTTCTATGTTTTCTTACATAGGCAAAAATCTCTTGGACATAAACATGAGCGACTTCTTCATGAACATATCTCCCCGGGCAAGGGAAACAAAAGCAAAAATGAACAAGTGGGACTATATGAAGCTGAAAAGTTTCTGTACAGCAAAGGACACCATCAGTAGAACAAAAAGACATCCTACAGTATGAGAGAATATATTCATAAATGATGTATCCAATAAGTGGTTGACATCCAAAATATATAAAGAACTCACACATCTCAACAAACAAAAAGCAAATAATCCAATTAAGAAATGGGCAGAGGACATGAATAGACACTTCTCCAAAGAAGAAATTCAGATGGCCAGCAGGCATATGAAAAGATGCTCCACATCACTAATCATCAGAGAAATGCAGATTAAAACCACATTGAGATAACACCTCACACCAGTGAGGATGGCCAACATCCAAAACACAAACAACAACAAATGTTGGCGAGGATGTGGAGAAAGGGGAACCCTCCTACACTGCTGGTGGGACTGCAAATTAGTTCAACCATTGTGGAAAGCAGTATGCAGGTTCCTCAAAAAACTCAAAATAGAAATACCATTTGACCCAGGAATCCCACTCCTAGGAATTTACCCTAAGAATGCAGCAGCCCAGTTTGAAAAAGAGATATGGACCCCTGTGTTTATCTCAGCACTATTTACAATAGCCAAGAAATGGAAGCAACCTAAGTGTTCATCAGTAGATGAATGGATAAAGAAGATGTGGTACATATACACAATGGAATATCATTCAGCCATAAGAAGAAAACAAATCCTACCATTTGCAACAACATGGATGGAGCTAGAGGGTATTATGCTTAGTGAAATAAGCCAAGCGGAAAAAGACAAATATGAAATGATCTCACTCATATGTGGAGTAGAAGAAGAGAAAACATCTGAAGTACAAAACAGCAGCAGACTCACAGAACCCAAGAATGGAGTAATAGTTACCAAAGGGAAAGGACCTGTGGAGGATGGGTGGGAAGGGAGGGACAAGGGGGAAGGGGGGGCATTACGATTAGCAGATGTAATGTTGGGGATGCGTGGGGAGGGCTGTACAACTCAGAGAAGACAAGCAATGATTCTATAGCATCTCACTGCGCTGATGTACAGTGACTGTAATGGGGTTGGTGGGCGGGACCTGATGAAGGGGGTAGTTTAATCACCATAATATTGCACATGTAATTGTAGATTAATGATACCAAATTAAATTATATATAAAAAACTTTTAAAACCTTTACAATAAAAATAATTCAATATAACAGAATCAAAGTAAAGGAATATTGGCAGATTCTTCCCATTGCTGGTATATATTCAACAAGGAAGTTGTGAAACATTTTACTTTATTAAGTTGTGCATGTTTATGAATATGGAAAAGGAAAATTTTACTTGTGAATTTTCTTTATTGTGATAAAAGATGACATCCATATTACCAATTATATAACAGTGTTTTTACATCTTCCAGACGTAAGATTTTTCAAAGTAGAATCATGGTCACTTTTAAAAATGCAACTTTGGAATGAAAAAAAAGCAGACCAGAGAGGTAGTAATGTAAGATTTGGCAAGTGGACTGTAGTATCATGTTTTTAAACTTATCCCAAGAAAGGAGAAGAGAAAATCTTCAGAAAAGGTCCATACAAATGCCACTGGCCTGCAATATATTCTAAGTAAAGATCACAGGTCAAAGTAATTTCAGTAGAATATAGAGGTTCTCAGTTGGCATCTTATCAGGATCACTATTGAAAGTTATACTAAGAGTACAAATGCTCAAATTCCAACCTAGACTTACTGAATCAAGTCCCTAAGGGTGTGGTTTAGACTTCTGACCTTTTTAAATTCTGCCAGGGATTCTGATGTTCATTCAGCAGGGTTAATAATCACTCAATTCTTATTAAAGAGTTTGAGTCTACTTACAGGTGAAAGCTGTATGACACCAAACAACTGTATTATGTAAAAATCTGATTTAATGTAGTTATCTTGTATCATGGGTCATGCGTTAATATTTTTGCCAAAACCAGTTTTATAAAGATTTTTTCTCTAAGCCATTCTGGAAGGATTGAACCATAAGTGGGAACAGCTTTTATAGCTGTAATTTGCTAATCCCCCTTTGCTATTTAGAATTCAGCAAATTTCAGAGTGTAAATTGAGAGTGATATACTTGCTGTTCTTTTACTTAATCTCAGTACCTCTTGCTTTTCACAGGAGAACACATCATACCATGTATGATTCTTGCTTCAAGATGCAATAATGTATAGATACAAATTTCCATATATTCTCCATTAGATACTCTAATTTTACATTTATCCACTATTTCTCTGCAGAGATTTGTACATAAAGCCATGCTTCTGCACTTGATGGGCAATTTAAAAGATATTTCAAGGTTGATTTTTTGACTGGTATGACTGCCTGGAACTCAAATCTTATGCAACTCTTATGCACTCCACTCCACTGTGAGCTCTTCTAGGGAAGAGAACCATGTCATTATCACCATTTTTTTCTTAGTACTAACCACAGTGTATTGAATGGATAAAGGAAGTCTTTTTACATTCAAAAGTAAATGGTCCATAATCCCTTATCCAAAACCCTTAGAGCCAGAGTAAAAGGAACTCATAATTTTTCAGATTTCAGTACAGTGGTACTTAAAGTAAAGGTTTAGGTTTTGCAGGCAAATCTTAAGTTTTTAATTTCTGCCACTTGCCTTAGAAATAAGCATAAAGCCAAAATTATATTCTTTTCCCCTCGTGTTATATTCGGAAGGTCTTGGAAGAAACAAAGTTTTGTTTACACCAAAATCCCTTCCATGACAGTCTCCAATCTGTAGAGTAGGCCTGCATGCACCCTCTGTTCTTCAGCACTGTGTTCATTTCTGCACAGCGCAGGGGTGCTTAGGCAGCTCCTCTTCCTTTCTCCTGCTTCAGACTTGTAAGTTTCATGAATACAGGGCCGTTTCCCTCACCACTGTATACTCGGGACTCAGAGGGAAATCTTTGGTACAAAATTCTTAATGTGAAAGGGGGAGGGCTAGAGGCAAGACAAGGAAGCTGGGTCTGCAGGGCTAAGTTTTAGTCCCTTAATTTCTTTGCCTGTTTTCCTATCAAGATAAACAAAATTTTATGTGCTTTGCCTTTAGGGTAAAAACAAGATAATGGGTAAAGAATGCTTAAAATGACTCATAAAATGCTGTGTGATACGATTTTAAAAACTGAGCTTAGTTGAACTGAAGATGGGGAATTTCACTATAGTATCATAACTTTTAAAAATGAACTTAGTTATAAGGCCTGCTGGTTTTTAATGCACAGATGGAATAAAGTTTCTTTATACTTTTACTAGAAAAATATTTAAATATTTTATAATATGTTATTGTATTTATAATATGTTACAATATTTATAAATATGTTGTTATAGGAAGGATTAACTTTTAGGAAATTGTAGGGTGAAGCCAGTTTTGTTTAATCCTCACCAATATGAAAATGCCCTGGAGTAAGTTCACAGATGATTGTTACTTTCTCTGTCTAAATGTACCTACTTAACTACATTAGTCCCTTGTTAAGATTTTGATAAATACTATGGTTTTCATAATTAGTGTATAATTGTCTTAGAAAAATGAAATTCAACCTTGTATTAGTAGAAGGAAAAAGCCCTAAATGTGTAGAATGTCAATTTTTTAATTTTCTCTTTCAGATTAATGGTTTTAAGAAGTACAGTTTTATGGACTTGCAGTTTTACGGACTTGCAGAGGTTTTGGTTCTGCAAGGAAACTGTAATTTTATAACTTCTGTCACTTGATTTAGAAACGAGCATCATGTCACACTGACCTGGCCTTGTTTTCCCTTCCAGGTAAACTGTGGAGGTCAGGGCAAGGACAGCATTTTGTTTCAATCAAAATCCCCTTCATGCGCTTCTAGCAATTTATACACGTGAAAGCCCATAAAGATTTCTTTTAAGTTTGAACTTTATCTTAGCAAGAGTATTTCCATAAAATGTATTTTCCATGATTAGAGTGTAAAAAATGCTAGAAGACAGATTTGATTGTTGTGAATGGTTATTACATTAAATCCATCAGTTCAGAATCCCTTTTTTGATCAGTTTCATCATCCGCTAGAAACGTCACTAGAAGCCGACTTGTTGCTGGAGAGCCAGTAGTTACCTCAGTCACAGCTCTACAGGGACCTGACCGCAGGGACTGTGCATGTAGGTCCTGTGTGCCTAGGTTGGTAGTGGCACTGTCACGTTGTTTAGTGCCTAATCCCCATATCCCAGGCTTAAAGTATTTGTTTTAGTGGTTTTCTGTAATAGTGAAGATGTCAAAGGTTGTTGCTACATTTATGAAGTATGTTTTAATAAATGTTATTACTTTTAGAAAAATGTATTTCTGAAACTAACAAATCACTGCTTTTTACTAAGTTGAATATCATTTGTCTTTCAGAGGATCATAAAACAGGAGTTGGAGCAGTCATTTGGGCAGAAGGAAAGTCTGTCAGTATGAAAATAATTCTTTAAACATTTAACCTTAATTTTGTTTAAATTTACTTTAATCTTAAGTGCATTACATTTTATTGACCCATTGGAGTTAATATTTTGTGTTGACTCTTCAGTTCTGTAACCATTTTCTCATTCCCTTAACCATTTTCTAGATAGGTTCATTCATTTAGCAAACACTGACTAAACAGTTTCTACAGAGTAGGCACTGTGCCACAGAGAACAGTGGGGAGTTAAAGACCATGTTTTATGTCCTTCATGGCCTTTTATAGTCTAGAAATGGAGACAGAACAGTGAAAATGAGTCTGATATAGAGCTGTAATTATGACATGATACCATGAGAGCATAGAGGAACCTTTGCTTGGTTAAATGAGTGAAATATTCTTGGAGGAGGTGAGACACTCTCTATTAGCCTTGAAGAATGTATAGGAGCTCATCAGGCAGAGCAGGTTGGTGGGATTAGGAGGATGGCACAGAGGTAGGAGGTACAGAGAGAATGTGGGGAAAGCAAGCGCCTTGGCATGTTGGAGTCCAGAGTCCTGTGTGTAGTGCAGTAGCAGAAACTTGGACTGGCCTCTGAAGAACTTTGTATAGCATGTGGAATGTGGACTTTGTCCTTTACACAGTGGGATACCCTAGCACAGCTTTCTAACTATTAGTAGAAATAAAAGGCAAGCCACATACAAACTTTAACATTTTCTAGGAACCATATTAAAAAAAGTAAAAAGGAACAGGTGAATTAATTTTAGGAATATATTTCACTTATCAGTATCCAGAAATATCATTTCAACATGTAATTAATATAAGTATTAATAAAAAATATTCTGCATTTTGAGGGAGTATTCAGTCCCCACTATCCTGTGTGCATATAGCACCTCTCAGTTTGGACTAGCTACTGTACTGGACAGTGCAACCCAAGAATATTTTAAGTGGGAAAACAGCTTGATCAGATTTGCATTATTAAAAGAATGAAGTGAGGCTAGATAGGAAAGAGGGAGATTGATAAAAAAGAGATGACGAAGACTAGGAAGTATGGGCATGGAATCAGGATATACTTAGTAACTATGAGCTGACTGAAAGAGAGTAAGGAGCCTAAGTTTAGCTTCAGTAGACTTTACAGCAAGTAATTTGACTATTTGCCTGGATGTGTCATAAGGCCGTCAAGTTCAACCTAACCAATATACCCAGTATATTCCCTTCTAACTTATTCCTTCATCAGTGGTCACCATCCCATTCCCTATTACTCCATATGTACAATCACCAGGTGCTACGAATTCCACCTTCAAAATCTCTCTTGATTGCACTTATCTCTACCTCAAGTGTAAACAAACACCCACTAGAATAGGTTCTCTGCCAAAAACTCCCACAGCATTATATACAACTCATTTGTGACACTCATCACATTTTAAATTACATGTGCAGTTTCATATCATCTTCAGATTTTGAATTTCATGAGGGCAGGGATTTTCTCTCGTTTATAACTATAATATTCCCAGCACCCAGCACAGTGCCTGGCCTATGGTTGGAAATCTCATTTGTGATTATATGAATGCTCAGCAGCCTTTTGGCCTAACATCAGGTTCTCAACTACTTTGTGGAAAATTTAAGTTTCCAGTTATCTATAGTGCTAGGCAGCATGGTAAAGTGGGAGGACATGGCTTTGGAGACAAGCAAACGGGGCTTAAATTCTGGCTATGTTACTAGTTTTGTGATACTGGACAACTAATTTAATCTCTCAGCCTCAGTTGCCTTATCTATAAATGGGAATAATAATAGTACCTACTGTCTGGGTTGTTATAAGGACTGATTAAATGAATTAATAGCATGATGTTTGATATTTAGTAAATGCCCAAGCATAATTTATTATTGAGATAATACATTATTTATAAGCTTTTGTTGGCTCACGTTACACAAGCTGCTAGAGTAATGAGTCTGTTGATATTATCATATGAGTAATTATAACATTGAAATTTAGTGAGGTTTATAGCATATTCCAAACTATTATAAACACTTATGATTTATAAAATATTTCACTTTAATAATTGATAAAGCATTCATATTAACACCTAATATGCCATTGACCAGGATAAAAAATAAAGGAGCCACTTAAAAAATTACATTTTATATGTGTATCTTCAATATTCAATAAATGTGAAGATTAAAGGAAAGTACATTTTTTATTTTCTAACTGTATCACAATATTATATTTTTTTCCCAACAACAAAAATTATCTGTTCAAAATATTTTTAAAACTTCTGGCTTGCAGTTGTACAGCACTGAGCATGTAAGAAATTAACAATCACTTACTGAGTACTTTCTATGAATGGAGCACTCTAATAGATCTACTTTAAGGGGTAGAAAAGAGGTATAAAACACGCTTTCTGTTCTAAGGATCTTACAGCCTGTTCAGGGAGAGATGTCTGAATGAAGTCATACAATTTGTGAGTTAAACAGGATAGTACAGATTTCCCCTGCTGTCTGAAGGTAGAGCATTCCTATGAAACCTTCTGTAAGCCAAAATGATGTAAAGCAAAGAAACAATTACCATTAATTTATGTGGAAAATTTTTCGAGCATTCCAGACCCCAGAAATAACTCTAAGGCTTTTCTGATACCTTAGGAGCACATCTTGCTAATGGATACACAAAATAAATAGCGATAAGGCACAGACACTCATAGACACAGTAGCACAGCTTGACACTGAGATGCTGAGTCAGTTGCCCCGGGAGGAGCTTGGCGGGTCCCCTCTCATTTGCTCCGGGTGTGTACTGCCTCCTGCTTGGTTGCTGCAGAAAAAACGCTGAACACTGCTTTTGGTTTTTGCCATTTTTCATAAAAGTGAAAATCCTCTTTTGGTACTAATGTAGGTGTTTGGTAAAAGTGAAGTGGCATAATGTGAATTTCCAAAAAGCAGAAAATACCTGTATTTAATTAACCACTGAAACCAATGAATCCCTTAAGATTATATATTAGAGATGATTAGCCTTCTTGAAATTTACCTTTGACAAGACCACACTGCAGTAGGAGGATCTAATACTGTATTTGTTTGATGGCTCAGTTTGTCATAAAAAATTGAATTCGTTGTAGGAAGTATGATACTAGGCTTTAAGTATGTACTGCAAGGTACATTTTCAGAATGTTGAAAACTAAGCTTTCTTGGTTTGCTCATCTTCACAGAAAAACTGTGATGGAACAGGTGCATTGTACTTCATCGGATGTGGTTATAATGCTTTTCCTGTTGGATCTGAATATGCTGACTTCCCGCACATGGATGACAAACAGAAAGACAGAGAAATAAGGAAATTCAGATACATTGTACATGCAGAACAGAATGCCCTGACATTTAGGTATGAAATTCATTTGCATTATTTTCCTCAAAATGTAGCAAAAGTTAGCTGAAATTAGTTTTCTCTTAACTGTAATTTATTTCCTTTTTTAAAATTCCAAGAAACATCATTTCAGAAGTATAACCGGTTATAAGTGGTCCTTGCTGTCTGACCCAAGGCCATTGCCAGAGACCCTCTAGGCCTTCAAACTTACTGAGCAAGTCTTTTGTTTTCCTTTCTTCCCTCTCTCTCCAATATAAACTGCTGAGAGTTTATCCTTAGAGTCTTGCATATTTCTCGATTGTAAAATCATTGTTTTCTAAATTTAAATTGAAGCACTTATATTTGTGAATATATAACTTTTGTTATGAACCAATTTCTTTGACATAGTTTTCCTTAGAGATTATAACTGGCATTACCTCCTACTAAAGTTAATTTAGATCATTTCCACAAACATTTCTCAACATTTACCCCTAAGGGGATGATCTTATGGGATTCAAAACTGAGTTGTCCTTGAGGAGCTTATAATACAGAGGGGATATAACACTGAATTCAACCTAAGGTGACCAGTTCGGTGGGAAAGGCCAACCTAAAGTGGAAATTCAGGGGCTGCTACAGAATGGGGACAGGGAGTCAGAGGGGAAAATGTTCGGAGGAACTTGCATTTGAGCTGAGCTTTAAAGGTTTGGTAGGATTGTGGCAATTGGAGCTGCTTACTTGAGGGGAAGCCATTCTTGCTTCAGACATAGCAGCAGTCTAGAAGTAGGAAAATGCCATTTTCTTTAGCAACATTAATGTTCCAATTAGGTTGGACCTTGGAGCACATGGGAATAGGTTGGGACTGGACAAGGGAGGGCTTTGAGTTTTGACTTTAATTGGTAGGCAGTGGAGAAATGGAATGACATTTACAGAGGCACACTAGTGATTACTTAGGTTACAGGCATACTGTTTGAATAGACTGGATGCCCAGAATTCTGTTGCTATAGTCCAGGCAAGCAGAATGAGAGTCGGGACTAGGAAGATGGATATGGAAGGTGGCGGTGGTGTAAGATAGCTGTCAGAGAATGGCACAAACCATGGAACTGGGAAATACAACCCCTGCAGACTCAGATGGGAGCATTCCTCAGTCCTAAACTACCCTGGCCAACAAACAACTCCTCTGCTCTTTCCCTGTATTCTTCATTCCAGACTCGCTCACTTCATTTTGTATGGAGGCAGGATTCTGTTAAATTCTGTTAAATCCAAATGTTTGTTAAAATTAAATTATCCTGTCTTGGGTGGGGGTGGGTAAGGAAACTGTAACTCAAAACACAACTTTAATATTAACTTAACAATTTAGTAAGAATTAATTAAATACCCATTAGGTACCTGGTAAGTGGTAAATGTTTTGGCTACCATGGTGAGTCAGTGTCCGATCATACATGGTAAACTCTTAAAGAGGGTCTTGGTTCTAGCCTCTAATTATAGGGATTATAAAGAGGTTCTTTCTTACTTAGAAAACATTGTTCTGTCTCCCCCAGTAACTCCCCTTCCATCTCACCCTCGTCTCTACTTCAGTGTCTCATTCTGTTTTCATTTACTTTGTAATCTAATATTGAATATCTTGCCAAATTGCTTAGAATAAATACATAAATTTTCATTGTAACAATCATAATGTTCAGGTTATATTTTTACATTTTATGAGTTTATATATTTTGAACATTAATTCAGCAAGAATAAGGTTTGATTATTATTGTTTATAATGTAAATCTATTTTTAAAGCAGCTTAATTTTTGTATTTAAAGATTTTTATAAAATAGAACTTATCCTTTTGGAAACTATCTTCCTAATATTTTTTTATTAAGTTATCATTGATATACAATCTTATGAAGGTTTCACATGAGCAGCATTGTGGTTACTACATTCACCCCTATTATCAAATGCCCCCCACATACCCCATTACAGTTACTGTCCATCACTGTACTAAGATGCCACAGAGTCCCTACTTGTCTCCTCTGTGCTATACTGCCTTCCCTGTGCCCCCACCTACATTATGTGTGCTAATCGTAATACCCCTTAATGCCCTTCTTCCTCCCTTCCCACCCATCCTCCTCAACCCCTTTCCCTTTGGTAACCGCTAGTCCCTTCTTGGGGTCTGTGAGTCTGCTGCTGTTTTGTTACTTCAGTTTTTGCTTTGTTGTTATATTCCACAAATGAAGTAAATCATTTGGTACTTGTCTTTCTCTGCCTGGTTTATTTCACTGAGCATAATATCCTTCAGCTCCATCCATGTTGTTGCAAATGGTAGGATTTGTTTCCTTCTTATGGCTGTATAGTATTCCATTGTGTATATGTACCACGTCTTCTTTATCCATTCATCTGCTGATGCACACTTAGGTTGCTACAATATCTTGGCTATTGTAAATGGTGCTGCGATAAACATAGGGGTGCATATCTTTCTGAATCTGTGATCTTGTTTTCTTTGGGTAAATTCCTAGGAGTGCAATTCCTGGGTCAAATGGTATTTCTATTTTGAGTTTTTTGAGGAACCTCCATATTGTTTTCTGCAATGGTTGAACTAATTTACATTGCCACCAGCAGTGTAGGCGGGCTCCCCTTTCTCTGCATCCTCACCAGCATTTGTTGTTCCTAGTCTTTTCGATGTTGGCCATCCTAACTGATGTGAGGTGATAACTTATTGTGGTTTTAATTTGCATTTCTCTGATGATTAGTGATGTGGAGCATCTTTTCCTGTGCCTGTTGGCCATCTGAATTTCTTCTTTGGAGAAGTCTGTTCTTATCCTCCGCCCATTTTTTAATAGAGATATTTGCTTTTTGGTTGTGGAGACATGTGAGTTCTTATATATTTTGAATGTTACCCCCTGTTGGATATGTCATTTACAAATATAATCTCCCATACTTTAGGATGCCTTTTTGTTCTGCTGATGGTGTCCTTTGCTGTACAGAAGCTTTTTAGTTTGATCCATTTATTCATTTTTGCTTTAGTTTCCCTTGCCCGAGGACATGCATTCAAGAAAGAGTTGCTCATGTTTATGTCCAAGAGATTTTTGCCTATGTTTTTTCTAAGAGTTTTATGGTTTCATGACTTACATTCAGGTCTTTGATCCATTTTGAGTTTACTTTTGTATATGGAATTAGACAATAATCCAGTTTCATTCTCTTACATGTAGCTGTCCACTTTTGCCAACACCAGCTGTTGAGGAGGCTGTCATTTCCCCATTGTATGTCCATGGCTGCTTTATTGTATATTAATTGACCATATATGCTTGGGTTTATATCTGGGCTGTCTATTCTGTTCCACTGGTCTATGGGTCTATTCTTGTGCCAGTAAAAATTGGCTTGATTATTGTGGCTTTGTAGTAGAGCTTTAAGTCAGGAAGCATAATCCTCCCAGCTTTATTCATCCTTCTCAGGATGGTTTTGGCTATTTGGATTCTTTTGTGGTTCCATATGAATTTTAGAACTATTTGTTCCAGTTCGTTAAAGAATGCTGTCAGTATTTTGATAGGGACTGCATTGAATCTGTAGATTGCTTTAGGCAGGATGACCATTTTGATAATATTAATTCTTCCTATTCTTGAGCACAGGATGTATTTCCATTTATTGGTATCTTCTTTAATTTCTCTCATGAGTGTCTTATAGTTTTCAGGGTATAGGTCTTTCACTTCCTTGGTTAGGTTTATGCCTGGGTATTTTAATCTTTTGAATGCAACCGTGAATGGAATTGTTTTCCTGATTTCTCTCCCTGCTAGTTCATTGTTAGTGTATAGGAATGCCACAGATTTCTGCATATTAATTTTGTATTATGTAACTTTGCTGAATTCAGTTATTAGTTCTACTAGTTTTGGAGTAGATTCTTTAGGATTTTTGTGTATAATATCATGTCATCTGCAAACAGTGACATTTTAACTTCTTCCTTACCAACCTGGATGCCCTTTATTTCTTTGTGTTGTCTGATTGCCGTGTCTACGACCTCCAGAACTATTTGAATTAAGGTAGGGAGAGTGGGTGTCCTTGTCTTCTTCCCGATCTTAGAGGAAAAGCTTTCAGCTTTTTACTGTTAAGTATGATATTGGCTGTGGGTTTCTCATATATGGCCTTTATTATGTTGAGGTACCTGTACTCTGTACCCATTTTGTTCGGAGTTTTTATCATGAATGGATGTTGAATTTTGTTGAATGCTTTTTCAGCATCTATGGAGATGATTATGTGGTTTTTGTCCTTCTTTTAGTTGATGTGGTGGATGATGATGATGGATTTTCGAATGTTGTGCCATCCTTGCATCCCTGGGATGAATCCCACTTGATCGTGGTGAATAATTTTTTTGATGTATTTTTGAATTTGATTTGCTAATATTTTGTTGAGTATTTTTGCATGTATGTTCATCAGGGATATTGGTCTCTAATTTTCTTTTTGTGGTGTCTTTGCCTGGTTTTGGTATTTGAGTGATATTGGCCTCATAGAATGAGTTTGGGAGTATTCCCTCGTTTTCTACCTCTTGGAAAACTTTAAGGAGGATGTATATTAGGTCTTCACTAAATGTTTGATAAAATTCAGCAGTGAAACCAGCTGTTGCAGGTGTTTTGTTCTTAGGCAGTTTTTTGATTCAATTTCCTTCCTGGTAATTGGTCTGTTCAGATTTTCTGTTTCTTTGGTCAGCCTTGGACGGTTGTATTTTTCTAGAAAGTTGTCTATTTCTTCTAGGTTTTCTAGTCTGTTACCATATAATTTTTCATAGCATTCTCTCATAACTCATTGTATTTCTGTGGTGTCTGTAGTGAATCATTTCATTTTCTGTTTATGTGAGTAGACTTTTTTTCTTGATAAGTCTGGCTAGGGGTTTATCTATTTTCTTTATTTTCTCAAAGAACCAGCTCTTGCTTACATTGATTCTTTCTATTGTTTTATTCTCGATTTTATTTATTTCTGCTCTAATCTTTATTATGTCCCTCCTTCTATTGACTTTGGGCTTCATTTGTTCTGCCTTTTCTAGTTTCATTAATTGTTAGTTTAGACTGTTCATATGGGATTGTTTTTCTTTCCTGTGGTAGCTTCTCTCTTAGCAAGGCCTTTTCTGCATCCCACAGATTTTGTGGTGTTGAATTATTGTTGTCATTTGTCTCCATATATTGCTTGATCTGTTTTTATTTGGTCATTGATCCATTGATTATTTAGGAGCATGTTATTAAGCCTCCATATGTTTGTGAGCTTTTTATTTTCTTTGAATAATTTATTTCTAGTTTCATACCTTTGTGATCTGAGAAGCTGTTTGGTACCATTTCAATCATTTTGAATTTACTGAAGCTCTTTTTGTGGCCTAGTATATGATCTATTCTTGAAAATTTTCCATGTGCACTGAGAAGAATATGTATCCTTTTGCTTTTGGATGAAGTGTTCTTTGGATGTCTGTTAGATCCTTGTGTTCTAATATGTTGTTAAGTGCCTCTGTCTCTTTACTTATACTCTAGTTGATCTGTCCTTTGGAGTGAGTCGTGTGTTGAAGTCTCCTAAAATGACTGCATTGCATTCTATTTCCCCCTTTAATTCTGTTAGTATTTGTTTCACATATGTAGGTGATCCTGTGTTGGATGCATAGATATTTATAATAGTTATATCCTCTTGTTGGACTGACCCCTTTATCCTTATGTAATGTTTTTCTTTGTCTCTTGTTACTTTCTTTGTTTTGAAGTCTATTTTGTCTGATACACGTACTGCAACTCCTGCTTGAAATATCTTTTTCCATCCCTTCACTTTCAGTCTGTGTATGTCTTTGGGTTTGAAGTGAGCCTCTTGTAGGCAGCATATAAATGGGTCTTGTTTTTTTACCCATTCAGTGACTCTGGGTTTTGATTGATGCATGCAGTCCATTTACATTTAGGGTGATTATTGATAAATGGCATTGCAGGCTTTAGATTCGTGCTTATCAAAGGTTCAAGGGTAATTCCCTTACTATCTGCCAGTCTAATTTAATTCTCTTCATATGCTATTACAAACAACATGAAGGTTCTTCCTTTTTTTTTCTTCCTCCTCCGTTCTTTATATGTTAAGTATCATATTCTGTATTCTTTGTGTATCCCTCGTGTGACATCTATTTAGTCTTAGGAATACTTCCATCTATAGCAGTCCCTCCAAAATGCACTGTAGAAGTGGCTAGTGGGAGGTAAATTCTCTCAGCTCTTGCTTATCTGAAAATTGTTTAATCCCTCCTTCACATTTAAATGATAGCCTTGCTGGGTAAAGTATTCTTGATTTGAGGCCCTTCTGCTTCATTGCATTAAATATGTCATGCCACTCCCTTCTGGCCTGTAAGGTTTCTGTTGAGAAATCTGATGATAGCCTGATGGGTTTTCCTTTGTTCGTGATCTTTTTTCTCACTCTAGCTGCTTTTGAAAGTCTGTCTGTATCCTTGATCTTTGCCATTTTAATTATTATATGTCTTGTTGTTGTCTTCCTTGGGTCCCTTGTATTGGGACATCTCTGCACCTCCAGGCTTGAGAGACTATCTCCTTCCCCAGATTGGGGAAGTTTTCAGCAATTACCTCATCAATAACACTTTCTATCCCTATTTCTCTCTTTTCTTCTTCTGGTACCCCTATAATGGGAATATTTTTCCGTTTGGATTGATCACACAGTTCTCTCAATATTCTTTCATTCTTAGAGATCCTTTTTTCTGTCTGTGTCTCAGCTTCTTTGTATTCCTCTTCTCTAATTTATATTCCTTTTACTGTCTCTTCTACTACAACTAATCTGCTTTTAAATCCCTCCATTACATGTTTCATTTAAGATATGGAATTGCTTAATGATTGAATCTCCATCCTAAATTCGTCCATGAGGTCTTGAATATTTTTCTGTACCTCTATGAGCATGTATACGGCTTTTATTTTAAACTCTTTTTCAGGAAGATTGGTGAGTTCAGTTTCATTTGGCTCTTTTTCTGGGGTTTGTGATATTTTCGTCTTAACCAGGTTCCTTTGATGTTTCATAATTCCATGTGGTGCCCTCTAGTGCCCAGAATCTCTAGTCTCTGGAGCTGCTCAGCCCCTCAAATGAGGTCGGGTGTCGTAGGGGAGTGGCACTGGTGCCTGGGGGGTGGAAAGAACTTTTTCCTGATTCCCTGCTGCAGTGCCTGTCTCCAGTATCAGAGCCAGTGGGCTGAGCACACAAGTTTAAGCCTCTGTGCTTGGCATCTCTAGCTGTTGCAGGTGGGGCCTCCCTCTGGCTGGCATGAAGCCAGCGCGGTGACAGCCGGTTTGTGAGTAGGTGCTGGCAGGCCAGGAGGAAGGTGCAGCAGGCTGTCACAGTGGGGGACCTCGGAGCTGAGCAGGCAGTGAGGGGGATGGAGTGCCTGAAGCTCCTCAAAGTTCCCAACCTGCTGGGCAGAGTGCACCCAGACCACCTTGTCCACCTGTTCCTTCCCCGCACAGCAAGCTCTGTGCAAACCCTGCCCTTTCAGCAGCCCACTCACTGCTAGGAAGCCTCTCAGACCGCCCGTCTTTCCTTTATCTCTGCGCGGCAGGATGTGGATCCCCGTCCTCCACAAACGGCCGGAATCTCAGTCTCTCAAGCACTATGCCTGTCTCCGCTCCCCAATCCCATCAACCTCCAGAGCACCACACAATGTAGGTTTGTGCTTCAAAGCTGAGCTCCAGGGCTGAGTGTTCAGCAGTCTTAGGATTCCACCCCCACCCTGCTGTTTCTCTTCCTCCCGCAGGTGAGCTTGGGTTGGGGAAGGGCTTGGGTCCGGCTGGATCAAGGCTTTTGTACGTTACCTGTTTCGTGAGGTCTGCTCTGTTCGTGAGGTCTGGATGCAGTCTGGTGCAGCCTTCTTTCCTGTTACTGTTTTAGGGCTAGTTCTATTAACTGTATTTTCACAATGTATGTGTTTTGGGGAGGAATCCTCTGTCTCACGTCTCATGGCTCCATCTTGAATCCGACTCCTCCTTTTTGGTGTTGTAGGGGATGTGTTTTTTAATTTGGTTTGCTAATATTTTGTTGAGTATTCCTATGTTCATCAGGGATATTGGTCTGTAATTTTCCTTTTTTGTGGTGCCTTTGTCTGGTTTTGGTATTACAGTAATGCTGGCTTCATAGAATGCATTTGGATATATTCTGTCCTCTTACACTTTTTGGAAAACTTTAAGGAGGATAGGTATTTGGTCTTCCCTAAATGTTTGATAAAATTCAGTGGTGAAGCCATCTGCTCCAGGGGTTTTGTTCTTAGGTAGTTTTTTGATTACTGACTCAATTTCATTGCTGGTAATTGGTCTGTTGAGATTTTCTTTTTCTTCCTGGGTCAGCCTTGGAAGGTTGTATTTTTCTAGAAAGTTGTCCATTTCTTCTAGGTTATCCAGTTTGTTAACATATAATTTTTCATAGTATTCTCTAATAATTCTTTGTATTTCAGTGGTGTCTGTACTGATTTTTCCTGTGTCATTTCTGATTTCTGTTTATGTGTGTAGACTCTTTTTTTCTTGAGAAGTTTGGCTAGGGGTTTATCTATTTTGTTTATTTTCTCAAAGAACCAGCTCCTGCTTTCATTGTTTCTTTCTCTTGTTTTATTCTTCTCAATATTATTTATTTCTGCTCTGATCTTTATTATGTCCCTCTTCCTACTTACTTTGGGCCTTATTTAATTGTGAGTTTAGACTGCTCATATGGGATTGTTCTTTCCTGAGGTAGGCCTGTATTGCAATATACTTTCCTCTTAGCATGGCCTTCACTGTGTCCCACAGATTTTGTGGTGGTGAATTTGTTGCCATTTGTCTCCATATATTGCTTGATCTATGTTTTAATTTGGTCATTGATCCATTGATTATTTAGGAGCATTTTGTTAAGCCTCCATGTGTTTTTAGGCTTTTTTGTTTTCTTTGCGTAATTTATTTCTAGTTTCATACCTTTGTGATTTGAGATGCTGGTTGGTACAATTTCAATCTTTTTAAATTTACTTAGGTGTTTTTGTGGCCTAGAATATGATCTATTCTTCAAAATGTTCTATGTGCACTTCAGAAGAATATGTATCTTGCTGTTTTTGGGTGCAGTGTTCTGTAGATGTCAGTTAGGTCCATCTGTTCTAAATGTGTTGTTTAGTGCCTCTGTCTCCTTACTTATTTTCTGAGTGGTTGATCTGTCTTTTGGGGTGAGTGGAGTGTTGAAGTCTCCTAAAATGAATGCATTGCATTCTGTTTCCCCATTTAATTCTGTTATTTGTTTCACATATTTGGGTGCTCCTATGTTGGGTGCTTAGATATTTATAATGGTTATATCCTCTTGTTATATTGACTACTTTATCATTATGTAATGTTGTTGTTTGTCTCGTTACTTTTTTTGTTTTGATGTCTATTTTATCTGATACAAGTACTCAACTCCTGCTTTTTTCTCCCTATTGTTTGTGTGAAATATCTTTTTCCATCCCCTCACTTTTAGTCTGTGTATGTCTTTGGGTTTGAAGTGAGTCTCTTGTAGGCACCATATAAATGTGTCTTGTTTTTTATCCTTTCAGTGACTCTGTGTCTTTTGATTGGTGCATTTAGGCCATTTACATTTAGGGTGATTATTGATAGTTGTGTACTTATTGCCATTGCATGCTTTGGATTTGTGGTTACCAAAGGTTCAAGGGCAGCTTCTTTACTATCTAGCAGTCTAACTAGTCTTTCTTATTACTCTGTTATAAACACAATCTAAAGATTCATTTTTTTTGCTTTTTCTTCTTCCCCCACTCTTTATAATTTATGTGTCATATTCTGTACTCTATCAATCCCTTGACCCACTGTGGTGGTAATTGATTTAATTTTGCGTTTTTTAATTGGTCTGCTTCCTTTACTGTAGTTTTATTTCCTCTGGTGATACCTATTCAGCTTTAGGAGCACTTCAATCTTGAGCATCCCCTTTAAAATACACTGTAGAGATGGTTTGTGGGAGGTGAATTCCCTCAACTTTTGCTTATCTGGAAATTGTTTAATCACTGCTTCAAATTTAATTGGTAATATTACTGGGTAGAGTATTCTTGGTTCGAGGCCCTTTTGTTTCATTGCATTAAATATATCATGCCCATCCCTTCTGGCCAGTAAGGTTTCTGCTGAAAAGTCTGATGATAGTCTGATGGGTTTTCCTTTGTATGTGATCTTTTTTCTCTCTCGCTGCTTTTAATACTCTGTTCTTATCCTTGATCTTTGCCATTTTAATTATTATATGTCTGGGTGATGTCTTCCTTGGGTCCCTTGTGTTGGGTCATCTGTGCACTTAATGGTCTGAGAGACTATTTCCTCTCCCAGATTGGGGAAGTTTTCAGCAATTATTTCTTCAATGACACTTTCTATCCCTTTTTCTCTTTTCTTCTTCTTCTGGTACTCCTTTAATGCAAATATTGTTCCTTCTGGATTGATCACAGACTTGTCTGATTATTCTTTTGTTCCTAGAGATCCTGTTTTCTCTCTCTGCCTCAGCCTCTTTGTATTCCTGTTCTGTAATTTCTATTTCATTTACTGCCTCCTCTACCTCTTCTAGTCTACTTTTAAATCCCTCCGTTGTATGTTTCACTTCAGATACTGTATTTTTCAAAGTGTCTATCTCTCTCTTGATCTTAAATATTTTTCTGTAGCTCCATTAGCATGTTTATGATATTTACTTTGAAATATTTTTCGAAGATTGGTGATTTCCATTTCATTGAGCCCTCTTTCTGGTGTTTGAGGGATTTTGGATTGAACAAGGTTCTTCTGCCTTCTCATAATCCTACTGGATAATGTGGAATACTAGCTTTGTGTGGGTGCCACCCCGTAGTTCCCAGAAGCTCTACTCTGGAGCTGCCTAGCACATGGAGCGATGGCATGGGTCACGGAGCAATGCCAGTGCCTGCTGGGAGGAAAGAGCTCTTTCCTGCTTCTCAGCCACAGTGCCTCTCTCCACTGTTAGGGTCAGTGAGCCCATTACACAGGGAGTAGCCTCTTTGATATGCCCCTGTAGTTGCTAAAGGCAGGGCTGCCCTCCAGCTGGGGTGGAGCAGTGCCAAGGGTAACAGGTGAGCCATGCAGTTCCTGCCAGGAGTAAAGAGTGGCAGGCTGCATATCACAGTGGGGGGCCTCAGGGCTGCATTGCCATCCAGGGTGATGAAGCACCTGAAGCTCCTGAAAGTTCCCAACCTGCTCGGCTGAGTGCGCTGGAACAATTTTGTCCACCTGTCCCTTCTCCTGAGCTGCAATCTCTGTGTAATCCTTGCCCCTTTAGCAGCTCTCTCACTATTGGGAACTCTCTCAAATCGCCTGCCTTTCTTTTGTCCCAGAGCAGTCAGTTGTAGATACCTGTTCTCCACAAGCAGCTTGCATCTCAGTCTCTCTGAGTGTTCTACCTGTCTTTGCTTTCCAACCCCTCTAAGGTTTGTGCTCCATGCAATGTGGGTTTGTGCTCCTGGCATAGATCTCCAGGTCTGGGAATTTAGCAGTACTGGGCTTCTGCTCCCTCCCCACTCTGTTTCTTTTCCTCCTGCTGGTGAGCTGTGGTGGGGGTGTGCTCGTGTTCTGCCTGGTTGTAGCTTTGGTACTTTACCCTCTTCCATGAAGTCTTTCTTTTTCCCCAGATGTAGGCCAGCTGGTGCAATATTCTTTCTGGTCATGCTTTTAGGATTAGTTGTATTTGCTGTATTTTCCTATTATATATGGCTTTGGGATTAGATTTTTGCTTCACTTCTTACAACGCCATCTTTTTCTGCCCCCCATCTTCCTAATATTTTATAAATTTTTTGTAGGTGTCAAGAAATAAAACCAGAAGAAAGAAGTATGATTTTTGTGACGAAGTGCCCATGTGATGAATGTGTACCTTTAATTAAAGGTGCAGGCATTAAACAGATCTATGCAGGAGATGTAGATGTTGGAAAAAAGAAAGCAGACATCTCTTACATGAGGTTTGGCGAGCTTGAGGGTGTAAGCAAATTTACAGTAAGTACATACATATTTTTCAAGTATTCTATTTGGTTGGTACCCTGCTGCATGTTTTAAATTGGTAATTTTCACCTTTTTTCAAGAGTTTCAATAAACTATTATTATTGTATTTATTTTTATGTACAAGCACTTACCTAATTACAAATGTTCAGCTTAGGATCTTTGCTTTATGAATTTACATTGTATAGAGAGAGTTGTACATGGACCTTACAGGTCTTGAATTAGTGGTCAGCGTTTGGTGCCATCTGGTGGCTAGCAAAGAAAATCCCTGTCCTACTACTTTCTTCACCTTCCCTTTGGCTTGGAGTGGTAGAGATGAAATTGTCCAAGATTACCCAAAAGATGGGGAAACCCACATACACACACACATAAACTCACACTCTGCACACATTTCTCATGATAAAATTTTTTTAACTTAGAAAGGATTTAGTATTTGATATTTCAAAAGAAAGTACTAAGGTAGTTCATGGAAAGCTTTGAACTTTTAACTCTGTATATTTTTTTATTTTTTACTACTTAGGCTTCTTTTTTTAACTTTTTCATCTTTGAGACAATCTCAAACATAGAAAAGTTCCAAAAACACTGCAAAGAACTTTTTTTTCCAGCACCATTTGAGAGTAAGTTGGTTACATGATCCTAGATCACTCTCAGATACTTGATTGTGTATTTCCTTACCCAGTATCTTCTTCTACGTATCCATAATACAACCAAAAAACTCAGGAAATTATCATTGACATATTACTGTAATTTCATCCACAGATCCCCATCAGAGTTCACCAGTTGTCCAAATAATGTTCTGTATAGCAAAAGATCCTGTCCAGAATCATGTTGCTTTTTTTAACTAATTTTTTTCCTCATCACCTGTTTCCCGCACCCTCCTCCCCCAGTTCCCTGTGATAACTACCAGTCTGTTCTCTATTTTTGAGTCTATTTCAGTTTTGTTTCTTTGTTCATTTGTTTCGTTTTTTAAATTCCACATGTAAATGATATCATATGGTATTTGTCTTTCTCTGACTTATTTCACTTAGCATGATACCCTCTAGGTCCACCCATGTTGTCATAAATGCCAAGAGTTCATTCTTTTTTATGGCTGACAATCTTTTTTTATCCATTCATCTATCTATGGATACTCAGATTGTGTCTACATCTTGGCTATTGTAAATAATGCTGCGATAAACATAGTGTGTCTATCTTTTTGGATTAGTGATTTTGTTTTCTTTGGGTAAATTCCCAGCAGTGGAATTGCTGGGCCATACAGTATTTCTATTTTTAGTTTCTTGAGAACCTCCGTATTGCTTTCCATAGTGGTATATATTGCTTTTTAATGATAATTCTGGCCTTTTATGTAACATTTTAATGCTAGAATTTGCAATGGGTACAAAATTTCAATTTTACATTCCTGTTTGAGGCCAGGGTGCCTGAAACATATAAGGCACCTAAACTATATTTATTTAAAAATATATTACATTAAATACATTACATTACACTACACTGCACTCACTACATTACATATTTATTTAGAATTAAAAAATATAACCTAGTTGTGTGTCTGAAGTATTACACATTTTTACCCTATTTGTTTTCATCATCTATTTTTGCTTTTTATTTCCAGTTGTTTTATTTAAAGTTTATCATGATTTTGTAAAGGAAAGGGCACTCTGAAAGAAGGGAGAGATGGGAAAGACGTGTCTTTTGTAATGCTAAACAAGAGCTTATATCCAACTAGTCAAAGAGAAGTCTCCAGTTTTGTGGTTTTATTTTATCTCTTCATTCCTCCTGAAAAGGGAGAAGAAATAGGTTTTTCAAATTCTCTTCATAAAATAAAGACTAAGTGACCAGCAGCTGTTCAGGGCTGTGATGGGTTCAGTAAATTCTGAAATATCTTGCTTACTGGTGGATTTTAGTAGCTTTCCAATTCTGAAGAGAATGAAGGAGTGGAAGTATTTAAGGGCAAGAGAAGCAGAAGGGGGAGTGAAGGCCCCTATGGCAGAGACTGGAGACAGAGACCCCGTGGGGCCCAGGTTTGCGCAGGAGCAGCTCACTCAGGTGCATGTGCATTTGCACTGCGCCCCCTCCCATGACTAGTAGTGCTTCATCCTCTCCTCTTTTCCCGCGTCTGGATTTGTGTGCAATGTTATGTGACTAACTTAAACCACCTGGTTAGCTAAATGCCTACTTTTATAAATACCAGTAATTGACATAAACTAAATTTATTTGTTCTAAATTTCAATTTCAGTGATGATTATGCTTACTTTTAGAGTGTCAGAAGTAGTATAAGAGTGTCAATAAATTTGATTCTTTAATAAAGCAAGTTGAAATTAATTTTGTTTGAAAGGTTTCTTCTTTTCTCTGAGGTGTTACCATGTCCCTTGAGATCCACAGTTCTGTTCTGTTGCATATTAGGCTAGGGCCAAGTAACAATATTTCCAATAATAGATTTTAGTGTAAACTCGTGTCCGTTTCCTCAGAAACTCTTTTTTTTTCTTTAATACATGTATATTTTTCTCTATTAGGTCATACTATTTTTTTTATTATGAAAATAATATATGCTCCTTGCAGAGGCCTGAGAAAATAAAAACGAACAGATTATACCACAACTCATCAGTACCACTGTTAACATGTTGCTGTATTGTCAATGTCATTGAAAATTCTTTAAAAATAATTTTTAATAATTACACAATATCCCAACTTACAGACCCAACTTATTTAACCTTTCTCCTGTTGCTGCTTCTTAGTTTTTGCAGTTAGAAATAGTCTTTTATGATTATCCTTAAAGTAAATTTAGGGTCATTAGTTTTTACTTTTCTCAAATTAAAATTCATAAATAACTTCCCAGCTCTACTAAGTCCTCTTTTTCCTGATGCTAATCCTAACAATCTCTTTTCTGTGTGTGACCAACCAGTTATAGCTGTCCTCCCTTTCCGAGGGCTTTGTTATACATGGTAAAGTGTTTCTTGTATCTCATCCCCCCACAAGGCCCATTGTATAAACTAGTCCTTCTTATTAATTAATTCATGGTTATAGAAGAGGCTCCCAGATACTGTACAGTTGATTATAGTCTTTCTGGAAATAGTGCCCTAGTGGGGCCTTTTTGCTAAGTCATTGGTGAGTCTGATGATGGGGATTTCTAGCCAAGTGGGAAAGAAGGGCTGTGCTATGAGATACTAATTATACTCAGTTTTTCTTCTTCGTTGCTCCAGTCTTCTCTGTAATAGCTGAGAATCTTCAGGCTTCCCTATTTCTTTCTGAGTGGTTGAGATGGAAAACTATAATTAGGGAGATGGGATACAATATATGTTATGATGTAACTATATTAAAAGGCAAGGTAATCTTGGGCATATTTTCATTCTTTAATATCTAGGCCTCTGTAGCCATTAAGATTCTCTAGGACCTGGAGCTAGAACAAGATATAGTAGAAATTCTATAATATGGGGCATGGAAGCAGATCCAGGTTCTAATTGTGTTGCTGCATTTAGTTAGTGTGTGACCTTGAGCAAGTCACTGCCCTTCTCTGGTCTTCCACTTCCTTGCCTGTAAAATGAAGGTAAAGGACCTTGAAAGTTCTTCCTTCTCTAAGACTATTGATGCTGATTCCCAGAAGCCATATATCACTGAGGGTCATTATTATGGCTTGGTTGGTATGGGTGGACTTGTTAATTCTTTTTTTCTTACATTTTTAAAAGCTGTTGTAATATTTCAAAACAGAGTACTGAAACTCTATTAAATCCTCCTTAAACATACAAATGCAATGTTTGTGCCATTTACAGTGGCAGCTGAATCCATCAGGAACTTGTGTTCTTCAACAAAATGAACCTGAAAGCAGAGAGAGTAAGTATTTATAGGTCCTTTATTTAGATTAAGTTTCTTGCTAAAAAAAAGGATACATAGTAAATTTTAATGATCAGGTGTTGGAATTAGTTATGATCATAAATTGAACATATTATTTTTGCAGGTTAGATTTTGGCTATTTAATTTGTTCACAAACATTTGCATACCTACTATATGCTAGGTGCAAAAGTACTGGTTAGTAATTAGTCCATAGCAGATAATAACCTCACATAGGGGTGAAGATTTAATAATAATATGGATAATTGTTGAACAACTGTGTTGTGTATTTGAACCCAATATAAGATTGTATGTCAATGATGAGTCAACTAAAAAAAATTAGTCTTCTAGAATCTGCAGTTTAATTCAAATAATCATGTACAAATGGAATTTATAAATTTATAAATTCAGTTTATCTGAAATAGTAAGCAATGCTCTTCTATACCAAAACAAAGGCTTCTTGGGCAGTTGGACAGTAAAAATATATATATAGAATTAATATAGGTGGATCTAGGTCCAAATTATGAGGATATATGCATTCTTATTAAGGCCACATTTGCTGAGATTGGTCAGAGAATGAAAATGTTCTGGTTATTTGAATAATCTGAGTAACTAAGAATTATCACAGCTACCATAAAGGAATTACTAGTCTTCAAACTTTATTATTTGCATATTAACAAAGATATTTTTAATGTAATATAATAATATCTTGAAATTCCTTAGGCATGTAATTTTGAACATTAGTTATTGCTATACAATATTATTTTAAAATATTAGCTATGTTATCTTTCTGTTTGGATTCTGGTTAAGTGAAAGTTTAATATAATAAGTAAAGTTTTCTTGATAACAATGATTTGTTTACCCTGAGAAAATCAGGAAATATAAAGATCTTTATGAAAATAATTTATATGCAGATATCTTGATGTTTGTGTTCTGAATTAGCTTTATTTTATTCAAGTAGAAAATTTTTTATGTGCAGTCTGGAAAAAATACATATCTACTTCATCTTACCTTTCAAAAATTTATCAGGAAAAAAGGAAAGAAAAAAAATATATATCTGATTAAAGAATGCATATTCAGTAACAATGTTTGAGGGAGTTAATTAGTAATTCCATGTTGTTAGGAAAAGGACACAATAAACACTAACCATAAGAAGGTGAATTGATATATCTATGTTAAAATTAACATCTGTTCATCAAAAGATACTTAAAGAGTACAAAGGCAAGCCAGAAAATAGAAAGTATTTGCCATTTATAATCAACAAGGGGCTTGCATCTAGGATTTATTGTTCCCAGATCACTAAAGAAAAAGAAGACAAGCTGTTGTTAGAAGTCCTGAGGCTAGGGGGAAGGGTGGTGGTTGGAAGACAAGAGGAGGTCTTCTGCTTTGTGGGCCATGTGTGACTGATCGGCCCAGGTGGTGGTTTGTTTGCTTGGTGACTGTTCACTGAACTACAAATTTATCTTTTGTACATTTTTGAACAAAGTGTTTTATATCAAGAAATAATACCACTTAAAAATTTTTTATAACAACTTTATTGTGATATATTCACATATCATAAATTTGCCTTTTAAAGTACAGAATTTAGTGTTGAGTGAACCTGTTTTTAAAATGTCAGTACTATATAACTTGAGTGAGTTATCTGGAATCTGTTCTTTAACAGGAAGAATTTTAATATAAAATGAATGTTCCATTTTAACTTAAGCATTATTTTGATCTTACAACCTATATGAATTCAACAAATAACTCATGTCTTGAATATTTCCTGATATTAACTTATTACTGAATGCTAGATGGCATGTCAAGACCGGCGCCTCCTGATGGCGAGCAGCAGCAGAGCAAGAAGCTGCGTCTGGGAAACCGCTGAGAAGGCCTGTCTGGACTGGACTGAGGGAAGAACTCAAGAATTTTTTTGCACTTTTAAATCTAGCCTTGTTAACAAGAAAATAAGGATGGATTTTGTGAATAACTGAAAAACTTTTTAAGGAAGCTAATTTATTACATATGAATGATGTTAATGAGAACATTTTTATTTTGGATTTGTGTGTTTTCCAGAATATAGTGGTGTGTTCTTTTCTTACACTAAATGAGGTAGCAATGAATTAATGGGACTAGTTTAGTCGTCCATGGGGACTGACATCTCCTTGCCTTAGCTTTATGGTGGCCAGTGAGAAAGGGGCTGGTTCTCTGGCAGTGACTTCTCAGCAGAGAATTACACACCTTTTAAGAAATATTAGTTCCTTTGGATTATGAAGGTAATAATTAGTAAACTGCTCCAGGGAAATAAGAGACAACGTGGTCATTTTTAGGTCCGTTCATGGCTCACCAAAAATTCATATTTATACCTGAAGCTTTCTAATAATTAGAATCTACTTAATTAGGATTGAATCATAAAAATGAAGTTGGTGGATCTGGTCTCCATTAGAAAAGTATATTGTTAACAATATTATTAATTTTCTTAAGTTTTTTGATATGTAGAAATCACAGCAGTTTGTTGGACCTAGGGTGTTATATCACTGACTTTGGTTAGCAGCAGGAAGAGACTGTTATTCTGAGATATTACTATTTGGTGTCACTGCCTCTTGAAATCACTAACAGCCTCAAATTTGGTTATGATGTTAACAGAAAAGAAATAATTTAACCAAAGGCTATTGAAACTAGCCTTTTCTGAATTCCATTCATTTTTCCCTCCACATAATTAACATAGGCTTTGAATGGAAGGCCTTTTAAAAACATTTGCAAACCTTAAGAATACTGAAAGTCTTGAAAGAAAACATTATGATTAGGTCAGTTACGTTCTAAATTGTTTTTCATGAATCCTCTCATTTTTCTTTGCTAAAAATCTTCCAGAAAATTAGTCCAAAAATAAAGTACATGTTTTGTACTTCCCTAGAGTTAAGGAGGGAGTTGCATGGCCTGTGAGCCACAGGCCTGGAGCATGACGTCCTGAAGAACAACTTGCTAATGCAGAGACGAACACTTTTGCCTCTGGTACAGTCCCCCTCCTCTCCTCGGTACCGTGTGTCCTCATGAAGCCTCCTTCCAGTTTCTCGGAACTGTACACAGGACGATCCAAGCATTGACGGAAGCCCCTGCTCGTAGAGCATCCTGCTTGGGTCCATGAGGAGTTCAAAGTCATCACACCAGGCAGTTGAGAACCGCCATAAACATTTTCACACAAGATATAGGGCATGGACTAGAGAGGGAGGGAGGGGAGGAAAGCTGCCCATAGAGTAACTAGGGCTAATTTGAAAACTAGTAGCTCAGCTATTTAGCATTTATCAGTATGAAAATACTGAGATTTGCTTATATTCCCCCAACTGCTTTAAAAAAATTATATATACTTAAGTTCTTGTTAGATTTGTTGTTTTTTACTAATATGTCAACTACATCAAGTATTTTATAAATCAGTCAGCAAATATTTCATAAGACCTAAAGCCTGGTATACTGCCAGTTTCATGGATTTATGTGTTGGGCATTGGTGGATATCAGGAGGGAGAAACATACAAATCGAGAAAGCTATAGGGAAATGGAAAAATGATGTTTCCAAAAGCACTATTAAAATGGTCAAAACAATGCCATATTTCCTTTTGTACAACTCATCAGATTTCAACATTTATTGACAGTTTAATATGTAGTCCCATAAAGAAAGCTCTATAAGAGTAAATATATATATACATATATATATATATATTTTTTAACTCCTGAATCCAGTACCTACAACAATGCCTGGCACATAATAGGCATTCAGTAAATACTTGTTGATTGATTGAATGACTGCCAGACACTGGTTTGACCCTAAAGATGACATGTGTAAGAAATGCTCCCTGATCTCAAGATTCTCATAGTCTAGTGGATGATATAAGCATGTATTCAAAAATAGAGAATGATTCTCAAGTGGGGTTCCTGGGCCAGCAAGCAGCATTAGCATCGTGGGGACTTGTTGGGAACGCAGATTCTCAGGGCCCACCCAGACCTACTGAATCAGAAACTCTGGGGTTGGGGCCCAGCAATCCGTGTCTCCACAGGCCCTTCAGGAGCTTCTGATGACCTTCAAAGTTGACGACCACCCTGTGGATGTAACTATAGGAAGATCCTACTATATATATAATTAAAGCTACTAGAAATAATAAGAAAAACAACTCCATATGCAAGGAAAGTAGATGTGTTCCTGGCTAAGAAAAGGTATGGAGATGTATGATTGTTAAGGGAGAAGAAAATAAATTTTGTCCTAAAGTAAAGCTGGTTATTTCAGATTGGGAAAGAGGAAAATAAAGGACAAACAATGGATATAGAAAATTGGGAAAAGAGAAGGAAAAAATGTTACCTTATTTAGTCAAGTTGGCTTAAAATTGAATTTTTATAAGGGTTTTTTAAGAAATAAGCTTTACTATCAATAGTTTGCTTATGCAGTTTTCTTTCATCTGCTAAAAGGACAAAGTTTTCTTGGGCTCTTGGTCTACTTTTGGTAAGATATTATGATAGGTTTTTCTTTACCTTTTAACTAATCTTCCTAGAAAGTCAAGATTTTATGTTTTGCTAAAATACTTTCCTGTGCTTCATGTTGTCTTTATCAGGTCTTTGATTCCTTAACTGAGTCTTAATATTAAGAGCAAAGTTTTGCTAAAAACTATGTAACCTTCTGTACTTACCATTAAAATCTTCTGTCACTTTGGTTAAATAGCTAAATTAAGTATTGTTTCATAATTATCTGTGATCCTATTAAATCAAGTGTCCAAACCTTTTGATATTTCTGACAATCTCCCCAAAAGCAAACTCTAAATAAAGTTTTCGACTTGGAAGTAATTGGGATTTTTGAGAGGGTCCCTAGAATGTCTCAAAAGATTTGGTTTCTC
Source organism: Smutsia gigantea (assembly GCA_032199065.1). Taxonomy (NCBI): domain Eukaryota; kingdom Metazoa; phylum Chordata; class Mammalia; order Pholidota; family Manidae; genus Smutsia; species Smutsia gigantea. The sequence continues at coordinate 270,141 of JAVSCE010010612.1, read as the reverse complement.
TCCTTATAAAAGAAAGATGCTAAACCATCAGGTTTATGTGATACGTTAAATTACATGGGAAGTGTTGCCAAATAAGAATACTGAGCTTTATGTTATATATGCATTAGGTATGTGTTATAACTGTTCCAGAAATTACAGACACTGTCCTAGAAATCAAATGTTCTAATCTAATGTTATCACTCATAATCTAGTTATTATCATGAAATGTGTCACAGAATTAACCAAATTTCCTTGTCAATTGCATTGTAATGAACTCTAATCAAATCTTTAACCATGCCATTTTTAATCTATGATCTACAGACAGTTATTGTTTTATTTACTCTGATGCTTTTGCAAAAATGTCCCTGCAAAAGTGCTTCATCTTCAGAGATTCATGGAAAGGACAAGTCCTCTAGAATACAGCTTTCTGATGACTTTAAGTCATTCAAATGAACTGGGTAAGTATTTCAAGAACTAATAGAAAAATTGGATTCATGCAGATCAAATATTAATTACATGTGTCTGAATGAACTGAGAAGGATTATTATTTTTTATGACATTTTTGTTTGAAACATTGCTTTTTTTTTAAGTTTTCCTTTTCAAGACTTAAGGAAAACTTTTTTCTCTTAAGCTACCTATGATTTACAACTTGGTAAATTAGACCTTTGTAAACAGAATTGAAACAATCAGTTTTTTTACCTTCCCCATGCCTCCAGAATTTAAAACCCCTTAGTATTCTTATTTTAATGACAGTAGTTATTTGCATAAGTTAAATAAGGATCTGTTCTTCTTGTAATGGGCATAATTGGAAACAGTGGTTACATCACTGAGGCTCTGACTGGAATGTCATATTCAAGAGAGATCATAGACTCCCGTATGACCATACAACTTTAAGAAACTCAGGTTGACTTTATAGAGACAATTAAGCACCTTGGAAAATGAGCCTCATGCTTTGCTTACAGGGCTCCCAGCAGCTAACCAGGGAGCAAGGAAGGTCCCTTCCTGGCAGGCTCAGGAGCCACAGGGTATCTTCAGGACTTGAGAAGAGAGGAATTAACCCCGATTTGTAAGTGTTGCAGGCACTTATAAGGATGATGGCAAGTCTGTGGCTTGGCCTCCTAGCTTCAAGAGACTATTAAGAGTTCAAAATGAGATTTCTTATGTAAAGTTTCAGCAAAGCAGATTTTAAAGAAAAGCCTATGTGATCCATCGCTGTTTTTGCTACACTTAGGTAAATTACTTGAATAATCGGGCCAAATTTATTGAAACTGGACTTAATTTGCAAACAAATCAGTCTTACTATAATATTTGATAGAAATGAGGGTTATTGTAGAGAAATTTGTTTCAGTGATACACCTTTATAAACTTCAGATTCTAGTGCTGTTAATTATATTTGAGGTTTTGTTTCCTACCTGTAAACTAACTGGGTCCTGAATTCTTCTAGTTTTCTCCAATATTTGGATATAATTCTTCAAACTAACATTTTCAATTTTCTCCCACTTTGACTTGGAAGCATTAAGAATAAAAACTGTCCTTTTCCCGAATGCCCTGCAAACTTGAGTGCAAATGACATAAACTTCAGAGAAATCACCACAATAACCCATATTTAGACAATCTTCATGCTATTTGCTACGTGTGTCAGAAAGTTTACCTGCATCATCAGAGGCGTTGAAATTGCACATGATGCTTCAGACATTTAGGAATCACCTTGACTGGCTGCCCCCTGGGCTCAAAAACTGGTCTATAATTTGCTGCAAGCATTGACATGTTTTGTTGTTTTTTTCATGGAAATGCCTTGTTAAATGTAGGCTTAACTTTGGGGGCCCAGCTGCACCACCAGCTCCTAAAATGAGATACTACTGTTCAAGTGAACTGGTCTATTTTTCAACACAGAGATTAATTCAGTGTAATCATAAAACAGTCTACCAACTCAGCTTCTGGATTATGAAATTTCTTGAAGTTTCAAAGGCAGGACTGAAGGAGAGCAAAATATGCCACTCCAAAATATGCCATTTTGGCATACTGATTATTTTGAATTAAAGTTTCTTAAGAAATAGCCAGTATGAGCAGGACACTCTGACCCTCCTCTGTCCCCCTGAAAGCAGGAAATAAATTCCCCACGTGAAGGGTTCCTCTGCACCTGGAGGGTAGACAGTATCCTTATCAATAGAGAGGGGGGTTCAGGGAGAGAAGGCAGTATTAACAAACACTGTTACCTCTTCAGTTTGCTACCCCAAGCCCAAACCCCTTTGTCAGCTGTTTAAAAGCTCCCCTGCTTTGGTACTTTTCAATCTCATTTCTGTCATTTCTGTGGGTTCCGGCATGTATGAATTAAATTTGTTTTCTCCCGTTAACCTGTCTTATGTCAATTTAATTATTAGGTCAGCCAAAGAACCTAGAAGGAAAATATTTTCTTACCCTACACATCTTTTCTACACTTGCTTTCAATGGCACATTCTGGATTCTGAAAGAATGTCCTCGCTGACTGCAGGACCACAGGGTTTCAGAGGCCAACCGTTACCAGGAGGGCTATGATTATGCTGCCTTCTAAGAGAGGCTTTATAGCCAGAAAGTTTCATTCACTTATTTTTGTGTGCCAAATTTCTTTATTCTCCTTAGCCTTTGATACTTTTCCTAACAGGAAAAGATCAACCAGCTGTTGTGACCTGGTGTTACAGTTCTGGTTAGCAGGGAGATTTATTCTAGAGTCTCTGCAATTTTCTAACTTGTTTGTAGCTAAGCAAGACAAGTCTCCTGCCAGCTGTACTGTGGCCTGTGGTGCAACAGAGGGAAGGAAGTGTCCTAACTTGGGTCATGGAGGACTGCCTCAGCCACCCTGAAGTCATGGCTCAGGCCACCTTTATAACTCACCGACTCTGGAACTGAGGCCACTACAATCCAGGCCAACATGCAGGTGTACAGTGCCACTTACTCAGCTCCTGGGCGCCTTCACGCCAAATGCTGTGCTGGGCTTTCTGCTCAAAATGGGAACGATGTGATTTACTAATTTGCTTTGGACCCTTTTTAAAATAGAAGAAGTTAAGTTTTCACTGTCAAAAATCATAAAATTGAATTTTGAGAAGTTTAATAAATTTGTCCAGTAGCAGACTGAAAAAGTAATTTTTAGAAATTTTTTTAGGAGAGTAAGTGAGAGGCTTTTATTTAGAAATAAAGTAAGAGGAAAGAGCTCCTTGCTTGCACCAGGAGTGGACAAGAGAGTCTGTAGTTGTGCATTCTCTAGGGCTTTTTTTTTCTTTTTTTTCTGTTATTAATGTACAATTACATGAGCAACATTATGATTACTAGACTCCTCCTATTATGAAGTCCCCCCACATACCCCATTGCAGTCACTGTCCATCAGCATAGTAAGATGCTATAGAATCACTACTGGTCTTCTCTGTGGTATACTGCCTTCCCCGTATCCCCCCACCCCATCCCAACCCCACTACATTATATGTGCTAATTGTAATAGCCCTTTTTCCCCCTTAAACCTCCCTTCCCACCCATCCTCCCCAGTCCCTTCCCCTTTGGTAACTGTTAGTCCATTCTTGGGTTCTGTGAGTCTGCTGCTGTTTTTTTTTCCTTCAGTTTTTTCTTTGTTCTTATACTGCACAGATGAGTGAAATCACTTGATACTTGTCTTTCTCCACCTGGCTTATTTCACTGAGCATAATACCCTCTAGCTCCATCCATGTTGTTGCAAATGGTAGGATTTATTTTCTTCTTATGGCTGAATAATATTCCATTGTGTATATGTACCACATCTTCTTTATCCATTCATCTACTGATGGACACTTTGGTTGCTTCCATTTCTTGGCTATTGTAAATGGTGCTGGGGTAAACATAGGGGTCCATATGTCTCTTTCAAACTGCACTGCTGCATTCTTAGGATAAATTCCTAGGAGTGGGATTCCTGGGTCAAATGCTATTTCTATTTTGAGTTTTTTGAGGAACCTCCATACTGCTTTCCACAATGGTTGAACTAATTTGCATTCCCACCAGCAGTGTAGGAGGGTTCCCCTTTCTCCACATCCTCACCAGCATTTGTTATTGTTTGTGTTTTGAATGGTGGCCATCCTAACTGGTGTGAGGTAATATCTCATTGTGGTTTTAATTTGCATTTCTCTGATGACTAGCGATGTGGAGCATCTTTTCATGTGCCTGTTGGCCATCTGAATTTCTTCTTTGGAGAAGGGTCTGTTCATCTCCTCTGCCCATTTCTTAATTGGCTTATTTGCTTTTTTGTTGAGGTGTGTGAGCTCTTTATATAATTTGGGTGTCAACCCCTTATCGGATATGTCATTTATGAATATATTCTCCCATACTGTAGGATGTCTTTTGTTCTACTGATGGTGTCCTTTGCTGTACAGAAGCTTTTCAGCTTGATATAGTCCCACTTGTTCATTTTTGCTTTTGTTTCCCTTGCCCGGGGAGATATGTTCATGAAGAAGTCGCTCATGTTTATGTCCAAGAGATTTTTGCCTATGTTTTTTTCTAAGAGTTTTATGGTTTCATGGCTTACATTCAGGTCTTTGATCCATTTTGAGTTTACTTTTGTGTATGGGGTTAGACAGTAATCCAGTTTCATTCTCTTGCATGTAGCTGTCCAATTTTGCCAACACCAGCTGTTGGAGAGGCTTTCATTTCCCCATTGTATGTCCATGGCTCCTTTATCATATTGAAAAAATAATCTTTATTTTGCCAGAGTTGAGAGTGTACCTTTACCTCCTGCACAAGTTTAAAACTATGAGTTATTCAAAATCCTACCTGAACGATATACCAGAAACCCTTTACTGATCTGATAATTTCTAGAGTAGCTGTACTAGCGTTGCTAGTTTTTTTTTTAATTACAATTACTTTATTACTTTATTTTAAATAGTCACAATATTTGACTCCTCAAAGAAAAAAAAGATACCGCTAATAACAAAAGTGGAAATACTTATCAAATTTACAACAGACATGTTTAGCTGAGAATCACTTAAACAGAGTAAGGCTTTAAAGATACCAGACAAACCAAATACTTAGTTGGAATAAAATGTGCACCTTTTTCTTCTTGTATGGATTATAGGTGAGGCCTTGGTCAGTGTGGTCAGAGTTACAGTAATAAAATCAGTTTTAGCACAACTGTGCATCAGACTGTATTTTCAGTACTTGTGTGACAGTCTATATAAGACGTTAAGGAATGCCCCCTGCAAAAAAAATTAACAGCCTGAATATATCCTTAAAAATTTACCAGTATTCTAATAAATGTGCATTCCTGAAAAGAGCAAAATTAAATATGTGCTGGTATTCACATTATGACTGAGAAGTCTTAATGGTCCTAGTCTTTAGGATTTATGACGTGGCAGGACATTTTAGAACTGTGCAAACAATACAGGGGAAGTTAGGATCAAATGGGCATACTTTCTTGAATGTAATGCCAATAACCCTCCGTTAACTCTTCATAGGGAATGATTAAGCCACCAAAACTAAACCAACTTTTTATACTATGAGAATCTATATGCTAATAAGCTGGAAAACCTAGAAGAAATGGACAACTTCTTAGAAAAACACAACCTTCCAAAACTGACCAAACAAGACACAGAAACACTAAACAGACCAATCACCAGCAATGAAATTGAAGCGGTAATCAAAAAACTACCCAAGAACAAAACCCCCGGACCAGAAGGATTCACCTCTGAATTCTACCAGACATATAGAGAAGAAATAACACCCATTCTCCTTAAAGTTTTCCAAAAAATAAAAGAGGAGGGAATACTTCAAAACTCATTCTATAAAGCCTGCATCATTCTAATACCAAAACCAGGCAAAGACCGCACCAAAAAAGAAAATTACAGACCAATATCCGTGATGAAGGTGGATGCAAAAATACTCAACAAAATATTAGCAAACCGAATTAAAAAATACATCAAGAGGATCATACACCATGATCAAGTGGGATTCATCTCAGGGATGCAAGGATGGTAGAACATTCAAAAATCCATCAACATCATCCACCACATCAACAAAAAGAAGAACAAAAACCACATGATCATCTCCATAGATGCTGAAAAAGCATTTGACAAAATTTAGCATCCATTCATGATTAAAACCCTCAACAAAATGGTATAGAGGCCAAGTACCTCAACATCATAAAGGCCATATATGACAAACCCATAGCTAACATCATACTTAACAGCAAGAAGCTGAAAGCTTTTCATCTAAGATCGGGAACAAGACAGGGATGCCCACTCTCTCCACTGTTATTCAACATAGTACTGGAGGTCCTAGCCATTGCAATCAGACAAAACAAAGACATACAAGGCACCAGATTGGTAAGGAAGAAGTCAAATTGTCACTATTTGCAGATGACATGATATTGTACATAAAAAACCCTAAAGACTCCACTCCAAAACTACTAGAACTAATATCTGAATTCAGCAAAGTTGCAGGATACAAAATTAACACACACAAATCTGTTGCTTTCCTGTACACTAATGATGAACTAACAGAAAGAGAAATCAGAAAAACAATTCCATTCAGAATTGCATCAAAAAGAATAAAATACCTAGGAATAAACATAACGAAGGAAGTAAAAGACCTGTACTCAGAAAACTACAAGACACTCCTAAGAGAAATTAAGGAGGACACTAACAAATGGAAATGCATCCCATGCTCTTGGCTAGGAAGAATCAATATTGTCAAAATGGCTATACTACCTAAAGCAATCTACAGATTCAATGCAATCCCTAACAAACTACCAACAGCTTTCTTCAATGAACTGGGACAAATAATTCTAAAATTCATATGGAACCACAAAAGACCCCGAATAGCCAAAGCAATCCTGAGAAGGAGGAATAAAACAGGGGGAATTATGCTCCCTGACTTCAAGCTCTACTACAAAGCCACAGTAATCAAGACAATTTTGTATTGGCAGAAAAACAGACCCACAGACCAGTGGAACAGAATAGAAAATCCAAACATTAACCCAAACATATACAGTCAATTAATATTTGGTAAAGGAGCCTTGGATATACAATGGGGAGGTGACAGCCTCTTCAGCAGCTGGTGTTGGAGAAACTGGACAGCTACATGTAAGAGAATGAAACTGGACTACTGTCTAACCCCATACACAAAAGTAAACTCAAAATGGATCAAAGACCTGAATGTAAGTCCTGAAACCATAAAACTTTTAGAAAAAACATAGGCAAATATCTCTTGGACATAAACATGAATGACTTCTTCATGAACATATCTCCCCTGGCAAGGGAAACAAAAGCAAAAATGAACAAGTGGGACTATACCAAGCTGAAAAGCTTTGTACAGCAAAGGACACCATCAGCAGAACAAAAAGACATCCTAAAGTATGGGAGAATATATTCACAAATGACATATCCGATAAGGGGTTGACATCCAAAATATATAAAGAACTCACGCACCTCAACAAACATAAAGTAAATAATCCAATTAAGAAATGGGCAGAGGACATGAATAGACACTTCTCCAAAGAAGAAATTCAGATGGCCAACAGGCACATGAAAAGATGCTCCACATCGCTAATCATCAGAGAAATGCAGATTAAAACCACAATGAGATATCACCTCACACCAGTGAGGATGGCCAACATCCAAAACACAAACAACAACAAATGTTGGCGAGGATGTGGAGAAAAGGGAACCCTCCTACACTGCTGGTGGGACTGCAAATTAGTTCAACCATTGTGGAAAGCAGTATGGAGGTTCCTCAAAAAACTCAAAATAGAAATAGCATTTGACCCAGGAATCCCACTCCTAGGAATTTACCCTAAGAATGCAGCAGTGCAGTTTGAAAAAGACATATGCACCCCTATGTTTATCACAGCACTATTTACAATAGCCAAGAAATGGAAGCAACCTAAGTGTCCATCAGTAGATGAATGGATAAAGAAGACATGGTACATATACACAATGGAATATTATACATCCATAAGAAGAAAACAAATCCTACCAATTGCAACAACATGGATGGAGCTAGAGGGTATTATGCTCAGTGAAATAAGCCAAGCCGAAAAAGACAAGTACCAAATGATTTCACTCTTATGTGGAGTATAAGAACAAAGAAAAAACTGAAGGAACAAAACAGCAGCAGACTCGCAGAACCCAAGAACGGACTAATAGTTACCAAAGGGAAAGGGACTGGGGAAGATGGTGGGAAGGGAAAAGGGGGCATTACGATTAGCAGATGTAATGTTGGGGGGGCACGGGAAGGTCTGTACAACTCAGAGAAGACAAGTAGTGACTCTGTAGCATCTCACTATGCTGATGGACAGTGACTGTAATGGGGTTGTTGGGGGGACCTGATGAAGGGGGTAGTTTAATCACCATAATATTGCACATGTAATTGTAGATTAATGATACCAAAATAAACTATAAAAAAAAACAAAGAAAAAAATACTTGAGAGGAAGAGCGGTGAACCTCATGAAGACATCATTGGCATCAGATCTCAAAACCAAGGCTCTTTGGCTCATGGAAAAAAATTTTTAATGAGCAAATTTTCATCTCTAAATCAAAAAATGAAACAGACCAAATCCAATGTAAATATTGGCAATCTACAAAAGCTAGGAAACTTTAAAAACCTGAAATGAAATTTAACTTTCTAAAACCAAACTTAAAAGTAAATATTTGGAAATCAGATAGTAGTCTTGAAACCATGGAAAACACAGGTGTGATGCATAATAAAGTCCAGGCAGAATCTGATGGGGAAATGTCTTCAGATAATGTCATACCATTCTGATGAATTCCTTACAAATTCCAAGTCTGATGAAGACAAGCAGCTATCTAATTCTTTAGAAAACATAGGCCAATGGACTATGTTCTTCCTAGTTGTGGTATTATTGCTTCAGCACCTCGACTAGGCAGCCAATCCCAGTCCATTAGCAGCGCTGATATCAGCATTCATGTTCCTTCAGAAGTTACTGTGGCTCGTGGAAGTGGCCTTGGAAAAGGCCATGAGTCTCCTTTGAATAAAAGTCCTTCTCCTGACAACATATGGACTGGCTTTGCCAAGCCCGTGGATGTTTAGTGCCACAGATTTGTGCAAGATGCATGACACAAAATGACCCAGCTCTCAGAAACCAGGCCTGTTTCTCAGCAGGCCAGTGAGGAAGGACATCAAATGGCCCATCAAGTTTCTAATGGAGAAAGCCAACCTGCGTCAACAGAACAGACACCTTCTCAGCCGTCTCACTTAGAAGTGTCTTTTTCTGCAACAGGCCCACAGTTTTTGTCTGTTGAACGAGTGCATTCAGTCTTATCTCAAAAGACCCCTGGCTCCACATCCAGCGTGCTTGAATCTGAGACAGGGTTTCATGTAACTCCTTCTCCTTCAGAGAGCGCCAGCAGCAGAGCAGTCTCTCCCTTTGCAAAGATTCTAAGTCCCATGGTCCAGGGTGCCAGTATTACCCAAGCTGGGTTAACGCAGGGGATAAACTTTGCAGTGGCAAAGGCTCAGAAGAGTCCTGCTGAACCTGAAGTGGTTAATGAAGTCCAGCAAAATGAACTTAAAAATGTTTACACAATGCCAGACACGAATAATTCAGATTTAGGTTTTAGCCACAAAGAATCCTTCTGTGGCTTTTATTTAATCCAAAAAAGGTTTCATATATTAGGCTATTTTAACCTATACTGTCTTTGAACCTAGGGATCACAAATTCTGTTTATTGGGGAAAGGTTTTAAAAGGAGTCTGAACTTAATCAGATTTCCAGAATTGGGAGCCAGATAACGGACGTGCTTCATTTTAGAATATGTGAACCTGAGTTGGTTATACACTATGGAGCAATTTGTTTCTTTGAAGGTAATAGAAATAGGTGACTTTGGTTTGTAATAACCTGAACCTTTTTTGGAGTGGGTGGGTGGGTGGAGTGTATGAAATTTGATGCATAACAGATGGACATGTATACATTTAGAGGATTAGCATTTTTCATAATTTTTGTCTGTTTGTGTCTAAGTATTACCCACTATAAGGTAAATACATTTAGTTTTTAGTGACTTCCAAGTGTTACTAGTACAGAGAAGCATTTCAGTATATAATATTCTCTCATAATTCTTTGAATTTCTGTGGGATCTGTCGTTAGTTTTCCTTTCTCATTTCTGATTCTGTTTATGTGTGTAGATTCTCTTTTTCTCTTAATAAGTCTGGCTATGGGTTTATCTATTTTGTTTATTTTCTCAAAGAACCAGCTCTTGGTTTCATTGATTTTTTTTCTATTGTTTTATTCTTCTCAATTTTATTTATTTCTTCTCTAATCTTTATTATGTCCCTCCTTCTGGTGACTTTGGGCCTCATTTGTTCTTCTTTTTCCAATTTCAGTAATTGTGTCTTTAGACTATTCATTTGGGAATGTTCTTCCTTCTTTAAATAGGCCTGGATTACAATATACTTTCCTCTTAGAACTGCCTTTGCTGCATCCCACAGAAGTTGTGGCTTTCTGTTGTTGTTGTCATTAGTCTTCATATATTCTTTGATTTCTGTTTTGATTTGGTCGTTAACCCATTGATTAATTAGGAGAATGTTGTTAAGTCTCCATGTATTTGGGAGCCTTTTTGTTTTCTTTGTACAATTTATTTCTAGACTTATACCTTTGTGATCTGAGAAGTTGGTTGGTAGAATTTCAGTCTTTTTGACTTTACTGAGGTTCTTTTTGTGGCCTAGTATGTGGTCTATTCTGGAAAATGTTCCATGTGCATTTGAGAAGAATGTGTATCCTGCTGCTTTTGGGTGTAGAGTTCTGTAGATGTCTGTTAGGTCCATCTGTTCTAGTGTGTTTTTCAGTGCCTCTGTGTCTTTACTTATTTTCTGTCTGGTTGATCTGTGCTTTGGAGTGAGTGGTGTGTTGAAGTCTCCTAAAATGACTGCATTGCTTTCTATTTCCTCCTTCAATTCTGTTAGTATTTGTTTCACATATGTCAGCGCTCCTGTGTTGGGTGCATGTATATTTAAAATGGTTATATCTTCCTGTTGGACTGACCCCTTTATCATTATGTAATGTCCTTCTTTATCTCTTGCTACTTTCTTCGTTTTGAAGTCTGTTTTCTCTGATACAACTACTGCAACACCTTTTTTCTCCTTGTTGTTTGCATAAAATATCTTTTTCCATCCCTTCACCTTTAGTCTGTGTATATCTTTGGGTTTGAGGTGAGTTTTCTGTAAGCAACATATAGATGGGTCTTGCTTTTTTATCCATTCAGTAATTCTGTGTCTTTTGATTGGTGCATTCAGTCCATTTACATTTAGGGTGATTATCGATACGTATGTACTTATTGCCATTGCTGGCTTTAGATTCGTGGTTACCAAAGGTTCAAGGGTAGCTTCTCTTCTATCTAACAGTCTAACTTAACTTTCTTGTTAAGTTATTATAAACACAGTCTGATGATTCTTTATTTCTCTCCCTTCTTATTCTTCCTCCTCCATTCTTTATATACTAGGTGTTTTATTCTTTGCCTTTAGTTAGTATTTGGATGGTCTGCTTTCTTTGCTTTGATTTTATTTTCTCTGGTGACATCTTTTCAGCCTTAGGAGTGCTTCCCTCTAGAGCAGTCCATTTAAGATATCCTGTAGAGGCGGTTTAAGAGGCAAAGTCTCTCAGCTTTTGCTTGTCTGGAAATTGTTTAATCCCTCCGTCATATTTAAGTGATAATCGTGCTGGATACAATATTCTTGGTTCGAGGCCCTTCTATTTCAGTACATTAGATATATCTATTTTGTTTATTTTCTCAAAGAAGCAGCTCTTGGTTTCATTGATTTTTTTTCTATTGTTTTATTCTTCTCAATTTTATTTATTTCTTCTCTGATCTTTATTATGTCCTGTAAGGTTTCTGTTGAGAAGTCTGATGATAGTCTGATGGGTTTTCCTTTGTAGGTGATCTTTTTTCTCTCTCTAGCTGCCTTTAATACTCTGTCCTTATCTTTGATATTTGCCATTTTAATTATTATATGTCTTGGTGTTTTCTTCCTTGGGTCCCTTGTGTTGGGAGATCTGTGGGCTTCCATGGACTGCGACACTATTTCCTTCCCAAGCATGGGGACCTTTTCAGCAATTATTTCTTCAAAGATGCTTTCTGTCCCTTTTTCTCTCTCTTCTTCCTCTGGTACTCCTATAATGCGAATATTGTTCCATTTGGGTTGGTCACACAGTTCTCTTAATATTCTTTCATTCCTAGAGATCCTTTTATCTCTCTCTGCCTCAGCTGCTCTGTATTCCTGCTCCCCGGTTTCTATTCCATTAACAGCCTCTTGCATCTCGTCCAGTCTGCTGCTAAGCCCGTCAATGGCTTGTCTCATTTCTGCATTGTCTTTCCTCACTTCCCTCACTTCCTCCTTCAGCTCTTCCATACTTCTCTGTAGATCCATCAGCATGGTTATGACTTTTATTCTGAATTCTTTTTCCAGAAGATTGTGCATTTCCATCCCTTCAGTCTCCCTCTCTGGTGTCGTCTGGGTCTGGGTGAGCTTGGTCTGTACCATATTCCTCTGTCTTTTCATGGCGATAGAAGTGGTCGCTGGTAGGTGCCACATATGTCAGCTGGGCTCTTTATGACTTAAAAAAAAAGACAAAAAAACGAAAACAAAGTAAAAAAAGAAGGAAGAGAATGAAAAGAGAGAAAGAAGAAAGAAAAGAAAGGAAAAAGAAAAAAACGCGCACACTGGGAGTAGATTCTGTAAGGATGCTGTAGGTGGCATTGTTGCTCCAGTATTCCGCAGGGCCCTTTGTAGCTCTGCCTCGCGGGGTGCCGAGTCCTCTCAGGTGCAGATGCAGGCTGTGCGCTGTCCTGTATATTCTGGTCTATCTTGTAGGAATAGTTGTATTTGCTGTATTTTCATAGATATATATGGTTTGGGGAGGAGATTTCCGTCCTGCTCCTGCCACCATCTTCCCCCCACTCTCTTCCTCTCAAGTTTTTTCTCAATTATTGCCACATCTAATCCCATGGCTTGCTTGGTGGTCCGTAGCATCTCTGCAGTGCACTGAGGGTATCTTTTCCATCCTCTTCTGGATTGCGCATCACAGCTCTCAGTGTATGGAAATCGCCACTTGCTTCTTTGTATCTACAGTGCAGTCATATGCATGAGAACCTTGGCTTACCAAAAAGAGTGGGTTCAGGACCTATTTCTGTTTTTTCCAGGTCTTCTAGACTTAGTTGTTGCTACTGGTTTACTTTATCAACTTCATCATTATAATAGGCCATGTAATAGGCAGAGTTAGATAGCATCAATGAGGTTGGGGTCACAGTCAGTGAGGGCCCAGCCCCTATGGACCTTTTCATGATCAGGCAGCAGTAACTTCATGTAACTTTGTAAAATCTGGCTAATTAGTTCCTGGTGGCTTCTCTGATTTTCCTTATGCAGAGCTTCATGCTCCTTCTCTTTGGTAAATATGGAACACAGATCTTCTGTCACTGGGATGCCTTGCGTCAAATCTATAACAGCCTGCCTATAAGCATCCTTTAATCAATTCAGATAATACCTATTTGCTGAGTTAACTCCATCTTTCATAACTCTTGCTAACTTCCTTTTTCCCTCCTGTCCTTGTAAAGTCACCCTTCAGAGCTGCTACCCAGTGAACTGCCTGCTAGTGGAGTCACTGTTTTTGGCCTACATTATCTGATAGATCCGATTGCATCTCACTGATAGTGGCTGTTCTGGGGGCGTCACACCTAATTTCTTCAGCTGCTGTCCCATGACCACTCATGCAATGGCAGCTTGAACCACATCGATGCGATCCAGGCAGTCCATGCAGTTAGCACGAAAAAGACCTTCTTGTTTACGTATTACTCCAGCTCGATCAACCCAACACCACTTCATGTCAAGAGTAATGTCATAAATGGCATCTGTCATTGTTTGAACATTATCCAACTTCGTTCCTCGGAAGTGCTCATGAAGTCAAATGAGACGCAGGCGAGGTGTGAGTGCTTAAAGAGCAGCATCTGCTTCAGGATTGCATCGCCGGTAATCTTCTCTCTTCCTGCCTGGTCTACCAAGTTAATAATAACCTGTTTTTTTGTGAATTTTCAGTTCTTTGAAGTGGGCACAGAAATAGGCAACAGTGTCCTTTTCACTTTTGTCCAGCCGAGGTCTTGGATTATATCAATACCCAAACTGGCTCGTGTTTGAATAAATGACAAAGTATGATTATGAACATGAATTAACTGCTCAGTCTCCACATAACTTGCAACATTTCCATTTTTATCTACTCTTCGTTTATAATGCATTCCTGCTCTGTGCCTATTCGGCGTGAAATGAGGGCCCCTAGAAATTGTGGGTGAATGTCATTGATGTGGGCGGACTCCTGAGGGGGAGTCTCTGGGCTGCTTTTCTCATCGTCAGATGATTCATTATAATTAACTACAAGGTCTTCAATCTGCACAAAACCTTGCATGATGGGGATAATCCAAAAGTCCATATCTGGTGTACCAATCTCGGTAAGAACTTGTATCATATTTATTTTTTAAAATCTCGGCCATCACCCTTCTGCCGGAGGGGCCGTGGGCCCCCTTCCCCCGAGTGCTGCCTCCGCACCGATTGGTCAGGTCACAGGTCAGGCTGTGGTGAGGGACTGCATCCTTGGACATCTTCAGCAACTCCTCAAGGCATCTTCTCTCCAACTTCTCCTTTTCTTTCTTTCCTTGACTTTTTTTTATTAGGAGCAGACACATTGGATTTAATATGCATAAAGGTCTTCAGTAGAAACTTGGAGTCTTCAAGAGGTGGTATAATCTTCTCTGGTTTGTTAATTACAAAATGATACTTACGGAGCTTCTAGAGTGGCCTGAAGGATTAAATATATAGCAATCCATGTAACGCTTAGGAACTGCCTGGCGCACCACACGGTGATCCAAACAGGCTAAGACGGGCAGCGTGATGACCTCACTGATGCCACTCCCCCACACCGACGGCAGACATGCTGCGGACGCTCTCGTGGGTCACGTTCACGGTGGAAAGCACTGGCCCTGGGCAAGCTCATCGTTTGGCCTTAAACTACCCTACTGTGGATCTGGTGTCCTCCTCCAGCTCAAGGTCCGGAGGTTCCGTTTCGGAAAGTGACAGCACAGCAATCTTGGTGATTTTACAGACCTCATGGTCTCCCGGAAGTCTGCCCACCAATGCTTTCTGCCGAATTAAAATAAGCCACCATGGAAGATCTTCCCAATAACGCCTTCTACCCATCCCAAACAAATGGGACTCCAGGCAAGAAGCAGATCAGTAGCTTCCTGTGCCTGTGGCTAAATGATGATTCTTCTCGTGAAGGGAAAGACTTCTCAGAAGTTACCTGGTTTGCATCCCAAAGCAGCTATTCTGATGTTTCAGAATATAGAAGATTCTTTATACTAGAAGTATTATAGTCAACTCACAGTTTATGAGGCATTCTCTAGTTCTAAAGCTCCTAATATATATTATCTGAGACAATGGATACCCTCAAGATGTCTTCATGGAACTTGAGTCAGTGGTTTCCATTGATCATGCAGAAGCCATAGAGCACTTGTCAGGCCCTGCGCTCATCCCTGCCCTGCTCACTTCCTGTGTCAGCTTCCTGGGGCTCCTGAAACCAGGTCCCACAAACTGGGTGCCTTACAGCCACAGAAACCTGTTCCCACACAATTCTGGAGGCTAGAAGTCCCAAACAAAGGTGTCAGCAGGCCCATGCTCTCTCTGAAGGATCCCTCCTTGCCTCTTCCTAGCTTCTGGTAACTTCTGGCAATCTTGACATTTCTTGGCTTGTAGCTGCATTACTCCAGTCTTTGCCCCTGTTGTCACACGGCCTTTCTGCCTCTGTCTAACTTTGCTAGAGTTTTGTCTTTTGTTTTTGTAACACAAGAAAATGAGCATAGATGAGGGTTTCTCAGACCTTGGCACTACTTGCATTTTGGGCCTGATCATCCTTGGCTCTTGATGGCGGTCCTGAGCAGTGTAGGGTGTGTGGCTGTGGCCCTGGTCTCCACCCACTGGATGCCAGGAGCAACTGCCCCTCGGGATGATAGCCAACAAGGTCTCTAGGAGTCAGCCATCCCCTTGCTGAATGCCACAGACATAAACTATCAAGTGACTGTAAGTGTGTGTGTTCAGCACACGTGCCTAGTTATCATCAGACCCAGGGGCCATTTCAGCTAGTGTAATCATGATACCCAAGGCTTTTTTTATGGTCAACAAATTCCACTGTATCATCTTCAAATGTCAAGGAAACTAGGTTTAGGGTGATGAGTCAAAAGCAGTTTGTAATCTCTTCTCCAGTTTAATTTAGAAGGGAGAAGATTATAATCTATAGCTTTTACTTGGTTTTGTTTTTCAGATCACTGATACATATGAATCAACCAGATTTTGTACACACCCTCAACCTGCAATAATTTTTTCTACCTGTTTCCAAAGGGCAATGGAAGCTCTACAGAGTTGCTACACTCCCTGGGCTACACATAAATCAATCAAAAGTTCATTTGTGGGGTGGGGTTTGGTCACAGATGGATGTCATATAGAACCAACCTGACTTGCTTCTCTCTGGAGCAGGGAATTGAATCTATAATATTTGCCTCCCAGTATAGAAAAGTGACATGCCTGCCATATGGACTTAGTTGGCATACACTCTATGGCTCATTTTGCAAGGCTAGAGTACTCTGTTTGGCATGATCAGCTTTTATTAGTTGATCAGAAAAGCCTTTAATTTCTTATATCAGCATTTGACATGTATCTTAAAGTCATTAATATTATTAATGCAATTACTTTTGATCATTCAAAATCCAGTGGGTGTATATAATACTGTACAGAACTTTTCTATCATTTAGGCTGATTAATTGAATAACAAGCCCCATTAATAAATACAAGTTGAAAGTGAGGCCCATTTAAAATGGAACACCCTATGTATTCTTTAATTTAGAAGCTGGTCCAAAAAAATATTTACTTTATTCAGTGAACTGCATTTAGATAGACATAGCTTTCAAGAGAATTTAGATATAATCTGTTTAGCACACTCTTTTTACATATCTGGAAACTGGAGGGCCCAGAAGGTGAAATTGATTTCTTAAATAACTAGTTCAGAATGTCACAAGGGCCTAATCAAGCAGTAACAGGAAAGATTTTTCCCATTTTCAGTTTGTTTCTAATGAAAGTACACATTTGTCCTATTAAGGATGACATGTGTATTACAGTAATAAATTCAAGGTCTTCCATTATTGTAAATTCGGTCATTTTTTTAGTGAAAATATACCTATATATTTTAGATGATCAAATAGCTCTATAAACCTTCCTTTGAAACAATAGTTCTTCCCCTACTTTACATATCAGCCCTCTCCAGAGGCAGCCAGGCTGACTCTTAGCTTTTTCTTTGGCATTTTTCACCAAGTCTCTGAACAGCATGCCTGCACTGCCCCTGAATAGTTTCCCAGTTTTAGGCTTTGTCTTGAGCTCCCATTGCGCCTCTTGCTTCCATAGCACTCCCCCACAGGCTGCCGTCTTCCCATCCTCCTCATGTTGTCAAAATTCTGTGTTGGTTGCACAATATTCACTGTTTGTGATTTGGCTTGTTTTTTTATTTTATTACTAAATTGATAGCTTTTTTTTAAGAAAACACATATACAAAGAGCCTTTTTGTGTTCTAAGTGGCAAGCAAAATAATAGCTTAGATGTGTGTTGTTTATTTCAGCTAGCACGTTGTTACAGTCCATGTGGTGTCTCCAAGCAGGGTAATTGGCTCTCCTTACATGTTAGACTACTCGATCATTTCTGTTCCTGACAGCCTTTCCATAACTCTTTACCCAATCATGTGTATTTATTTATGGCTTTTACAAAACTTTGAGTGTAATTTTACTATTGAAATAAATGGGTTATGCTTTGCTGTTCACTACGCTTGTTGTCTGAGATTCTTCTGAAGTCATACTTTTTCAGTTACAGCAGTGAGGTATTGTGGCAAAACGGGGCTTGCTGGATTACATTTGCTAGAGATGGGACATGCATTTATTTGGATTCTCAAGACTTGAACTCTGAAATCACTGTGTCCGGTGTTTCTCAGCAGGGGCACTGGTGGCATTTTCCATTGCTGAGGCCTGGCCCTGTCAGAGATTTAGTGCGCCCGGCCCCCACCCATCAAATGACATTTGAGTCACCCAGAAATTTGGACAAAAGAAATGCCCCTGGAGGCTGAGGTGCGGGAGCGCCCTTGGCTGAGAACATCTGATCAATCCAACACCCCCTACCCCTGCCCCAGCAAATGGCTGCATTTTCCCCTTCCACTGTCCTCTAAGGATCCTGAGACAATGGGCTCCACCCTCACATCCCCAGGATGAAGAAGTCACCACCTCCTAAAGCCACATTTGAACTCTCCTCATTACTGAAATGTTATTTTTATGGTGTGACACCCTCCCCTTCACCGCCTCATCTCCATCATCAGTCCTTGGTCTTTATATAAGAAAGACCTCTTTGTGCCTCACTCCGTGAATGCCCTCCAGTACTTGAAAGAGGCCACTGTGTTCCTGCCATCCGTTGACAGCACCCCACCTCTCCCAGAAACTCTGTGCATTGTACATGGGTTTGCATTTCACAGTAATGCACTTCTTATGTTTCCTCATTTACTTTATACACCATGACGTAGGGGTGATGAGCTCCACTGTATGGGTAATGAAATGGAGTCTCAGCTTCAACAACTTACCCAAGGCTGCACTACTAGTACTTAGGCAGAGCCAGAATATGAACCTAGTTCTTCAAATGCAATGCCTGTCACAATTTTCACAATATTCACCAAATTTTGTCCAGTCTCTCGCCAAAGTCTTCTTTCTTTCCATCACCAGCTCTTCTTGTCTCCTATAGTAAGAAGGCATCAAGAGCCCCAGTTTTTCCACCCTTTTCCTGTATGCATATCCTATGTGCTGTTGCTTTGCAAGTTCCTCTCATCAATGGTGGAGTGTTATTTCCCCTGCCTTTGCTTCTGGGTGCAGTAGAATGCAGTGAAATGTCATCACGCCAGTTCTGATACTGTCCTCAAGAAGGCTGGTGTGTTCCCACTGGCTCTTTTGCATCTCTGCCAGCACCAGATACAAGGAGCAGAGCCACCTCAGCCAGCCTTGCCTAGATTAGGTGACCGCAGCCAATTCATGGACTTGTAAGGAAAAATACTTGTTTTTATCCAACTCACTGAGTTTTGGGGGGGTTGTTATGCAGCAGCTCCCAATGGATACATTTCTCCAACATTCAGGAAGTAAAGGTTTCCCTTTACTCATTGTTTTTCTCTTTGTTCCTTAAACGCTTGTACTAGCTTTCTTAACATCTTTATCTTTGGTTTATTCCACAAACCGCTGCCACCCTCCAAATGGCTAAATGCGAGTAGATCCCTCAGGCTTCAGGGCCTTGCGTCAGCCTACATGTCCGAGCCTCCTTCCTTGGCTGTCACGGCACTTCCTGTGTTCCTCCCTCCTCTCCTCCCAGGGGTCTTTTTTTGCGCCCTCTTTCCAGGGATCCATGACCTTGAGGAACACCGAGGTGCTGACAGCTGTTTCCAACCGCATGTCTCTTCAAAGTTCCAGTTGTGTGTACATGTCTGCTTGACAGCCCCCCAGGAGGTCCTGACAGTTTTCCACAGGGAACAGCCGGAGGCCACATGGGGGAAGGAGCAGCATGGGAGAGCCTAGAGGCCAGGGCTCCAGACAGGAAGGCACTGCAAGAATCTAGGCAAGGGACGATGTGGCCAGAGAAGTGTCAGGGGCACCAGAAATCGTTGTTGAGCGCCGTGCTTCTACTTGGAGTTTTTTTTTGACTTGGGTTAAGGCCTTCTTCACATTTATCCTTATTAAATTTAGTAATGGAATTTAGACCAGCACTGCAACCTGTCACACTCCTTGTTATTTTCGTTATACCCATTAATGAGGCATCCCACCCAGAATTGTGTCACTCAGTCATCTGCCTAATGTGCTACCTCTGTCCCGTCCAAGTCACAGGTAACAGAACGGTAAGGGCCTGGTAGGAAGCGGGAGTAAAAAGGCTCTTGGCTTTAGCCACCAGATGGCTGCATGTCCCAGAAAAGTAGGCAGCTTACAAGTGGAGCTAGAATTTGAGCACTGTTGGGTCCTATGGGACTGGAAGTGGTGGTGGGGTAGCAGGGGTTGGGGGGCATGGAGGGAGAGCATGGCCCACTGGGAAATGGTGTACGGTTATACAACAGCTGGCAAGGAGCTCTGAGCCCTGAGGATATGCTCACACACCTTGCTGCCTCTCCTAGACAATTGTACGTCCAAACCAAAGAAGAGTTATTGAAGCCAGGATATGGCCAGCAGAGGAACACCCTGTCGCCAGCCCCTACTGGATTAAGCCCTGGAGACACTGTTGAATGAACCTGGCCCTGGACATTTTGACACATGGAGCAGCAATGGCTGGCCCTTCTGGCACCTTGAGGGAAAGGCCTGGAAGCTGGCCTCCTGTGTATTCCTGGAGTAACAGCTGAATGGCCCCCAAAGGTCACAGTAGTGTACCCAAAACATCCAGGAGGTAAGAGCATCTTGCAGGGAAGTTTTGTTTTATCTTTCTGGCCAGTGCATGTACCTCTTGTACCCCTATATATTGACCCATCTGTAACCCCCACAGGGAAGGGGGTGAAAGTCTGGCATACTAGACCAGGACGAGATCCCATTCCTGGCACTGTTCCATCACAGGACCACTCTCTTGCATGTATCCTACCTGATGGACAAGATTTGCCTATGCTGGTGTCATTAAAACATGTATCTTATCGCCCTTAAGGTTATATTCTGCTACAGTCCTTGTGGCCTGAATGCGCCCCTGGCTGCAGCTGCCGTGTGATGATTGCTCTGAACCCTCAGCTACTGCCTGCCTGTGGAATGGACGGGCTATGGGCTTAATCTACATGGGAATTTGAACCTAGCTGAATCCTCTGGCTTGAGGATTGTCATACTTTTATTGCTGTTGCTATTGTATGTCGTTAGTCTGGTCACAATGCTGCAGTTTTCTCTCCCAGGAACCATTGTGGAAGAAGGGGAACGAGTAGATTGTAAGGCGAGCTTTCTCTAGGGGTGGCCTGTGGGTAAAATTGTAACATTTCCAGAATATCTCACCTGGCTTTAGTGCATTTGTATCATTCCTCAGGAGTGGAGAGAAGTTCACCTCCATATCAATGGGTAGTTACCTGGGCAAGGAGGGCTTATCTGTACCTGAGAGGGGAGGGGAGGCCGGTTTTGCTGCTGCTGGAGCAGGAGAGAGAGAAGGCCTGGACTGGAGTTTGTAAGCAATAAACAGGTTTTAAGCTTTATTTCTCCCTTTGACTGATTTTGGTTTTCAGAGGTATTTTGCCCCAGGATTTCTCTCCCCAGACTTACAGTCAGTGTCTTCAGAAGGGACCAGAGGGGTTGCTTGCACACTGGGAGGAGAGGTGGTGAGTCTGGGGTAACTGGTGGGCTGATCCCACCTCACTACTGCCCTCTCAGGCAGGGTGGGGCAAGGCTTTCTGGGCAGTGGTCACAGTCTCTCCCGTCCCTGATCCTGTTTCCTGGAGTGTGTGGGGAGAAAGGCTGGCAGTGGAAAGGGTATTGGCAGGCAGGGCCGCCTGCTCAGGACCCCAGGGCCAGCAGCCTCGGGACGTCTGTGGACGCCGCGTTCCATGGTGACTCTCACAGACGCACCTCCTGGGGCTGCAGGGGGCCCCAGGAGGGAGCTCTGAGGAAGGGACAGCATCCAGCCTGAGGAGGGGCTGGGACTACGGGGAAAGCAGTGACTGTCTCTGTGAGGTGGGCCACGGGATCGTCAATGCCTTTCCATGAGCAGCTTGGATGAGAGCCGACCTCCACGCCGTGAGGCCAGGCCTTTGCTCAGAGTGGTGGTGTGAGGGACCCTGCACCTCCTCCCCATCCTGCCCTCTCCTCTGTGTGCCTGTTTCCCGGACGCAGGCACAGCGAGCTGACAGCTGAGGAAAGCAGCCCTGCTTGGAAATGGCCCCTGGTCAAGGTGAAGGGTGGCACAGGGCCCCCAGACAGGCTTGGTGGCTGCGGGTGTGCTCTGCTCCTTCCTCAACCCTGGGCAGCACAGTCTCGCTCACATGGGCTGGTTGTGGCTGTTTGAATGTTGTGCTCAGTGCTTTTCCTCGCCACCTCTGCTCTTAAAGCTGGGGTCCAGGTCGGGGCCTCCCACGGGCCTGGCCTGGGGAAAGTGAGGCCCTGGCTGGAAGGTCGACTGCCCATTTTAAAAAGGTGAGTAGCCTGGTCTTTGGGGGTAATGAGAATACCAAATCTCTTACTCACCAAGCTCTGGACAACCTACTAACTGGGTCAGACATGGACTCAGAGCGATGTTGCTGTGTCCTGGCCTGGTGGAGACCTAGACCTGGACGGCCCTCAGGGAGGAAGGATGCATGGGCACTGCACCCCTGGAAGTGAGGGGCTGTCTGGGTCTCCCAGGGCCCAGCAGCCCTCTCCCCGGCTGAACAAGAGGAGGCTGCAGGGAGGAGCGTGGTGGTTCCCTCCTGAGCCACCACTGGGAAGTGAGGAGAAAGTCTTCAGGTAGGAGACAGTAAGGGGTACAGTAAAAAGACAGACAAAACAGTGAAGGGGTGGCGAGTTCTGAGACTCAAATTCCAGTGAGGAATGGAGTGCTTTCTCCTCCACTTCAGTTGCTCCTCAGTCTCTGCGGCCCTCTGAGCCAGTGCCTCTGGCCCACACCTTTCTTGAGCTTGACTCGTTTGTCCAGCTGCAGCCTGGATATCTCCACACAAGTCTCTCGAGGGACTCTGCCCCTCGTCCTGTCGTGCCCCAGCACTGGTGACGAACTCTCTTGCTGGCCCACACCTTCTAGAAATGCTACAGACCTAGGCCTGGTCAAGATTAAGTCCCCAGTCCCTCACAAGTTCCACAGCTCCTGCCCATGGGCCCTGGGCTTGAATCCGGCCGCCGTGTGCTCGTGGTGCGGTCAGGTGAGTGACCCCCGGCGTGCTTCCTTCCTGCATCTGTGAGATCAGGGTAGGAGCACATGCCTCTACGGCTGCTCCGAGGACCGAGTCTAGTACTTGTGAGGCGTCTGGAACAGGGCCCGCCAGAGCGGGCGCTCACCAGCAGGAGCTGGTCTTGGGGGCCCTTGTGGTGACCCCACTGCAGGCGGCTCTCCTCCAGAGCCCTGGACGGCATTCAAGCTCCCTCCTGCCCCCTCCGCACGTCCGCACGCCTGATGAGGGCACACACCTCGTCGTCCTCTGGCCACACCGTGCTGTGCTGGCCTCACACCGTAGCAGAGTCCCTCTCCCGCTGGCAGGAGCCCCTCAGGGTGGAAGGT
Source organism: Smutsia gigantea (assembly GCA_032199065.1). Lineage (NCBI taxonomy): Eukaryota > Metazoa > Chordata > Mammalia > Pholidota > Manidae > Smutsia > Smutsia gigantea. The sequence goes on along the minus strand of JAVSCE010010612.1, from coordinate 246,901 downwards.
GCTCAGCCAGCGCACCGCATCATCTCATGGGTTTCCACAGCCACCTTGGGAGGCAGCGTTTCTTTTCGCCTCATTTTACAGGCAGGAAACGGAAGCTCGGCGATTCTCAAGCTCAAACAGCAGGTAGTGGAGCTGGGATCAAGCCTAGGGGTGCAAGTCCCCAAAGTCCCCGTGGTTCCATTGGCTTCGCACAAACCTCTCGTGTCATTTAAAAGTCAAAAACAGGTAGAGGTCTTTGCCAGGGGAAGGACATTAAGAGGATGTGGAAATAATTCCCCCATGGCAGAACATAATAGTGGTTTTGTGATGTGTTGGTTTAGCTAAGCTGGAAAATGTTTCCAGAATTCCTGAATTCGGGCTGGCCTCAAGAGAAAGCTGTCAGAGTTGCAAGGGGCAGTGAGATGCCAGCCGCGGTTACACCAGACGGGCACGACAGCTGCTGCAGGCCTGCTGCTCACCTTGCTGCGCTCCGCCCGCCCCTGCAGCTTCTCCCGGGGGCTCCGACGTGAGCTGCGCCCTCGGCGGTCAGCCGCACCTCGGAAGGCAGAGCGGGCCGGGCGGGTGGCAGATCGTCGCCATGGACTCCAGCTCTTCCTCCCAGGCTCCTGACTTCATGACCGTCTTCCCTTCCCTGCCGACTCAGCCCAGTGCCTGATGCGGGGTCCGCGCAAGGCCTGACCCCTCTGAGGAGCCCAGCACGCCCCTCACAGGCACAGAGACTGAGTCAATGGTTGTTAGAATAAATGAATAAACAAGCGGTTCAATAAAATAAATATTTTGGTTGCTTTAGGCTTTAAATTTCCAAAGAACTTAAAACCAGGAGAACTAATTTTTTCCCTAAAGGATAAATTAATGCATATTACCACATTTTCCCAGCTTTTAAAAATAACATAGATAGGTCACAGTGCAGTGCTTAAATTACAATAGATTTTGAATCGACAGGGTTGTGACTTTGTGTTGTTTTGTGCCTTTATTTTGAGGTCTGGGTGATTGTACACCCTCCTCTGTGGGGGGTGGTGATGAAAGACTAGGTGGTCGACAATAATTGGACGTTCATCCATCAGAATGGCTTCCTCGTGGCAGCCCTGCGGGGCTGGGCCACTGAAGACTATGCCGTGCTGGGCAGCAACCACTCCTATCGGGGGATCCAAGCTAACACGATGTCTCAGTGAAAAAGCAAGCCGAGAGAACAAAGGCAGGTGCAGAACGGCAGTCTGAAATTACTACCTGCATAGGTAGGGCCAGAATTGTTCAAAATGATGGAGAAATTCAACACTGAATTCCATATTCCACACATAGGGCTAATTTGATCTTGGAAACACCAGACAACCAAGTGGAACAAAGTTATCCCTCTCAAATGAATCTGTTTTGAAATCTTTCCACCTACATCCTTCAGCCCTGGAAGCCAGGAGTCCCTCTTCCCTGGGGGCCGTGATGAGTGACATGTCTGCCCCAGACAGAGCTGAAGCACAGACCTGGTGGGAGGTGGCCTGGACAGGGAGCCTGGTTTCCAAAGACATGGACTTTGAGGTCAGACTGGCCCTACATCCTGGCTCTGCGGCTACCTGTTTGGTCTGGAGCGAGCTGCTGGCCCTTTCTGTGATCCACTGGTCTCCTCGGTGAAGCGGAGACATCCAGGCGCATGAGATGTCTGCAGAGGCCCCATGCAGGCCAGGCTCATCATTTTGTTTTACTTTACTTTCATTATGGTGGTTACATAACAGCACTGTTCATATTTGAAAACAAAATTACATCCTGTTCACATCCACCTTCAATCTTTTCAACTCTCTTAGGAAGACCCAGCCTAGCTTTTCAAGGCCTCTCCACATGTTTCAGAGCAGCAGCAGGCCCTCCCCACGATGTCCAAAACCCTCCTGAGAGAGCACGGCAAAAAGACGGTGCCGTAGGTACAGTAGTCTTTTGGATAAAATAGAGAAACAAGATATAAAATCTTAATTTCCTCTAATATAGGAGACTAGAAAGACCTGTAAATCTATTTTGAAACACCATTTTTTCCTATTAAACAAATCCTAGTGATTTTTCAGTTCCATTTTCCTTCCCATTATGAACTCACTCTCAGGTCTGGGGTGGCCCGGAGTTCTCATACAGGCAGGCTGGACTGGCTAAGGACAAAGGCTTTGGAAGCTCCCCCATGCCTCCCGGCGTGCACTGCTCCTGCAGGGCTCCCCAGGCATGGAACCCACGGAGGATGGCAGTCAAGTCCAGTAGCGCAAGGGCTGTGTGCCACTCGGCCTTTTCTCCAAGGGCAAGTCCAACACCGGGGCGGCCGCCTGGCTTTAGGTGTGCATGCTCTCAGTCCGTGCTTCTCCACTCTAGGATCTTAACCCCCCAGGAGCCTCCAGGCCACAGTGGAGAGAGGGGGGCACAGAGTAGTTCCTGGCATCCAGGACCTTCCCAAATGAAGGCGGGAGGAAGGGCGGGAAGTGGGCCTCAGGCCTCCATGCGTGGTCAGTGGCAGTGAGCGTCCCGTGGGGGGCGGGCCGCGGCAAGTCACGCAGTCAGCACGGTGCACGGGGAAGATGCGCCTGAGCACTGCCGAGAGGCCAGGCGGGGTCCGTCTGCCGGGGACAGTTCCTGCTGGGGCGGTGACAGCAACACAGATGTGAGGCATGAGGAGGAATAACACTGACCACTGAGTACGTGCCACGTTTTTCTTTAGTCAGTCTTTATTTAAATGTGTGCTTTTGAAATAGCTTATTAAGTATGACCTTTTCAAAATTCAATTCTCACAATGTTTACAGTGAATTCTGTGCAAACATATTTTGTGAGCTTCTTAATTCCTCCTTTCCCATTAATAATTTACAAATTTGTATTACACAAAACCCCAGCTACTTCATTTATTTCCTCTTAGGCTCTACGTTTCTGTTTGACAGGTACTAAGCTAGGATAAGGGGTTGCTAGGGAACAGCTAATTCAAGCCCAGAGGAAATAAAATGTGTTTTATTTATTAAAAAAGAATTGTAACAAGGCCTTGCTTTCCAACTGAAAACATGTGTCTCATGATGTTGTGGAACAGTATTAAGCAACCAAATAAAATTTCAATGGTTGTTGTGCCTTCTTTTTTTACATTTACACTGTCTCTTCTATCCAAATAAGCAAAACCAGGAAAATCAAATTCTAAGAGTCTGTGGACTGTCAGAGAATGTTAGAAAAATGATCTGGCTTCAGTGACTAATGAACGAAGGCCATCAGAGGGGCAGCTGGCTGACCACCCTGTGAGCAGTGGCCCCAGTGCCACGAGAAATCCTGCGGGTCCCACACCACCGGCCTCGGGGCTCCACGCTGGGCACAGAAGGACACAGAACCTGTGCGTCAGCCAGGAAGACCTGACCAGCACAGAAGGCACCGATCCTGGGGGGAGATCCTTCCCATTTGGGTGCAGAAGTAACTGACTGAAGAATACAGCACCCAGTATTGTAAAAAGTGAGGGTTCACATGGAAGGTGTCAACTCATGATTTGCAACAAAATTATGAAAACATATAAATAACTGTACCTTTAATGTTTTGTAAATACAGCTTTAAAATTCCACTTTATACACTTGATGTATGAAAACAAGCCTGATTTTTTGTTGTTTCATGACTTTTTAAAAGAACAAAAATCAACTCCTTAATCATCCTATGTGGAAGACAATATTTGGGACAAAATTTTGTAGGTTTTCTACCTTTTCACTGAAGACTTTGATGGGACATTAGAGTGACAGTTAATTAGAAAATAAACTGAAAAAATAATTTTTAATCACGAGAAATTTTTTATGCATTTAATCATTATCCTTCCCAATGGCAATGTTTCCTTATGTATAAAAGTGATCTAAAGACCTGTGCAACCCTCTGGACCCATAGTTTTTTACACACTAGGCATCCCCATGCAATGATTCCTACTCTAAAACACGCTTCAGCCACCAACGACATTTCCCATAATGACAATCATGAATGAACTACTCCAGTCACTGACCTACGGAAGTCAGTGTGAAGCAGCAGCAACTCCATGTGGAGCCGTGGTTCTTCACCGTCTGTCCCAGGCTCTCGATGGGCAGGTCATCCCCCTAGGCCCTCTCTGTCCATGACCCTTGCTGATCTGTCCTATTTTTATGTAGTGGGTTCCATGCTCAGCCCCCTGCAGGTTGGGGCTGGAGGCCACCAGGAGTCAGGCATGCCGAGGGGATATTCTGGGATGGGAGGTGGGACGGGGGCTGAGTGGGGAGGAGCGTTAACTCGCTGGGGAGTTAGTTACAGTCAAAAGACGTGGGCAGAGAGCAAGCACATGTACTGACTGGAAACATGGGTCTTATTTTCTCACATCTTTCAGGGCTTTAAGAAATCTGTCTAAATGCAGGCAGGCAAACTGTTTTGTGCCTGTCATCCTTGGGCACAGCCCTCATGTGAGAGCGTCACCCATCATGAGGCTCGGGGAGCCATCCACTGGGGCTCCTACTGAGTGGCCTGTGGCGACGGAGGCCTCAGCTCTGCAACCCCAGGGCCTCGTCGCCCTTCCCCAACAAAGGGTTAAAATTGCTTTTCTCAATGTCTAATAGGATGGCTCTCATTTCATATAAATAATCACAGACTTGATTAAAATGAATATATTATTCTAGGTTGATTATTTTTTTCATTCAGATATATTCCATCTACCTTGAACAATGAATTGAGAAAAAAATAGGCAACTGAAAAGCCTTCCCAAGAATAATGACTTTTTGAAATGACACTTTTTGTAGAAACTGAATAAATGAGATGGTGACAGCGGCAGGAAACTGGTGGGACCTTCAGCAGGCTGCTTTCTTCAGGTCTCGAATCTGTTTGATCAAGTAGTTCTTCTCATCAGTGAACTGCTCATCATCCGTCCTTTCTTTTTGGAAACTGCTCAGAAACTCGACGAGTTTGGGTTGATTTTTTAATAGAATCTCCACAATAGGCTGTGCTTTGTGAGGACTGGCCACAAACACCTGAAACATAAAGAAACAAACCCCTAGGACCCAGGAGCAAGCGAGCCTGTGCCCCACGCGCTGCTGAGTCGGGCTGGGAAGCCCCGGGCACACTCCTTTGAGGAAAATGACTCATTCCCCACACGTGCCCGTTTTCTTGGTAGCGTGCCAGCACATCAGAGCTATATGTGAACATTTTTTACTTGTACTTTGTTTTAATTTTAAATGTTTATGTGTTTGCAACTACACGATCTTTCAAACAGAAAATAATACCCTAACAGAGACCAATTACCACACAAATTGAACAGATTTTGCCATTTTACTTCAAATCTCTCTTTAAAGAAATAAAACATTACAAATGGAGCCAAACTCTCCCCATTCACCTCTCCCTACCCACCTGAGCAGTGTGCTACCATCTCCAGGCACAATTTTATCCTTTTCCTTCTACTGCATGCATATGTAAAAATAAACAACATACAGTGTTTGAGTGTGCCTTTTTAATAATCTGTTTTTTGAACAGGTACTATATTCATCTGGCTCAAAATTCAAAAAGGACAAAGGTGAAAGGCCCCAGAGTACCTTCCCCCACTGGAGGTCACCAATGTTACTGTTTTCCTATATATATGGAGTTTTAAAAGGTACAGGTGCCCAGGCCTCACATCCCAGAGAGTCCAACTCAGCAGATCTGGGATGGAGGTCTGTCATTCTGCATTTTTACAAAGTTCACACACAAAATTCTTATGTGCCCTTCTGATTAAAGCTGCAATCACAGATTAATAACTCAGCTACACTAACTACAAAAGACAGCAGTGACTATAATAATAGGCCACAATAACTCAATACTATAATACTGATTGGTAAATTTCTTGATGGACACGTTTCCAAGTCAGATGCTATATATATGATGACATGCCCAGAGCGCCCATACAGGTACCTGATCCCCACGCAGCTCTCTGGTTCTGTGTTCCACCCCCTGACTCCTCACAGGGGGCGGGGTGCTTCATCTCTGCCCACTGCCCCCCATTCCGTGCTTCTAGCACTGCACACTCGACTCGGGACGCACTAAGGACAAGGACCAGTTATGGAATCAGTAGGGGCTACAAGGATGAACCCGCAGGTTTCCACCAGCACAGAAAAGTGTGAGAAAAGAGAAAACACGCAGGATGTTAAGGACCCAAGAGAGTGGAATGAAAAGCTAGGGAGGATCAAAGGAGGCAGGCATATTGTCAGACTTCTGGGTCTCAAACAGGAAGGGCCCCTGGTGCAGGTGGAATGAACGAGTCCCTCAGGCTTATTTTCTATTTCTTCTTCAATCAGCTTGGTGGTTTGTGTGTTCCCAGGAATTTGTCCACTTTTATCAAGGTTATCTAGTTTGTTGGAGCACAGTTATTTTTTTAATTTCTATAAGGTGACTGAACTGGTAATCAAGACCTTCCCAGATGCTGTTACTGGTAGCTCCTACAAACTTATTTTTTTGATTAATTAATTAATTTATTTATTTTTGGTATCATTAATATACACTTACATGAACATTGTAGTGCCTATACTGCCTTCCCCATGCCCCCACCCCAACATTATATCTGATGATCGTAATGCCCCTTTTTCCCCCTTGTCCCTCCCTTCCCACCTATATTCCTCAGTTCCGTTCCCTTTGGTAACTGTTAGTCCATTCTTGGGTTCTGTGAGTCTGCTGCTGTTCCATTCCTTCAATTTTTTCTTTGTTCTTATACTCCACAGGTGAGTAAAATCATTTGATACTTGTCTTTCTCCGCCTGGCTTATTTCACTGAGCATAATACCCTCTACCTACATCCATGTTGTTACAAATAGTAGGATTTCTTTTCTTCTTATGGCTGAATAATATTCCATTGTGTAATTGTACCACATCTTCTTTATCCATTCATCTACTGATGGACACTTAGGTTGCTTCCATTTCTTGACTATTTTAAATAGTGCTGCAATAAACATAGGGGTGCATCTGTCTTTTTCAAATTGGGCTCCTGCATTCTTAGGGTAAATTCCTAGGAGTGGGATTCCTGGGTCAAATGGTATTTCTATTTTTAGTTTTCTGAGGAACCTCCATACTGCTTTCCACAAAGGTTGAACTAATTTACATTCCCACCAACAGGGTGGTAGGTTTCCCCTCTCTCCACATCTTCGCCAACATTTGTTGTTGTTTCTCTTTTGTATGTTGGCCATCCTAATTGGTGTGAAGTGATATCTCATTGTGGTTTTAATTTGCATTTCTCTGATGATTAGCAATGTGGAGCATCTTTCATGAGCCTGTTAGCTCTCTGAATTTCTTCTTTGGAGAAATGTCTGTTCATATCCTCTGCCCATTTTCAATTGGGTTATTTGCTTTTTGTGTGTGGAGGTGCATGAGCTCTTTGTATATTCTGGATGTCAACCCCTTATCAGATGTCATTTATGAATATATTGTCCCAAACTGTAGGATACCTTTTTGTTCTACTGATGGTGTCCTTTGCTGTACAGAAGCTTTTTAGTTTGATATAGTCCCAATTGTTCATTTTTGCTTTTGTTTCCCTTCCCCAGGGAGATATGTTCATGAAGAAGTTGCTCATGTTTATATTTAAGAGAGTTTTGCCTATATTTCCTTCTAAGAGTTTTATGGTTTCATGACTTACACTCAGGTCTTTATCCATTTCGAGTTTACTTTTGTGTACAGAGTTGGACAGCAATCCAGTTTCATTCGCTTACATGTAGCTGTCCAGTTTTGCCAACAGCAGCTGTTGAAGAGGCTGTCATTTCCCCATTGTATATCCATGGACCCCTTATCATATATTACCTGACCATATATGCTTGGGTTAATATCTAGGCTCTCTATTCTGTTCCACTGGTCTGTGGGTCTGTTCTTGTGCCAGTACTAAATTGTCTTGATTACTGTGGCTTTGTAGTAGAGCGTGAAGTTGGAAAGCGAGATCCCCCTGCTTTATTCTTTCTTCTCAGGATTGCTTTGGCTATTCGGGGTCTTTTGTGGTTCCATATGAATATTAGAATTATTTGTCCCAGTTCATTGAAGAATGCTGTTGGTATTTTGATAAGGATTGCATTGAATCTGTAGATTGATTTAGGCAGAATAGCCATTTTAACAACATTAATTCTTTCTACAAAAGAGCATGGAATGAATTTCCATTTATTAGTGTCCTCTTTAATTTCTCTTAGAAGTGTCTTACAGTTTTCAGGGTATAGGTCTTTTACTTCCTTGGTTAGGTTGATTCCGAGGTATTTGGTTCTTTTTTTTTTTTGGTATCTTTAATCTACAATTACATGTGCAATGTTATTGTTACTAAACTCCCCACTTCATCGAGTCCCCCTCACATACCCAATTACAGTCACAGTCCATCAGCATAGTGAGATGCTATAGAATCACTACGTGTCTTCTCTGAGTTGTACAGCCCTCCCCGCGCACCCCGAACATTACATCTGCTAATTGTAATGCCCATTTTTCCCCCTTCTCCCTCCCTTCCCGCCCATCATCCGCAGTCCCTTTCCCTTTGGTAACTGTTGGTCCATTCTTGGGTTCTGTGAGTCTGCTGCTGTTTTGTTCCTTCAGTTTTTTTCTTTGTCCTTATACTCCGCATATGAGTGAAATCATTTGATACTTGTCTTTTTCCCCCTGGCTTATTTCACTGAGCATAATACCCTCTAGCTAAATCCATGTTGCTGCAAATGTCTGGATTTGTTTTCTTCTTATGGCTGAATAATATTCCATTGTGTATATGTATCACATCTTCCTTATCCATTCATCTACTGATGGACACATAGGTTGCTTCCATTTCTTGGCTATTATAAATAGTGCTGCAATAAACATAGGGGTGCATATATCTTTTTCAAACTGGGCTGCTGCATTCCTAGGGTAAATTCCTAGGAGTGAGATTCCTGGGTCAAATGGTATTACTATTTTGATTTTTTTGAGGAACCTCCATAGTGCTTTCCACAATGGTTGAACTAATTTGCAGTCCCACCAGCAGTGTAGGAGGGTTCCCTTTTCTCCACATCCTCTCCATTATTTGTTGTTGTTTGTCTTTTGGATGTTTGCCATCCTTACTGGTGTGAGGTGATATCTCATTGTGGTTTTAATCTGCATTTCTCTGGTGATTAGCGATGTGGAGCATCTTTTCATGTGCCTGTTGGCCATATGAATTTCTTCTTTGGAGAAATGTCTATTCATATCCTCTGCCCATTTCTTAATTGGATTATTTGCCTTTTTTTTGTTGAGGTGCATGAGTTCTTTATATATTTTGAATGTCAACCCCTTATCGGATATGTCATTTATGAAATTTATGAATATATTCTCCCATACTGTAGGATCTCTTTTTGTTCAACTGATGGTGTCCTTTGCTGTACAGAAGATTTTCAGCTTGATATAGTCCCACTTGTTCATTTTTACTTTTGTTTCCCTTGCCCAGGAGATATGTTCATGAAGGAGTTGCTCATATTTATATCCAAGAAAATTTTGCCTACGTTTTTTTCTAAGAGTTTTATGATCTCATGACTTACATTCAGGTCTTTGATCCATTTTGAGTTTACCTTTGTGTATGGGGCTAGACAGTAGTACACTTTCATTCTCTTACATGTAGCTGTCCAGTTTTTCCAACACCAGCTGCTGAAGAGGCTGTCATCTCCCCATTGTATATCCAAGGCTCCTTTATCAAATATTAATTGACTGTAGATGTTTGGGTTAATGTTTGGGTTTTCTACTATGTTCCACTGGTCTGTGGGTCTGTTTTTCTGCCAATACAAAATTATCTTGATTACTGTGGCTTTGTAGTAGAGCTTGAAGTCAGGGAGCGTAATTCCCCCTATTTTATTCCTCCTTCTCAGGATTGCTTTGGCTATTTGGGGTCTTTTGTGGTTCCATATGAATTTTAGAATGATTTGTTCCAGTTCATTGAAGAAAGCTGTTGGTAGTTTGATAGGGATGGCATTGAATCTGTAGATTGCTTTAGGTAGTATAGCCATTTTGACAATATTTATTCTTCCTAGCCAAGAGCATGGGATGTATTCCCATTTGTTAGTGTCCTCTTTAATTTCTCTTAGGAGTGTCTTGTAGTTTTCAGAGTACAGGTCTTTCACTTCCTTCATTAGGTTTATTTCTAGGTATTTTATTCTTTTTGATTCAATTGTGAATGGAATTGTTTTTCTGATTTCTCTTTCCACTAGTTCATCATTAGTGTATAGGAAAGCAACAGATTTCTGTGTGTTAATTTTGTATCCTGCAACTTTGCTGAATTCAGATATTAGTTCTAGTAGTTTTGGAATGGAGTCTTTAGGATTTTTTATGTACAGTATCATGTCATCTGCAAATAGTGACAATTTGACTTCTTCTTTACCAATCTGGATGCCTTGTATGTCTTTGTTTTGTCTGATTGTCGTGGCTAGGACCTCCAGTAGTATGTTGAATAACAGTGGAGAGAGTGGGCATCCCTGTCTTGTTCCCGATCTTAGATGAAAAGCTTTCAGCGTCTCGCCATTAAGTATGATGTTAGCTGTGGGTTTGTCATATATAGCCTTTATGATGTTCAGGTACTTGCCGTCTATACCCATTTTGTTGAGAGTTTTAATCATGAATAGATGCTGAATTTTGTCAAATGCTTTTTCAGCATCTATGGAGATGATCATGTGGTTTTTGTTCTTTTTGTTGATGTGGTGGATGATGTTGGTGGCTTTTCGAATGTTGTACCATTCTTGCATCCCTGGGATGAATCCCACTTGATCATGGTGTATGATCCTCTTGATGTATTTTTGAATTCGGTTTGCTAATATTTTGTTGAGTATTTTTGCATCTACGTTCATCAGGGATATTGGTCTGTAATTTTCTTTTTTGGTGAGGTCTTTGCCCGGTTTTCGCATTAGAGTGATGCTGGCTTCATAGAATGAGTTTGGTAGTATTCCCTCCTCTTCTATTTTTTGGAATACTTTAAGGAGAATCGGTGTTATTTCTTCTCTATATGTCTGGTAGAATTCAGAGGTGAATCCATCTGGCCCGGGGGTTTTCTTCTTGGGCAGTTTTTTGATTACCAATTCAATTTCATTGCTGGTGGATTGGTCTGTTTAGTTTTTCTGTTTCTTGCTTGGTCAGCCTTGGAAGGTTGTATTTTTCTAAGAAGTTGTCCATTTCTTCTATGTTTTCCAGCTTGTGAGCATGTAGATTCTCATAATAGTCTCTTATAATTCTTTGTATTTCTGTGGGGTCCATCGTGATTTTTCCTTTCTCATTTCTGATTCTGTTTATGTGTGTAGATTCTCTTTTTCTCTTAATAAGTCTGGCTAGAGGTTTATCTATTTGTTTATTTTTTCAAAGATCCAGCTCTTGGTTTAATTGATTTTTTCTATTGTTTTATTCTTCTCAATTTTATTTATTTCTTCTCTAATCTTTATTATGTCTCTCCTTCTGGTGACTTTGGGCCTCATTTGTTCTTCTTTTTCCAATTTCAGTAATTGTGTCTTTAGACTATTCATTTGGGAATGTTCTTCCTTCTTTAAATAGGCCTGGATTGCAATATACTTTCCTCTTAGAACTGCCTTTGCTGCGTCCCACAGAAGTTGTGGCTTTGTGTTGTTGTTGTCATTAGTCTCCATATATTCTTTGATTTCTGTTTTGATTTGGTCATTAACCCATTGATTAATTAGGAGAGTGTTGTTAAGTCTCCATGTATTTGTGACCCTTTTTGATTTCTTTCTAAAATTTATTTCTAGTTTTATACCTTTGTGATCTGAGAAGTTGATTGGTAGGATTTCAATATTTTTGAAATTACTGAGGTTCTTTTTGTGGCCTAGTATGTGGTCTATTCTGGAAAATGTTCCATGTGCACTTAAGAAGAATGTGTATCCTGTTGCTTTTGCGTGTAGAGTTCTGTAGATGTCTGTTAGGTCCATCTGTTCTAGTGTGTTGTTCAGTGCCTCTGTGTCTTTACTTATTTTCTGTCTGGTTGATATGTCCCTTGGAGTGAGTGGTGTGTTGAAGTCTCCTAAAATGAATGCATTGCTGTCTATTTCCTCCTTTAATTCTGTTAGTATTTGCTTCATACATGCTGGCACTCCTGTGTTGGGTGCATATATATTTATAATGGTTATATCTTCTTGTTGGCCTGACCCCTTTATCATTATGTAATGTCCTTCTTTATCTCTTGCTGCTTTCTTCGTTTTAAAGTCTATTTTGTCTGATACAAGTACTGCAACACCTTTTTTCTCTTTGTTGCTTGCATGAAATATCTTTTTCCATCCCTTCACTTTTAGTCTGTGTATATCTTCGGGTTTGAGGTGAGTCTCTTGTAAGCAGCATATAGATGTGTCTCGATTTTTTATCCATTCTGTTACTCTGTGTCTTTTGATTGGTACATTCAGTCCATTTACATTTAGGGTGATTATCGATAGATATGTACTTACTGCCATTGCTGGCTTTAGATTCGTGGTTACCAAAGGTTCAAGGGTTGCTTCTTTACTACCTAACGGTCTAACTTAACTTTCTTGTTAAGTTATTGTAAACACTGTCTGGTGTTTCTTTACTTCTCTCCTTTCTTATTTTTCCTCCTCCATTCTTTATATACTAGGTGTTTTATTCTTTACCTTTAGTTAGTATTTGGATGGTCTGCTTTCTTTGCTATGATTTTATTTTCTCTGGTGACATCTTTTTAACCTTAGGAGTGCTTCCATCTAGAGCAGTCCATTTAAGATATCCTGTAGTGGTGGTTTATGAGAGGCAAACTCTCTCAACTTTCGTTTGTCTGGAAATTGTTTAATCCCTCCATCATATTTAAATGATAATCGTGCTGGATACAATATTCTTGGTTCGACGTCCTTCTGTTTCATAACATTAAATATATCATGCCATTCTCTTCTGGCCTGTAAGGTTTCTGTTGAGAAGTCTGATGATAGTCTGATGGGTTTTCCTTTGTAGGTGATCTTCTTTCTCTCTCTAGCTGCTTTTAATACTCTGTCTTTATCTTTGATCTTTGCCATTTTAATTATTATGTGTCTTGTTGTTGTCTTTCTTGTATCCCTTGTGTTGGGAGATCTGTGGGTTTCCGTGGACTGCGACACTATTTCCTTCCCCAGTGAGGGAAAGTTTTCAGCAATTATTTCTTCAAAGACACTTTCTGTCCCTTTTTTCTCTCTTCTTCCTCTGGTACTCCTATAATGCGAATATTGTTTCGTTTGGATTGGTCACACTGTTCTCTTAATATTCTTTCATTCCTAGAGATCCTTTTATCTCTCTCTGCCTCAGCTTCTCCGTATTCCTGTTCTCTGATTTCTATTACATTAACAGTCTCTTCCATGTCATCCAGTCTATTGTTAAGCCTGTCAATTAATTGTCTTATTTCTGCATTGTCTTTCCTCACTTCCCTTACTTCCTCCCTCAGCTCTTGCACCTTTCTCTGTAGGTCCATCAGCATGGTTATGACTTTTATTCTGAGTTCTTTATCAGGAAGACTGTGCATTTCCATCCCTTCAGGCTCCCTCTCTGGGGTTGTCTGGTTGATTTTGGTCTGAACCATATTCCTCTGTCTTTTCATGGCTATAGAAGTGGTCGCTGGTAGTTGCCAAGTATGTCAGCTAGGCTTTTAAGACTTTAAAAAGAGAAAAAGAAAAAAAGGAAAGAAACAGAGAAAAAAAAAGAAAGAAAAGAAAAAACAAAAAAGGAAAATAAACAAAACAAAAAAACAAAAAACAAAAGAAAAAAAAAGCCCACCGGACGTAGATTCTGTGGGAATGCTCTAGGTGGTGCTGTTGCCCCACTATTCCGCAGCCGTGGCTGCGCCCCTCCGCAGGGCCCTTTATCGCTCTGGCAGGGGTGGGAACAAATAGGAGGCTGTTGATCTCAGTGAGAAGTGTAAGTATGGCTACGCTTCCCCAGTCGCCAGCTAAAGCGTCTGAAACTCCCCAGGACTCCCAGCCTGCTGGCCTGAGTGTGCTGGGGCGATCCGGCTCCTCCGCTGGGCTCCTGTCTCTTTAAGACCGCTGAAGAAAGTGTGCGCTTTTTTTTTCCCCTCCCCAGGAGCCGGCTGCAAGCACCCTGGCGTGTTCCCCGCTCAGATCCTGCCCCTCTGTCTCTCCAATCTCCGCTGCACTGTGTGATGTGGGTCAGCGCTCCCCACACAGATCACCGGGGCTGGCTACTTCGCGGGGTGTACTTCCACTCCCTCCCGGCTCTGAATCCTCTCCTCCCGCCGGTGCGCTGGGGTGGGGGAGTGCTTGGGTCCTGCCGGGTCGTGGCTCCGTATCTTACCCGCCTCTTGGGGTGCCGAGTCCTCTCCGGTGTAGCTGCACGCTGTGCGCTTTCCTGTGTATTCTGGTCTCTCTTTTAGGAATAGATGTATTTGCTGTATTTTCATAGATAAATATAGTGTTGGGACATTTCTGCCCCCCTGCTCATGCCGCCATCTTCCCGGAAGTCCTCTACATACTTTTAAAGGAGAATTAACGCCAATACATTTCAAATTCTTCCAAAAATTAAAGAGAAGGAAACACTTTCTAACTCATTCTGTGAGACCAGAATTACTCTCATACCAAAGCCAGACAAAGACATTACAAGAAAACCACAGCCCAATACCCTTTATGAATAAAGATTTCAATGAAAGTCTTCAATAAAAGGTGAGCAACCAAGTCCACCATCATATTAAAAGGATTTTATGCTATGAACAAATAGGATTCATTCCAGAAGTCCAAGGGTGGCTCAAAGTACTAAAACCAAGTAATGCACTTCACCAAACATACTGGGTTGAATTGTGTCCCCCTAAAAGATGACTGTTCAAGTCCTAGCCCTCAGTCCTGGTAAATATGGCTATTTGGATATAGGGGCTTCACAGATATAATCAAATTAAGCTGAGGTCATACTGGGTTAGCGTGGGTGCTAATCCAGTAACTAGTATTCTAATGAGAAGAGGGAACTGTGGACAAAGAGACACACAGGGACACACAGAGGAAAACACCACATGGAGATGAAGACAGAGATTGGAATCACACATCTATAAGTCAAGGAATGCCAAGGATCGCTGGCAAGCACCAGGAGCAAGGAAAGCAGCACAGGAGAGCCTCTCCCTGAGAGTCTCCCAAAGGAACCGATCCTGCTGACATCCTGATCCGGGACTTCTAGTCTCAGGCTGTGAGTCAGTGACTTTCTGATGTTTTAAGCCACTCAGTCTATGGTACTTTATTATGACAGCTCTAGGAAACTAACATACCACACTAATACAATGAAGAAAAACAACACATTCATTTCAACTGATGCAGAGAAAATATTTGACAAAGTCCCATGCTTTTTCATGATAAAAGACACTCAACATGGGACAGCTTCAAAATGGGATATCCACATGCAAAATAATGAAGTTAAGCATTTAACTCATATTTATAAACAAAAGTTAATTCAAAATTAATAAAATATCTAAATATAAGTGCTAATACAACTTTTAGAGGAAAAATATAGTGGTAAGTCTTCATGACCTTGGGTTTGGTGATGGTTTCTTTTAGCTGTGACACTAAAACCATGAGTAACAAAGGACAAAATCAATAAATTGAATTTCATTAAATTTAAATTTTGTGTATCAAAGAACACTATCAAGAGAGTGAGAAGACACACAGAAGGGAGAAAATATTTGCAAATTATATATATGATCAGTGACTAGTACCCAGAGTATAAGAAAATAAGAACAAAAAGACAAACAACCCTTTTTAAAAAGGGGCAAAGGACCCCAACAGATATTTCTCCAAAAAAGATACACAAATGGCCAAAGAGCATATGAAAGAATGTTCAACATCCTTAGTCATCCGGGAAGTGCAAACCAAAATCACAGTGAGATAGCACTTCATCCCCACTAGGCTGGCTACAATAAAATAGGACTGACAATAACAAGTATTGGTGAGGAAAGGGAGAAACAGCACCGTGTACAATTGCTAGTGGGGATGTAAGATGGTGCAGCTTCTGCGGAACAGTTGGCAGTACCTCAATTAAGATACACATTGAATTACTGAGCAATTCCATTCCTAGGTATGTACCAAAAGAACTGAAAACATTTGTTCAAATAAAAACTTGTACATGAATGTTCATAGAAGCACTATTCACAGTAGTGAAAAATCCATCAGCTAATGAATGGATAAACAAATCCTGGCATAGCCATACAATAGAATATTATTAAGCCACATAAAGTAATGAATCACCCATCATGCTATGACATGGATAAACCTTGAAAACGTTATGTTGATGAAGGAAACCAGACAAAAAGGGCCACATATTGTGTAATTCCATTTATATGAAATGTCCAGAATAGGCAAATACATAGAGACCAAAAGCAGATTAGTGGTTGTGGTTGCCAGGGGATAACAGGAAAATGAAGAAAACTTGTTTAATAGGTACAGGGTTTCCTTCGGGGTGATGAAAAGTTCTGGAACTAGGTAGTGGTGACAGTTACACAACACTGTAAATATACTAAGTGTTGCTGAATTGTACATTTAAAAATGGTTACAATTGTGAATTTTATGTTGTGTGAATTTTACTACAATAAACTAAAATTGTTACTTGTAAAAAGAAGTACCCCAAGCTGGTTTACATTCTTACATGAATGTCTGATGCTCATATAATGCCTACCAGTATGTTAGGAAATTGCATGCTGGAGCCAAATGTGTGGCTACTCTGGTTACCATTTGTTGACAAGGGAGTTGCTGTGAAGTTTTAGTGAGAAATTCTCTGGCATTTTGTGGTAACTACATAAATAACCCATAAACAAATCTTTCTTTATTAAAAAAAGGTTACATATATTGGAGAAACTAAGCTTCTAAGTTCAATCCAAAATAAATGTGAAATGTGGTGAAATTTGCAGATAGGCATCACTGGATCTACTCCACTGAATCAACACAGTGTACACCCAAAAAATGTTAAATCCATTTTCAAGTTTTAAAATTTTCCCTATTTTTATTTTTATGACTCCTGAACTCTTCTGCCTGTACAGGTAGTTGCTGATTAGAGGCGACTAATACAACAGCTGATGAGTCCCTCTGGGCAGCTGGGACCTGAAAGGCCCTGTCAAAGGCTTGAGAAGAACCATTTATCATAAGGACACACTTCTGAATGAAGGTATGGGGAATCAAATCTTTGAATATTATGTCCAGCATAGAGAGTTTTTTGGTTCTCTCTCTGCTGTACCCATTTTTTTAAAGGCTATTTTCAAACTGCCCCCAAACAAGTTAAACAAATAAAACTACCAGTGTCTTCTCTTTTTAGAATGGTCTTATTGGCTGCATCCCTTCATTTACACAACATGTCTCAGAAGAGAGATTTATAGACTTCTCAAGCCTGTTTAGAGAAAGGCAAATACCATGACCACAACTCAAATATTTTTAGCTCAGAAAACTAAGAATACTTTGCTCTCTACTTTAAACCTGAATGCTTTTTATGAGAGACAAAAAACCATGCTTTACATGTGTATTCATTCATTTTATTCAAATTCTATTTTGCCAAGAGGGATTTGTGCTGGACAAGGTATTGGAAGGCTAATCTGCTTTGTTAACCTTACTGCTCATGAGGCATGCTGTAAGTCTGGAATGCTTTGTACAATGGGATTTGAAATTGCAGCTCCTGTTACAGTTACATGGAAGTTCCTCAAAGAAAAATTCCATCTGTGGAAGTAGAAATAAGACCTTTCCTTTCTAAATGTTCACTATCCCAAACAAATAAAAATTTGAACAGCACAATGTTTAGAATATTTTGACACAATACTTGTTTGTACTGACCAGAGACAGGTAGCTTTTTCCTGTTTAAGAAAGAAGGGCCCGACCCTGCCTCTGCCAGCTGGTTGGTGTCTACGGGGCCTGCAACAGGCCAGCCCAGGCCCTGCTGCCTGTGCAGGGAGGGAGGATGGAGGAGGGAGTAGGCGGGAAGTTCAGGGTGCTCTAGAAATCTCTAGAACCTCCTGAAATCCTCCATCGTTATCACTACTCTGATTATAAAAGTGATACCTGTGGAAAACTAGGGAAACAGAGAAGACACAAAGAATAAAGTAAAAAAAAAAATCACTAATAATTCCTCCACCCAAAGATAACCATTGTGAATATTTGGTGCACATCCTTCTAACTTTTTTTTTGCGTGCATATAGCTATATGTACATATATTTTAGACAAAACTGGGCTTGCATTCTGTGCATACTGGTTTTCAAACTACTTTTTCACTGAATAATAGGTTTTTAACATTTATAGCTTCTTCTTACATTAGATGAGCCAATCAACATTTAAGATATAGTCAGGATCAATAATAAACATTGTTATTATTACAACTGCTTTGGTGTTTTGGAATCCAGCTCTTCAGGGTCTACCTAGTATACCTAATTGTGAAAATTATGTAGGAAACTATTTACTCAGAAGTATATGGGAAAACAACTTTTACAAAATTTATTATTCTAATAATGTTCAAAAACATTAAATATAGTCTTCACATTCCTTACATACTACTGGAGATATATTTTTTAAAATAAGTAATAATATTATAAATATTCAGCACCAGGATTATCAAACTGAGCCATAAGTAATTTATTTATATACTTGTTTGGTGATGTTGCTAAAGTTGGTCACAAATACCTACTGCAAACCTCTATTAACATTTTATTTGATTATTGTTTATGAACTTTTAAAGAATAGAAAGGAGAAGCAAAGTTTTAATTACAGGTTTTCACTTTTTTTTCCTTTGCCTCTTTGTTAATTAAACAAAAAGGGCACAATAACTTCAAATGAGGACACGATAAAGTTGAACATTCTACACTAAACATAGTTCATGAAACATTAAGCTATTTTCTTTTTTCACTTTACTATTCTAATTGTTAGAACAATAATTATTATTAAATGGTCAATTCCTAAATTCATTTGGTCTCAATCTCTTTCCCCATCAGCAGACTTAGATTTGGAACACTGTGCCCAGAGTTGTTGGCCTGGTAAAAAATGGGTCCCTAGGAAAGTGGGTAATTCATGGTTAGGCTGTCACCAAATTAGTCTGCAATTCTGCATTATTTTCAGTAAGACCACATGGAAATTGTTTTCAACTAGGATGTTTTTTGCTCTGTAAACTTTTTTAAGGTGAATTGTCAAGCTGGCCTTTGACTTCTGGAATAAGCTGCGGTGGAGCTTCTTGTTTTCATGAAAACAGCTATTGTGGCCGACTGCTAGGGTCCGAGCAACAGAGCAGCACACTGAGGACCGCCTTGGCGCTGGCCATGCGGAGTCCCAGCAGCTCTGAGAGGTGAACCCAAAGGCACAGCCCCCTTCTCCCCTACACCATCTGGTGTGAAGCAGTAACTTCCCTTTGCTACTAAGGAGGTTAACAGATCTTTGGGAGAGCCAAGAGCATAGAGACAAAGGTCTCCTGAACTTAGTATCTTTGAACTAGACTTTTGACTTTAACTCCTTCATTTGACAAGTAAGGAAATGGATCCAGACGGATTTGCTCAATCACTGGTGGTAACTGAACCAACACAAAGGCCCAGGTCTCTTGAGTTCCACCCAGAGCTTTTCCACCACACCATCTCACTTGTCACTAGCAGAAAAAAAATGTGAAATAGCATGTCATTTAAGTCCTTGAACTTATCAGCAGGCTAAAGAAAATCAGCCACTAATAATCTGGCAAAGACATTTTTAGCAATGTGTTCCACACTTTCTGCACCTTATGGAAAGTGCTTTGGGAAAAATTATTAATAAAGAACTATGAAGGAACTCTAAGACTCAGCTGATACTGTTTCCAAATAACAAAATATTATTTTTGGCAGGTAAAAAATTCAGCTCATACTTCAGTGGAAGGAACATAGTTAGGGTACAGGGTAGGCTCAGTTTATACACATAAAAGTAAACAAGTGGTCAGCTATTTTTAAATGTACCTACCTTCTCCCATGACTAGATGGTCCAAATTCTGAGCTTCTCAGAGGATGGAAGTAGGTTATTTCTCTTTTGCCACCCACTGAATATTTCATTAATACTGTATTTTAAACAAAATTATATGAAGCTTATTCTCATCTAGGATGATATATTAAGGTTCTGTGGGAGCTGAATGACATGACATACAGCCTTCTACAATTTCTCTAGTCACAAGGATCTTGAGAAAGTCTAATATTTATACTGCATAGACCTTTTCCAGTCCTATAGAGGTCCATTTTTCTTTCATCTAATTTGTGTCAATCTTTTTATGAAGTAGTTCTAACAGAGAAGAGCACAGTGGTAACATACTGGACTTTGTGTTCCTGCTGTCAGCTCTACCAAAATCTAAAATTTTTGCCATACTTGTCTTCAGATTTTTTAATAAAGTAAAACATTACAGATATGATTAAAGGCTGTTGGTTACTCCTTCATAATACCATTCTTTTCCTACTCCTTCCCTGAAATGACTGCTATCCTGAATTTGGTATTTATCATTCCCATGCAGGTTTTTAGAATCCAGAAATGCTGTTTTGCACACTTTTCCAATAACACCCTTCTAACATTTGCTTATCGCACTCAGTGTTTCAGAGGTCTATCCACGCGGATCCGTGTAACTACCGACTCCGACCCATGGCTGTGTGCCATTGTCCGCGCGCGGCACGATGCACTTTCCTGTTCTCCTGTTGACACCCGTTTGTTTTTTCTCATTTTACACCTTCTAAACAATGTTGCGATAAATATTTTTGTACACGATTCCTCATGCATACGTGCAAGGGTCTTAGGAACTACCAAGTAATGCTATTTCAGGATTGAAGGTTAGGCACACTTTCAATTCTTTATTTTGCTAAACTGCTCTCTAAAGTGGTTGTTTCAATTTACAGTGTGTGACAGACCCCACTGCCCGCCAACCTCACCAAAATTTGATACTGTCAGACTTAAACATTTATTTTTGGCAATATGAAGAATGATTGATATTTTAATGGCCATTTTCATGATTACAAGTAAGATGAACATTTTCACTATTTATTGCCCAATCAAATTTCCTCATCTATAAATTATCAACTTGGATCCTTTTCCCAGTCTTCTAAAGAATTATTTGTCTTTTCTAAATGATTTGTCAGTTATATTCATTGCATTCTAGTCTATCTTTACATTTTATTTAGGATGTCCTTTTCAACAGAATTTTAAAATTTTAGTGTAGTCAAACTTACTAATTTTTTCCTTTATGTTTCATGATTTTAAATACTTTTTAAAGGAATTCCTCCCTCCCCAGCATCATAAAGTTTCCTATTTTCTCTTCTAAAAGTCAAAACATTTTTCTTTTCAAGTGTAGATCTTTACCTATAACTTATTTTTGAGTACATTGGATGACAGGTTTTTCTCTATGGATAATCCATTACCGTAGAATGACTTAATGAAATAGTTAACCCTTTCTTCACAGACTTGTAATCTCTCCACTGTCAAATATCAAGTTTTATATCTGCACAGGTTTGTTTCTGGGTCCTCTCCTCTGTGTTGTTGTTCTATTCATCTGTCTCTGTGCCAACACAATACTGTGTTCATTCACTGTAAATTCACAGTAGACCTTAACATCTGGTAGGGTGGAGTCCCCGTCCTTGCTCTTCTGCAAAACTGCCATCTCAAGCCATTGCTCTACCACACACATTTTGGAATCAGCTTGTCAAGTTCCAGGAACATTCCTGTTGGTATTTTGCATGTAGTTGAAAGGAATTTATAAATTAATTTGGGATTTCAAATGCTTTTTGGACGATAAAGATCTGTTGGCTGAAAGATGGACTAACATTTTTTTCTTTTCAAAGCAATAATTACATGCCTTATAAACTTGCCGTGCCTCCGGTTTATAGACATAAATTCAATCATCAAATATATATTATAAAGCCAAAAAAAAAAGCCTGGAACTCTCTGAACCCTTAATTCTACTCTAGATATCTATCTTAAAGTAATCCAAAATATGGGAAAAACTAGCTGGATACAAAAAAAGATGCTGATTGTACATTACTTACATTAAGAAAAAATGGAAATAACCTAAATATTAATGACACAGGGACAGTCAAATAAACTAGAATAAATATATCCAGTGATAAACTATGATGCCAATTAAACTACTGGCCCTAAAAACTATATATACAACAATGAAATAGTGTTCACCTAGAGCATTAAGTGATAAAATTAGTTATCAGTTTTACATACAATGTGAATACAACATTTTAAAATATGTGGACAGGACATAAAAATTTACTAAAATCTTTACAATAATTGGGTTAGGAGTATGGAATTACAGGTAGATTTCTCCACCTACCCTACTTATAAAAAAAAGAAATCTATTATGTACAGTTTCTAGGAGGTGATTTTATTATATTTGTATCAAAGAAAAAATATTAAAAAGGAAAAGCAGGTGTTATTGGGGTGAGTTTTCTTTCATAAAAAATTAATTTAAAAAACATTTTTAAATAAGTAATAAAATTAAGTAGTACTTTGGTGCTTCATTTAAGGTTCAAAGAAAGAAAAGGCAGAAAGCAAAGCATTCCAATTCTGACATTCCAGGTTTGTGTTCTGGCTCATTCACTGAGTATTTCAGTAACTTTTGGGAAAGTATCAGTCTATTCTGTTGGTGAAAAAAATGAAAAAAACTTAGACACATGGATTAGTCAGCAAACCTTTTCTAAACAAATGAGTCTTCATTAAAGCAACTCTAAAATTTCACCTAAGTCATCCGCAACCGGAAGACTGCCTATTTGAATTTTCTCTTAAGCATAGAGAATAAGGATAGGGAGCTTTTGCCCTTTGAAACTGCAAACAAATGCCCACATTATTTCTGTAGCCTGCACTTTACCTTAAAGACATGAAAGGCTTCAAACTGAATGTTGGGGCTTTTATCTCGAAGCAGGTTCATCGTCAGCTTCAGGTTCTCTGGCTTGCTGATGTACTTTGTCGTAATGGCAAAGTTGTGTCGGTCCAGGATCAATTCACCTAGCAGCTACCGAAAAACACAGAATCAAAGCTATAATCTACCTGGCAGTAATGGTACTCAAAATATTCTTCTCAGAACTCTTCTCAGTGAAAAAATATGTACTATATAAATGTAGGTTAAGAATATTGACATGAAAAAAACAGAATCCTTAAGTGCATCTTAAAGCACAGGCATGAAAGCAGTAGTTATTAATCTTTTCACACAGGTTTGCTGAAGTCAGTGCTGAATGCATTTCTGAACCTTTTTATTTTAAAGCCAGTCATTGTAGCAGCTTAAGAAAGCCGTCTCTGCAGCTCTCATCAAGGGCTAGCTATAAATGAGTTTATTATTTTCACCACTTACTTAAATTAACCTGCTTCCTGATGATGGGCCGCCCCTTAGGCACTGAGGCAGGATGAGAATAACAAAACAGACTCTACAGTCATACCTCCTTTACCTGAACAAATGTACTCAGGGATCTTACTGGAAAAACATGTTAAGTGACTCTTAGTGCCCCCCTGATTTTTATGACAAAACCTGAAATATAGCCAAGAAAAAAAATCATTGACCCTGAATCTAGATGAAGTTTAATGGAGCAAGTTTTCATTAAGGAAAGTAAAGCATGACATTTTCTGGTGACAAATTAATAGTTTCCAAAATGCAGCATTACTCCATGTTATGAATTGAGTGCTTATGGGGACCCACCCTCCGCCCCCAAATCTATACGTTGAAATCCTAACCCTCAGTGTGCTGGTATTAGGAGGAGAGGCCTTGGGAGGTCAGGATGTGTGGGTGGAGCCCTCCTGACTGGGATCAGTGCCCTCAAAACAGGATCCCAGAGAGTTAACAATTTAATGATTGTTATGCCTTCATGATCTACCAGCCGTAGGGGAGACAGTTGAAATCTTCTTCAGCTCCTTTCTCTTGCTCCTCATATCAAATCTATATTCAAGATTTGCCAAACTTCTGTTTTTAAGTGTCTTAAACAGCCTCCATTCCACTTTTGTTGCCGGGATCCTCATTAAACCCCCACTACCTCTCCTCTGGACTATTGCCACGGCACACAAAATGGTCTCTTCTGCCTTCACCCAATCCATTCTGCACATTATGTCAACAGAATCTTCCTGAACATAAGCCCTATTCATGTTACTAACTCCACTTATAAAGAGAATGGATAAACAAACAAATCCCCGTATTCCTATGGGTTTAGGATGGCATTCAAAGCCCTCTGTGATCAGGAATCATTTCTACTGCTCCCTTACTCAGTCTTCCTCATTCTTTTGCTTCGGTGGCACCACCCTTGGTCCTAATTTTTTCCCTAGTATTATTTAAATATAACTGACAAAACCGTATATACTTAAAGTGTGTATCACAGTGATTTGATATATGCAATATATTGTGAAATATTTACTACAGCCAAGTTAGTTAACACATTCATCATCTCACAGTTACCTTTTTTTTTTTTTTGGTGTGTGGTGAGAATGCTTAAGATCTACTCAACAATGTTCAAGTATATGATACATTATTAACTGTTAGTCATTGCTATAACTTAGATTTCTGGAACTTACTAATCTTAAAATTGATAGTTGGTACCCACTGACCAACACTTCCCATTTCCCCCACCCCCCCACCCCTGGCAGCCACAATTCTAATTGCTCTTTCTATAAATTTAGCTTTTCTCCTAGGCTGACTCTCCTCTATCCCCTCTGTCTTTTGTTTTTTCCTAGTTGTACTCCCTTTGCCTGTGGTACAGAGGTATTTGTGAGCCTCTTTAGAAAGTAGGCTCTATATGGCATGTGTCAGATCTTGTTTGTGTTTGTACCCTTTACAACCTGTGATGTGTGTGGATACTGTTGGGGAAATAAAGTTCTACCAACACAGAATCCTGTCCACAAAATGTAGAAAATAATGAAAGTAGTTTTATTATATAATAAACACAACACAGAAGGTAATCTGTGAAGAAGACATTACAAAGACAGATAAAATTCCACCTTATTCACACAGCCAAGAAACTACAATCCATTTCATACATATGTTCTCAATATGAAAGGTAAGCAGCCCCCAAAAGAGGCCCTGACAGTGCCATTCACTGTGCACCCCTTTCACAGTTCACCCTGAATCCACCCAGTCATTGAGGTAGCTATTTGTTTTAGCTGATTGTCTTTGTCCAGCTAATAAAGAGAATAACCTGACAAGGAAATGGTTACAGCTTAAGAACAAAACAGCATTAGATTCATAGAAATTGAGAAGGGACTGTTGGTTACCATGGGGAAGGGGTTGGGATAGGTGGATAAGGAGGGTGAGGGGGATAAAAGGGCACAAAAATTCTCAATCATAACATAGGCTGGTCACAGGGATAGTAGCACAGCGTGGAGAATATAGTCAATGATTCTGTAATATCATTCTACATAGATAGTAACTACACTAGTGGGGGTAAGGATTTAGTAATACGGGTAACTGTTGAAACATTGTGTTGTATATTTGAAACCAATATAAGATTCTGTATCAATGATACTTCAATAAAAAGAAAGTTTTTTAAAATTTCATTTTACAGGCTTCATGCTACCTGTAAAACCATGCACAGCAAGTAGAAATAATGAGTTTTTTTAAAAACTCATTGTATCATCAGTTCCATTAGTATTTTAATGGAACTGACCAGCACCACAAAAATCCCCAAAATCTGACCAAGCTTCTTTTGAATTATAATCTTTCTATCAAATAATTAAATGCCAGGCCTCTGAGGAAGATAAAAAAATAAATTCTTAAGCTTAGTCACATGAGGGAAAGGAATTTCTCTGTTAATTATTTTTTACTGACACCAGGAATATAAGCACCTCAAGATAGTTCAGGAAAATTCAGAATATGTTTAACAAAACACAGCAGGTAGCAACTACTCTGGAATCAGAAAATAGTGTAGTTTAATATAGTTTTTACTCACAGAATAGTGTAAGGAAATATGCTGTTATAATAAGCTAGTCTCTCATTTCCCAAAGTTATGAAACACATATGTATGAAATATTACAGAATCCAGATACATAAACATGGTCATGCCAGAATAGAACATACTGCTACCACCCCCAGTTCTCAAAAGGAAAAGCCAACACTGCAGCAGCAGTGCTCTCCAAAACAGTGTTTTTCTACTGAAGAAAAGAATAAGCAATGTTTAATGAGCCATTTCCTTGAATAAGTGTTACAATGTTAGCAATGTCTCCGCCATTCACAAAAATCCAACTCTTCAGTAAACATTTGAAGAATTTCTGCATTCTTAGATACACTTTATCTGCCTTTTACTATTTTTTTTCACTGTCCAACCAGTGCTTGGTTTTATCATATTATAAATCAAATATTTGGAGACACTCAACTGTAAAGAATTTCAGCAGAAATAGTGGCCAATGTAGTATGTCTGGGTGGATTTATAGGAAAAAAAGCCTAGGAGTGGGCTGGGGCATCTGTAAATAAGTAGGAAACACAATTGGTTTGAAATCAGAGAGTTTTAATACCAGATACAAACTTGGTTGCTCCTTGCTTGTGTCACTGGGAACAGTGCAGAGGTCTCTAGCTGGAGAACATGTGATAAGGAAGGCTGGAGAGTGGAGAGCTGGTGACAGCAGACAGCAGAGAGGAATGAATCCCCTTGTCCGCCTTTGCTACCCACTGAGTTTGTATTACATATTGTTCCAATCACATATCCACTGGATTAACAGGCTTCTATTTTTAAATACGAATGCATTCCAATAGGAACAAGTTTATTTCTTATCCTAGTCCTAATTATTTATTTAGAATAGATCAACACCTTTTAGAAATTAAACTCTGGAGATATGAGGAATATTTATTTATAAAATTTATTTTTATTTAATTAACAAGCATATTTATTTCTTACTATGAGCTAGGCTCTGCTCTAACCACTTCACAAATATTAAGGAGAGAAGAGAATAAGGTAGGGCTGATGACCTCTTGGAGGACAATGAAGGCAGTGGGCACATGGGAAGGAGGGGATGATAGGATACTAGGAAAGAAAGGCCCAGGAGGGAGATGTGTGGGTAAAAAACGGTCCGCGTTTTAGAATTTTGCCTAAAGACCTAGCAGTCAATCACAGAAAAATTTCTGACAAGTTCTTGTCACTGCTGAAAATGGTAGAAGGATAAATTCTAAAGACTATGACCATCAGCTGTCTTGATCCCAGTTTAGTCCAGTCACCTTAGATCATATTAATGACTCTACTTTGATTCAGTATCTGACAGATTCACACTGTGAAGAGGAAGGATTTGGAAATGTGTGAGTGACTCTGTAGATGCTGGTGTTCAGAGCACTGTCATCTCTGCTTACTGTTTCAATTTCTACTTCCCTCCCAGGGCAACTACCTCTTACAACATGGACAAGCTCCACCTGTTTTGGTTAACCCTGGGGAGCCCTTTACAAATAAGGAATTCTATTCTTTGGGGGTACATGGCTGTAGCAACAGGATGTATCCTTATCTTCAACTGCTTTTAACAAGTTTTTTGGACATGGGAGAGCATGGCATTGATGTCACTGCTTGCCTGGGACTTGGTCTCAT
Organism: Smutsia gigantea; assembly: GCA_032199065.1. NCBI lineage: Eukaryota > Metazoa > Chordata > Mammalia > Pholidota > Manidae > Smutsia > Smutsia gigantea. The sequence goes on along the minus strand of JAVSCE010010612.1, from coordinate 219,526 downwards.
CACTCCAGGCTCCAGCAAGGAGAACAGTGTACTTGTGGCATTTTTTTCTACATGGACCACCTTGTATGGGTTTCTACACAAGGGGAAACTCAATAAAGAGTGCTGAATGATTGGCTGAATGTAGTCCATCGGTAAGTAAAGCTGGAAGAGTGAGGGCACAAATACAGGGGAAAGCAGGTCATAGCTAAAACAAAATCATGGGTAAAGTTAAAGTCAATCAACAAAAATGTGGTCCAAAATAGACTGAATTTATCGTTTTAGCTTAAAACTGTATCCAATATTTAGAAACACATTTTCCTATGAATGTATTTTTATGAATCCAATGTATAAAAATAATACAAGAGTGATATTTAGTAAGCTCAAACATCATGCAAATTGCTTGACAAAAATCTAGCCAATCACTCTTGGCCACGAGCATTCTTTCGCACCGAGGAGTGAGATCTGAAGGGTAAAGGCATGGCTCTAGCCGGTGTTGCACTCCCTCAGGAGCAGCTCCACCTCCTCTTGGCCAAATGGCTGCCTCCAGGCACCTTTCACTGAGGGAGGGAAGGCCAGTCACAGACAGACGTGGCCCTACATGAGAGAGAGCGGCACTTCCACAGGCGTTTCATGGGAGATACAATCTCTGTAGCAAATGCCACTTGGCTACACACACACACACACACACACACACACACACACACACAGTTGTCACTTTCTGGCCCCTCACCCATGCACTGCTTAACTTTCTTTTTAGCACTAAAACCACTTGAGAATTAAATATTTATTTATCTATTATCTGTTCTCTTCCAACAGAATGTAAGGTCCATAAAGCTGGGACTTTATTTTGCTCTTGGCGTTCATGGTAATGTCAGGAATACAAGCACATAAGTATCTGTTGAGTGAGTGGAATGTCCTATTACCTCCCTTACCACCCCTCCCAATAATTCATCAACTAAGCTATATATAGATCATTAACAGTTGATTTTATTTTATTTTATTTTCCAGCTAGTGATGCCATTTTTAATCTCTTTCCAGATTGTTTCAGTGTAATATTGGCAATTTTTAGAAAAGCAGTCTTGTATATATGCTCATGTAGTCTTCTCACATATCTGTTTGTTAGAGTTGCTTTTTAAAAGATTATTCTTTTAACTCTTAAGGAATGACCATGTTTAATACTTCAGAATCTTTGCTGTGAATATAATTCAAACATGTCATGTTAAATTGTGGAGTTTTAAAAATGACCTACAGTAAATACTGACTAACTAGAATGCTCAGAGAATGGAACCCAGCAACGCAATATGGTAAAAAAAAAAAAACACTCTTCAGAAAAATATGTTACAAATCTTTGGGGTAAGTGCTTCCCAGAACCCCTGAAGCATTTCAACTCTATAAATGCCATTTCATGGTAGAAAGATGTTTTCCCTCTTAAAAATTTCTCAATTACTGTCTTAAACTTCGAGGTAAAGTTTAATTTTTGCATTTTATGTGTCATATTTTGTCATTGTCATGTTTTCCTCTCCCTTCTCTGCAAAATACCACACTAATTCTAGTTTGCAGAGATGTATGAGAGACATATGACCATTTCTTCCTGTCAGTTTTGTTTCAAGATACACTGAAAGAATTACAAGAGAATCTCTCTGACTCTTCCCTATAAATAGTAATTCACTACTTAATTTGAAACTAGAAGTAATTTTTTTCATCTTCAGAAAAGATTCCATTGCAGAGAAGTGTGGTTTTATTTAAATTAACTTAAGCTTGACTTTCTAAGCAGAAATACACTAAATTTTACTGTACCATGTACTTATTATTTTTATTGTTATTTCCAAAAAGTATTTGAGAGGACACTTACACTGTTTTGCTACAAAGTATAGTCTTAACATAACACATACCTTTCAAGTTATGAAAAAAGGATACTTTAATTTTTCTGCATTTACTTGTCCACTAATAGACCAATAATTTACTAACAAGATTTCAACTAACAGATTCTAATTTAAAGAAATTTGATATTACCTTTAAAGATTGTCTCTTAGTTACATAATTCTCAGACTGAAGTAATTTCTCATAGTCTTCAAAAATCTAATTAAAAGAAAATAAATATTAGAGTGTAAAACCAACCGTGATTTCTCTTATGTTAGTTTGCCTGCTCTCTTGCCTCAGGAGTAAATACCTGGCCTGCTAGGCCGGCTCAGCCCACTTGCTCTCTGCCTCCATGTGCTTGACCCTGGGCTGATCACACTGTCCACTGGCTGGTTTCCCCATTTCCTTCCTCATTCACACATAAAGACACTGGGGTCAGGGAGGTCAGGTGATAAAGAAACATCTCTTTTATTTTAGTTCTGCAAATTAAGAACTGAGTAGAATCATGGAGTATTTGGGTCCTCCCAATAAATCATTTTGAATAAAACATCTATTAACTCATTTATTAAATGAGTTGCAAGATAACTCATTTTATGTCATTTTAAAGAAACCTGTTTATGTAGCATTGCTGGTAACTATTAGTCCTTATGCATATGAATAATTGGGGAAAAGATTAAACACACTTAGGGCTTCACTTGGCAACCCATAAAGAATCAAACTGTCAAATTCAGGGTGCAAACAGGCAGAGGCATGGGGCGGGGCAACTTCCGCCACACGATGGCCATTCTAATTCCCACTGGCTTCTCTGGACCATTCCCACTCTAACCAGAAGCTGGGGGATACTGGTGCTTGAAGCCCCTGCTCTCCAGTGTGGTCACCAAGCATTACCTAGGTCCTTCAGCTTAACACAGAGTGCCATGGGCTGGGGAAGCTAGCGTCAACCTCCCACCATATGTACACATGCTCCAGAGACCACTAAGCAAGCCAAGCAGAGAACCGAAGGCAAGAGAGTTCAGGGGCTAAGGAGGGTAGAAAAGAGCCCTGGGTCCTCAGAAGGCCAAGCGTAAGGTATGAGTGCATGTGTGTGATGAGGGTAAGCACACTGAAGATAATTACTAACAGAGAATTAAGAAGGTGAAAAGTAGAAACAGAAATGTGTACCTCACATTAAAGTCATGTAATATACTTTTTCACGTGAAGGACTTACACTGTAGCTATTCTAATTGTCATGAAACAGGAGGAGGATTTTTTGGGCCATTAAATTTATCAGAAAAACATTGTGGTTAAGTTTTTATTGTAACCAGAAAACACAAATACATGTATAAGGTATGACTGCCTCCCGAAGCTACCAGTTTTGTTATTTTAGAGTCATATATCATGTGCTCCAGTTTCACAGGTTCCTGCTAAAGAAATATGAAACTCAAGAAGTGTGAACTGTCTGAGGAAGCACAAGTTCTTAGAGCCGGCATTCAGTGTTGCAGGTACAGTGTCTGTGAAACTACTAAGTTACACAAAAAATGACTATAGGTACAAACACAAAAAAGGCAAATAAGGGGTCAAAGAGAATGAGTTTATAGTCTCTCAAATTGTTGTGTATTATCCCTGAATTCAAAGCATTATTGCCCAACATATTTACCCCACTCATTCTATAGAAAAGATTAGCAGTTGATACTATAGGTTTTGTCATAAGCTATCTTAGCTCTTTTATTTTCATCTGTTATAAATGTAACATCTAATGAGTCTTAAACATTCCATCTAGCATCTATAACCAAACAAGAAAGCTATAACAACATTTTATTTCCTAAATCCCAAAATATTTTCTTTTAGTTTTGAAGTTTTGGGATACCTTATGCATATAAATAAAAATAAAGCCTCCCTTCATGTTTTCATTTGATTAAAGTACTCCAATTGATCCCATGGATATTATACTGATAATTTTAGGGTAATGAAATCATATTTGTTCATGCTTATATTGCTGATCCTTAATTTTAAATCAAAGGAAGACCAGCAAACAATTTAAGAATAAAAGAGACAGTGACTGCAATGGGGGTGGGAGGACTTGATAATATGGATGAATGAAACTACAATATTATTCATGTGAAACCTTCATAAGATTGTATATCAATGATACCTTAATTTAAAAAAGAAAACTAAAAAAGAATAACAGAGACATAGTTGAATTTCTGTTATTTGGATGTGTGAAGATATAGGATACTGATAGGAAGGGTACTCCATGTTTTCCCAGGCATCTCTTTCCTTTTATCTTTTTGTGTGGCTAATTAGAAAATTTTAATTACATAGTGATTTGCATTACATTTCAACTGGACAGCACTGGTTTAGAGCAACTGAACCAATACTAGAGCAAAACTTGCAAAGTTTTGCTTTTAGGTTTATGCCATCTTCCATTTTAATCATGTGGTTTCTATTGCTTATAGAGTTAGCAAGAGTATAGCCGCTCTATCTGCTCAGCATTCATTGAATACCACCAAATGTATGGCATTGAGTTAGGTATTAGTGATACAAGTAGTAACGATAAAAATTAATACTGATACTATTCTAAAAACATTGTCTTGTCAAATTCCTATAACAACCCTATGAAGCAGGAATTATTAATACCTTCATTTTGCAGTAGGTATAGTAACTTGCCCAGGGTAACATAATTAGTAAGAGGCAGAACCAGGTCCTGAAGCCCAAACAAGGAGACTCTAAAGTCTGTCCTGGGCTCTGAACTTCTGCATTTGACACATAAGGTTCCTGGTTCTCAGGGAGCTCAGGAACGAGCCAGGAAGGTACAGACAGAGCATAATACAATGTGAAAAATGAGAGAAAGAGAGAGAATGTGTGTGTGTGTAGGGTGGGATTGGGAAAGCTACCTAGAAGAGTCACATTTCAGTCAAATCTCAAAAGAATGATTCACCAGTAGAGAAGAGAGCTGGATGACAAAAATAAACTAGTATTTCTATTGGTAAGTAAAACTAATTATCAACCAAGAAAAAGTAAGAGTGGGGTGATTTTCCATTTGGGGTTACCTATTGTCTCTTAAAGGCAACATGGTGCTCTTAAATCAAGATCAAAGCAAGCAGGTGCCAGTCATTTCTTGGAGATGTAGACATAACAGGAAGTGATGGGAAGAATGCAAAAGCCCTGACCACCTGGCATCCTCAATTTCCCATGAAGTTTCCTGATGACCTGAATTCTAGGCAAACGGTTATACTGGGTACATGGTTGGCTATGCTGGTTTCTATTGTGGATCATAAATAGGAGTCAGTGCCCTTAGATCTAACAAAGAGATACACAGCAAGAAAGGGAGAAAGAAAGAGAGAATGAGGTAAATCTTAAAAACAACTTCTACTTACAGTATCATAATTTTGTTCTAAGAAGTCAGCTACCAACACTTTATGTCTGGTTAGCAAATCCTAGAAAAAGAACAGTTAAGGGAAACAAAATTATTACAGCCAATAAATTTTACAAGTCTGTCTTTTCCTTCTAAGATTTTAGATGTCCATTAATCTGAAATATAAAGTTCCATAAGAATATTTTCATTTACATCACAATATTATTTCTATTCTTAGCTTAAGATGTGAAATACAAGTTTGTTTCATATTAAAAACAACAGCATTTAAAATTCCTATCATTGTTAGGTTTATGATAGAAGTAATTGAACTGGTGAGACAAATGGCACCTAGCAGACAAGTTCACCATATATCTCCTCAAGTCCTGACTCTACATTGTGATAATGATATAATAAATAGTACAATAAAGTTTATGATGATCTTTTTAAAGTGTCATTAATAACCAATCGTTTCTTTAAAAAAAATTGTGAATGGTCTAAAACCATGTCTCATGAGTTAACTGAGCAGATTTTCGAGGATTTAACCTCTGTTTTTTTCCTTAACCACTTTTAAAGTGAGGTGCCTAGGATGATAAGAAGCACAAGAATGTGTTTTAACAGTGCCAACCAACTCAGTGTCACCCTGCTCCCGGGTCAATGGCTGTGAGGTGTGTGCAGTTGCTGAATCACCCAGTGCGCCCTTTCAGAGTCAGGACAAGTAGCCTGACCTTCTTACAGACGTAACTCAGGAAAATGAACAAAAGCATAAAGGAACATTTGACTGTCTTGAGCTCACACCTAAATTATATCCTTAATTCACCTTAACGTTGAAAGAAAACAAGCCTCACCTAATCCCTTTTATGTGCTTAGAGGCTAAATACGCTGTCTGGATAGATGCAGAATTTAATTAAAAACATACCAAGAATGTTAAAGTTTTCCAAAATAAATTCTTATACTTTAGTACATATTTAATTGAAACTTCCTAAAAGCATATAGAAGATACATAACATAAACTCACAGAGAAAAAAAAAGCAGCAGCAATGGTAAAACCTACTTATTTCTATTTTAATAAAATGAATAATATTTAAAGCACTCAGCACTATAATTTTTAAGTTCAAAAGCAATGAGGCCGGTAAAGTATAAGTATATTTTCATTTCATATTACTTATCATCACAACTTGATTGACCATTGGGCCTATCAGTAGAAATGTGGCACCTTTTTTTCTAGTCAAACATTCAGTACTGTTCTGGAACTGTAATTTCAAAAAAGGAAAACCCTCTGCAGGAATTCATTCCTGGCCTGCTGGAATTCAAAAGTCAAACTTAATCAGGAGGTCCCCGGGAGAGTAAGGTTGCTCCACAGCCTTCTTTAGGGCTCCTAATCTTTTTTTAAGGGGATATCTGGGATTTTCAGACACTGCCTTGCCACATCTCCTGAGCAGTACCAGTGATTTTCTGAGGTGACCCAGGTTAGGAAGCTGTTCTTTCCAAGATCTGTGACAGACACTGGGGAGTGCTGCACCTGTGGAAACTTTCCACTTGTCACAACCAGGCTTGCGTATGAGAACCGCGCTCTCCCCCAGCCTTAGAGCCCGGGTGCAGCGAGGTCGGTAATGGGAAGAGCCCTCTGTAGGTGAGAGCTGCCTGGAAAGGTTTTCCATTCACTACATATTAGTACTACACCAAAGAAAGAGATAGCAGGAAGGAGTTCTGTTAGTAGCAGCTCCTTCAAATTCCAAGGAAAAAACTTAAAATAACTTAAAATTCCAATAACAGAAAAATAAAATATAGTAGGGTAGAATTCCTCCAGCACACATGTATGATGGATACAGGCAATAAATGATTCATTCCCCAGCAACCCCCCCACCACTTTCATATGTGTGTGTGTGTGTGTGTGTGTGTATATACAAATATATATATATATATATACATATACAAACATACAAATAAAATTGTTGTATCATTACATACCATATAACTGAGTGGGGAAAAAAAACAACTAGCTAGGATGCTACCCAAAGGAAAAAAGCAGAAACTGCAAAGAAAAATAAAGTTCAGAATTTAAAGAATTGAAAAATTGAAAAATTATTTGAAGTAGTGCACTCTTTTATTTCCTAACAACTCTGTTTTGACAGGACAAGGTTTTGCAGAGTTGAAGTTTTATGCTAAAAAGAAAGTCTGACACTGGCATTTTAGTGACTTCTGCACAGGTTGGGAGAAACCCAGGGTGGAGGGACACACAGTAGCAGGCACCTGATGACAGGCTGGGCAGCTGCAGCGGCTGCCACTTACTGAGGGTCCACTGTGCACCAGGGAACATCTGAGCACTTTACACATACTATTTCTTTTCTTCACAACTCTGCAAAGCTGGGGTTATTTTCTTCATCTCACAGATGAGGAAATGAAACTCAGAAGTTAACTACTTGCTCAAGGACATACAGCTAAGTCAGGCAGGAGAGAGATGGAATTCAAACACTTCTATCATATCCATTCTTAAAGAGAGGGATGAAAGAAATTGTGGGTGTAAGGAATCTTTCTGGGACAGGACAATTTGTAGATAGTATCATGACCAAAACGTAAACAATGTTAAAGCATTGATGATTAAACTGGGCAACAGTCATCTTGGAGCTCAAAACAAAACAGATAAGTCTAAGGTGTTAGAAATAAAAACCAAAATAAAACCAAATTCAAATAAAACCCCTTGAAACCAGCTACTTAAAAAAAAGTGACTTATGATCATTGTTACATTATAGTAACTACAGCATTTTGGAAAAATTAATAAAATTGGCACTGCCAATATTGTTTGCAAATTAGAAAACTTTTTATGGTTATTTATATTTTCAAGGACTAGACTTAAGTTCAATGGAAAATACATTAAGTTCAAATCAAAACATCATTATTTTTATGATTCAATATCGTGCTGAAAATTAAATTGGGCTGAATCTATACAAGACCTTATTATCAAGTATAGTTTATTCTATTAAATGTTGAAAGATTTGTGGGGAAATTTTCAAAAATACATATTCATTCATATCTGCTTTTTCCCTCTATCAGAGTTTGTCTTATGTTTGTAATATTTGTGATGTCTTACTTATGGGTTTTAAAAAAAGGAACTAACTTGTTTCCATGACAGCAAAGAGTCAGACAGAAAAGAGGCAAAAATGGGGCTTCAGTATCTATTAATATAAAACATCTCCTTAGCTGTTTAGGCACAGACATTTTGCTAGAAAGAAACTGAATCATCCTTTGTGTTAAATGTCGTTCTTCAGAGTTGATGCACTAAGGCCTCTCACTGCGCTCTACTGTACTCTCCGGGGGGCTCCCCTGCAGCCATGGCACAGTTTCCTTTTCGCCGGGTGGCACCAAGCGGCCTGTGGCATCAGCACTGAGCCTGCGTCCCTGTCTGTTGCCCTGGGCCCCTTCCCTCCACCCACCCGACGACTCCCCTGAGAGCCTGTCCCAGGCCCTTTCCTCCTTTCCTTTCCTACCTCCCCATCTCTCGGCTGTTCTAGCCAGTGTTCTTCCTCTTTCTAGCCTTTGTCTTCTTCATACTCCCTGACTCCTGCTTCTTCCCTTCTCTTTCCTTCCCTAGCCCTTCTCCATCTTCCCCAGACTTTCAGACATCGGCTCTTCCTCTCTCCCCTGTTTCCTCAGGAACAGGCAGGAATGGATGGAGATGTGTGGGAAATCTGAGCAGGCTGGTGATCACTCTTCCTGCAAGCTGAGATCCTGGATTGGTTCCACATTTATTTCAGGCCTGGCTGGAGTTTTAGGGACCGATGGCCATTGCAGCCCCTTCCCTCTGCTGTCTCAGGCAATTTGGCCCTGTCCCAAAGCTGCACACCCTTTTTGTTAAAACACAAGTGCCACAATAAACTGTCATCCTCAAATAGTATTCTCTGATGGGAGTTCTTACTGATTCAATTGTCCTCATTATATTTCTGGAGATGTCTTCAGTCCCTTTACGGATTGCGGCCAGGCAGCTGCCCAGCCTTCCTGTCCCATAAGCAGGCACTCAGGGCAGAGTCCACTCAGCAGTGATCCCTTCTGTTGGTCACAGCAAGGCCCTCTTGCTGCTCAGCCTACAGGCCCATCCCCACGTGAACCCCGTCACATCCCTGCCCCTTCACCAGGCTTTCTTTCTCTGAGGTACCCCCTTCCTCCTGCTCCACTCCAATCTCTGCCCTTTCCTGACTCTTTCTGCTCTCTGACACTTTTTCACATTCCCTGCCACCATGTGAGTTAGTATATCTTTTAGTAGATTTAAGGAACCTTCTCAGAATAGGCTGAGCAAATACCTTGTCTATAGATAATATGCGGTTCACAGTACAGCAAACTACTGCTTTCACATTTCTCCACCTCTGGAGAGCCATTAAAAAACTATTTATCATCCAGGTCACATGCAACTTTCAGATCATTTACATAAAGCAATAAGATTAAAGTACGTATTATACTAGTATTATGGACTATGAAAACATATTATTGAAATATGTATTTGAGATAATATACAAAAAAAAACAGTAAGTCATACATGGATTACAATTAAGTAAAAATATATATTTATATCCTAAAAAAAGTAGAAGTAAATTTGGAATTATGTAAATGGAACATTGCTGAAGTGTTCCTAAAGAAATTAATCTAAATATATACACTTAAATGAGTCTTGTCTATTTTTTTTTATTTTGGTATCATTAATCTATAGTTATGTGTACAACATTATGGTTACTAAACTCCCCACTTCATCAGGTCCCCCCCACCTACCCCATTACAGTCACGGTCCATAAGCAGAGTGAGATGCTATAGAATCATTACTTGTCTTCTCTGAGTTGTATAGCCCTCCCCGCGCCCCCCCAACATTATGTCTGTTAATCGTAATGCCCCTCTTTCCCCCTTATCACTCCCTTCCCGCCCATCCTCCCCGGTTTCTTTCCCTTTGGTAACTATTAGTCCATTCTTGGGTTCTGTGAGTCTGCTGCTGTTTTTTCCTTTGCTCTTATACTCCACATACAAGTGAAATCATTTGATACTTGTCTTTTTCCGCTTGGCTTACTTCACTGAGTATAATACCCTCTAGCTCTGTCCATTTTGTTGCAAATGGTAGGATTTGTTTTCTTCTTATGGCTGAATAATATTCCATTGTGTATATGTACCACATCTTCTTTATCCATTCATCTACTGATGGACACTTAGGTTGCTTCCATTTCTTGGCTATTGTAAATAGTGCTGCGATAAAATAGGGGTGCATGTGTCTTTTTCAAACTGGGCTGCTGCATTCTTAGGGTAAATTCCTAGGAGTGGGATTCCTGGGTCAAATGGTATTTCTATTTTTAGTTTTTTGAGGAACCTCCATACTGCTTTCTGCAATCGCTGAACTAATTTGCATTCCCACCAGCAGTGTAGGAGGATTCCTCTTTCTCCACATCCTCACCAACATTTGTTGTTGTTTGAGTTTTGGATGTTGGCCATCCTTACTGGTGTGAGGTGATATCTCATTGTGGTTTTAATTTTCATTTCTCTGATGATTAGAGATGTGGAGCATCTTTTCATGTGCCTCTTGGCCATATGAATTTCTTCTTTGGAGAAGTGTCTATTCATATCCTCTGCCCATTTCTTAATTAGATTATTTGCTTTTTGTTTGTTGAGGTGCGTGAATTCTTTATATATTTTGGATGTAAACCCCTTATCAGATATGTCATTTATGAATATATTCTCCCATACTGTAGGATGTCTTTTTGTTCTACTGATGGTGTCCTTTGCTGTACAGAAGCTTTTCAGCTTGATAAAGTCCCACTTGTTCATTTTTGCTTTTGTTTCCCTTGCCCGGGGAGATACGTTCATGAAGAAGTCGCCCATGTTTATGTCCAAAAAATTTTTGCCTATGTTTTTTTTTTACGTTTTATGGTTTCATGGCTTACATTCAGGTCTTTCATCCATTTTGAGTTTACTTTTGTGTATGGGGTAAGACAATAGTCCAGTTTCATTCTCTCACATGTAGCTGTCCAGTTTTGCCAAAACAGCTGCTGAAGAGGTTGTCATCTCCCCATTGTATATCCAAGGCTCCTTTATCATATATTAACTGACCATATATGTTTGGGTTAATGTCTAGATTTTCTATTCTATTCCACTGGTCTCTGGGTCTGTTCTTGTGCCAATACAAAATTGTCTTGATTACTGTAGCTTGTAGTAGAGCTTGAAGTCTGGGAGCATAATTCCCCATTTTATTCTTCCTTCTCAGGATTGCTTTGGCTATTCGGGTTCTTTTGTGGGTCCATATGAAGTTTAGAACTATTTGTTCCAGTTCATTGACGAATGCTGTTGGTATTTTGATAGGGATTGCATTGAATCTGTAGATTGCTTTAGGTAGTATAGCCATTTTGACAATATTTATTCTTCCTAGCCAAGAGAAGGGGATGAATTTCCATTTGTTAGTGTCCTCTTTAATTTCTCTTAGGAGTGTCTTGTAGTTTTCAGGGTATAGGTCTTTCAATTCCTTTGTTCGGTTTATTCCTAGGTATTTTATTCTTTTTGATGCAATTGTGAATGGAATTGTTTTTCTGATTTCTCTTTCTGTTAGCTCATCGTTAGTGTATAGGAAAGCAACAGATTTCTGTGTGTTAATTTTGTATCCTGCAACTTTGCTGAATTCAGATATTAGTTCTAGTAGTTTTGGAGTGGAGTCTTTAGGGTTTTTTATGTACAATATCATGTCACCTGCAAATAGTGACAATTTGACTTCTTCTTTACCAATCTGGATGCCTTGTATTTTCTTTGTTTTGTCTGATTGCCGTGGCTAGGACCTCCAGGACTATGTTGGATAACAGTGGGGAGAGTGGGCATCCCTGTCTTGTTCCCGATCTTAGATGAAAAGCTTTCAGCTTCTCACTGTTAAGTATGATGTTGGCTGTGGGTTTGTCATATATGGCCTTTATTATGTTGAGGTACTTGCCCTCTATACCCATTTTGTTGAGAGTTCAATATTTTTTAATTATTGAGGTTCTTTTTGTGGCCTAGTATGTGGTCTATTCTGAAGAATGTTCCATGTGCACTTGAGAAGAATGTGTATCCTGCTGCTTTTGGGTGTAGAGTTCTGTAGATGTCTGTTAGGTCCATCTGTTATAGTGTGTTGTTTAGTACCTCTGTGTCTACTTATTTTCTGTCTGGTTGGTCTGTCCTTTGGAGTGAGTGTTGTGTGGAAGTCTCCTAAAATGAATGCATTACTTTCTATTTTCTCTTTTAATTCTGTTAGTATTTGTTTCACATATGTTGGCACTCCTGTGTTGGGTGCATATATATTTATAATGGTTATATCCTCTTGTTGGACTGACCCTTTATTATTATATAATGTCCTTCTTTATCTCTTGCTACTTTCTTCGTTTTGAAGTCTATTTTGTCTGATACAAGTACTGCAGCACCTGCTTTTTTCTCCCTGTTGTTTGCATGAAATATTTTTCCATCCCTTCACCTTTAGTCTGTGTATATCTTTGGGTTTGAGGTGAGTCTCTTGTAAACAGCATATAGATGGATCTTGCTTTTTTATCCACTCTATTACTCTGTGTCTTTTGATTGGTGCATTCAGTCCATTTACATTTAGGGTGATTATCGATAGATATGTACTTATTGCCATTGCTGGCTTTAGATTCGTGGTTATCAAAGGTTCAAGGGTTGCTTCTTTACTATCTGACAGTGTAACTTAACTCTCTTGTTAAGGTATTCCAAACAAAGTCTGATGATTCTTTATTTCTCTCCCTTCTTATTCTTCCTCCTCCATTCTTTATATACTAAGTGTTTTATTTTGTACTCTTTTACATTTCCTTTGACTGTTTTTGTGGATAGTTGATTTTACTTTTTGTGTTTAGTTAGTATTTGGATGGTCTGCTTTCTTTTCTATGATTTTATTTTCTCTGGTGACATCTTTTTAGCCTTAGGAGTGCTTCCATCTAGAGCAGTCCCTTTAAGATATCCTGTAGAGGTGGTTTGGGGTGGCAAAGTCTCTCAGCTTTCGCTTGTCTGGGAATTGTTTAATCCCGCCCTCAAATTTAAGTGATAATCGTGCTGGATACAGTATTCTGAGTCTTGTGTATTTTATAATCGACTTTAAGATCTGTTTTTTCAATGATGTTGTTACATCATCAGGTTAAGATATTATTGGAATTCCTCTTCTAAAATGGTCTTCAGAGCCCATTTGGTAAACTTTGAAGAAAATCAGACTCCATTTTATTCACTTTAAATTTTATTTTTTTTGAACATTTGTTTTTATTATTATTTTAATTATTCCTAACCAAAACAAGAACAGGTCTAGCTAAGCTCAGCACCCATTTTATCCACTAACTTGAATGTCAAATAGCTTTTTACTGTTTCTGTAACTTCTCTCTGCTCTTGAAGGAGAAAAATTTGCCATTATTGAAAAATGAACATGGCACAGACAGTGATACCGGTTTCAAAATACATTATATAAGAGCAGAATCACTAGAATAGGTAGACGGTTTTCTAAAATAAAAAGCTTGAAGATCACATCATGCATCAGATGGATAACTGCCAGTACTTTGCTTTGCAAATTAGCTACATTATTTTCTAATATGCCTCCTGAACATCTTTTTGATGGTCAAACTCAGAAACAGGAAATAGAGTAGCGGCTGCCATGGGCTGGAGGGAAGGGAAATGGAGAGTCGTTGTTTCATGGAGATTGGTTGCAGAACAATACAAACACAGCTAACACTACTGAACTGGGCACTAAAGTATGGTTAGGGTGGTTATTTTACATTATGTGTATTTTATCACAATTAATTTTTAATTTAAATATTAAGTTAGATTAAATTTATTTCCTATATAAAAACAAAGTAGACAGTAAGTTTTTAAGAACATAAGTGGTTATGAAAAAATATATCAGTTATTAGTATTTTGTTTCCCCATGTGGGAATTATAGTTACACAGATGAAGTAATGTGACGTCCTTCATGTTCCAGATGTAACTCTCATCTCCCTTCACCACCCAGTTCACTGTCCTGGAGGTAAACACTGTTAGTGCTTCCCAGATGCCCTGCCCGAGATACTAGGTGTATATGCACCTTAAATAGCAACATTTCTTTTGTTTCTAACATAAAGGAAAGCACAGAGAGCTCCATGTTCCTTTTTTCACTTATATATTGGACTTCATTCTGTATGAACTGTGACAAGTATTTTTAGTTTTTATTCTACAATGTGACGGACTGGCCTAATAGACTGCATTTTATTTGCTGATGCACATCATACACAGTTGGCTATGATCACGCATAAGGAATAGAATTTTCTGCTTTTTAAAATTAAACTGCCTCTTCTGAAGCCAACTGACTTTAATTACATGCTAAAACCAAATGACTCAGCTGATTCAGAAAAAAAATTACCTTAAAAGTAGCAAAGGCATCTGAAGCAATATCAAATGTTGACAACTCCACATACTTAAAGAAATCTCTGAATTGAGTAGAAAAGAGGACTATTTTGGCAAGTGGTTCATGTCGAATACATTCTCTCAGCATAATCCCACAACGTAAGGCAATCTGTGGGGCTTCATATCTAAAGCATAAACAAGAGAGAAATTGAAAACTCTGTTATCTTAACAAAATAATATTAATAGTGTCAAAAGAATCATTTCAAAACAGCTGTTAATGGAAGCAGATATAGAATTTGTCGCAGTTCATGCACATGTAATTCATTGAACTCCCACTGGCTATTTATGATGTGCCTGGCACAATTCCAGATGCTAGGGATACGACAGTATGCACAACAGGGTCACTACCCTCCTAGACTTCATGTTTTAGTGAGAGTATGTGTCATAGGGGAAGAGGCAGACTATTAAAAATGAAAAGATAATTTCATATTCTGAGAAGTGTTATGAAACTAAAGCCAATAAAATAGGGATACTATAGAGTATGACTGCTAATGTACTTTACTTTAGATTGAGTAGTGAAGGAAGGGGCAAAGTGTTTGGAGCAAAGGGAACAAACTGCGAGATGGCCCCAAGTCAAGAGTCTGCTTGATCGGTTAGGGAAGTAAAGCAAGTGTGGTTGGAATATAGCGGGAAGAGCAGTGAATGGTGTGACATGAGGCCCAGGTGGACAGAGGGGCAGGAACCAGATCATATACAGCTTTGCAAGCCAAGGTAAGGAGTTTGGTGTTTAAGTGTGTTAAGAAATCTTTGAGAGTTTAAAGCAAAAAATTAACATGGCACAATGTATGCTTTAAAAAGATCACTCTGGCTACCTGTGCAGAATCATTTATAAAACAGAGAAGAGTGAGTTGGGGAGCTAGAGTGGAAGCAAGGCAACTAGGCAGGAGGAGGAGCAGAAGCCCAGCTAAAGATGATGGTGGCTTGGACCAGGGCCAGGGGCTGGGGGCAGACTGCGCGCAGGGTTTAGAGGGAAAGTCAACAGGACGTGCCGACATGGTAGCCAGGGCAGGGTGAAGAGTAATTCGGGATGAGGGAAACGGAGGATGGAAGAATGATTCCTGTATTTTTGGCTTGAATAATTGGGTAGTTGGTAATTCTGTTTATTAAGATGAATAAACTAGTAGAGGAATAGGTCAGTGAAAAAATTAAGATTTGCTTTTGACCAAGTTCACTTTGAGATGCCTGATATCTAAGTAGAGATATCTTCTTGGCTATAAAAATAAAACCATCTGGAGTTCAGGAAAAAGATACATACATATGCACATATATACGTATATATATATGATCTACAAAAAATAGATGACCAATAATAAATAGCTATGGATTGACTGACCCATTGAAATCATGAAGTAGAATTACAGCTCACAGCAGAAACTACACTAGAAAAACACAGTATCTACTATAGGATACAACTCAGGACTGGCACACTAGATCTGTTCCATTTCTTACTTAATAACAATGTCTCAAGTATCAAACTCAACACTGAAATAAATCTAGGTTTCAGGTACATTCTAGTGTACGATAAAGTTTTAAGAAAATGAACAAAACTTAGTCCAAGCAAAACAAGTCCAGTACTGGAATGATACAGTTGACAACTGTGTGGTAAATACTGGAAGGATAGAACAAAGGAACATAGATTTGTAAAAGAATGGGAAGGGAGTAGAGTATAAGGTTAAAAAAATCTTATATAATTTAACATTCTAATGAATTACTAGATTTTATGATTCTAAGTACAAAGCTCCCTGTGGGGAAAAAAAGCTTCAATTATCTCAATTCTTGAAAAAGTGTTTTCCTATGTTGAGAATAGGAGAAAAATGACATCCACAAAAGGCCTATGTAATCTTTCAAATTTACCATGAATTCTGCAAGTTAAAAAAATTCCAATAAAAATATTTTTAAAGGGAAAAAAGATCACTGAATAGATGAGAACTGAACTGAACAGGTGAGAAACTAAGCAGATGAGAAAAATCAAACATTTGAAAACCCAAACCAAACCACCCTTACATGAAACTTCCAGATATAACTCACCAAATACAAATGTTAACATTCTTTTGAACAGTGAAGAAGAATGCACTATTCTTTATAATACCTACAGGAAATTCAGATTCAAGAAAAAAATCTTCCCACAATGTGCTACTTTAGGAAATATGCTACTTTGCAATATCAAATTTATAAATACAGTAGGGGAAATGGCAAACAAGGATTTTTGAAAGAATTCATTAAGCCAAGTTTGTATTTATTCATTTCTGTCCAGTTCTATGCCGAATAATATTTATGAATATCATTTGATTATTCCCTGAATAACTCATTTGAACATTAAATGGTAATATATTCAGATAGGCATGATTATTTGCAAAATATTGAAAAATATCAATTTATAGTGTTAACAATTTATCCTATCAAAAGAATTTGAAAATTGGCCTACTGTTACACATGGAAGAGTTATATAGGAGGGGAAATATTCAGGATGTTATAGAAAGTGGTACATTTTCTGAAATGGGAAGTAGAAAAACACTGTCATTTATTAATAGAGTACCTAAGAGAATACAAAATAAAGACTGCTTAGAGAAGGAACTTAAGGGACAGACAATAAAATCCACACTTATTAGTAAGATATTTATGGTCTTCCATAATTTGGCCCTAAACGTAACTTTTTCAATTTCATCTCCCGTCACATTCCCTAATTCTTTGGAGTATGCTCTTAACCTAGAGTACCTTTCTCCTCACATTTCCATCTCTAAGATCCTCTCTCATCTTTCAGGCTGAGTTCAAATGCCACCTCCTCTTTGAAGTCTTTTGTAGTCACCTAGCATTCAGAAATATTCTCTCCCTCCTTCATATTCTTACAACAGCTTGTCTGTAATTCCATTTTAGCATTTTCTTTATTCTGTATTATGTTACACTGCAAAAAGTTGTTTTATCTGTTTTCTTTCCCTTATTTCAAACAACATTATTGGGGATTAGTTTTACTTATCTTGTTATTTTCCCCTTTCCTCTACCCACACCTGCATTTGGTTCTATATCTTATTTGTTATCTTTCCTCATTCCCACTCCATTTTCCAGACAATGCCTAACAAAATGCCTCTCACAAAGTAGACATATAATGAATTTAAAGAATTTCAAATGCTCCCTAAAATTCTTAATAATAGAGGACCTTAATGAGACCCAATCTGGCTTACACAAAGAAAACTGCATGATCTCTAGCCAACATTTTCGCATTTCGTAATTAAATTTCCAAACTGAAACTATCTATAAAAAGTTTGTACTCCAACTTTTGTGTATAATTAGTTCTCTTTTTTGCTTCATTTGTTGAAGTTTATTGGAACCATTTGTGCTGCACTATTTATTTTTGAGAACCAAGAAAACTAAAAAAAAAAAAGAGAATTAAAAAAATTACTCCTTTGATTCATAACACTTGTCATTCCATCCCCAAAATTTGTGCACAAGAGTGGAAATGTCTTTCTCTGAGATGACAACTTCTTAAAGTTAGTAATACACTGGGATATATGGGTAAATTTCTAATTTACCTCAGTACACTTTATGGATTTGTAATTCACATATATAATTTCAACCCACTACCCTTTAGCATATAGGCTTTTTTGTGTGTGTGTGTCAAGAGAAGCATCATTTGAGTTATTCATTTTTAAAATTCCAGGGACCACTAATTTTTTTTTTGGTATCGTTAATATAAAATCACCTGAGCAACATTCTGGTTACAAGATTTCCTCTATTATCAAGTCCCCCCCACATACCCCATTACAGTCACTGTCCATCAACATATTAAGGTGCTACAGAGCCACCTCTTCTCTTCTCTGTGCTATACTGCCTTCCCTGTGCCCCACGCCCCATGTTATGTGTACCAATCATAATGCCCCTTATTCCCCTTCTCCCACTCTTCCCACACCCCGCCCCCAGTCCCTTTCCTTTCAGTAACTGTAAGTCCATTCTGGGGTTCTGTGAGTCTGCTGCTGTTTTATTCCTCCAGTTTTTCCTTTGCTCTTGTGCTCCACAGATGGGTGAAATCAATTGGTACTTGTCTTTCTTCGCCTGGCTTATTTCACTGAGCATAACACCCTCTCACTGCATCCATGTTGTTGCAAATGGTAGGATTTATTTTCTTCTTATGGCTGAATAATATTCTATTGTGTATATATGCCACATCTTCTTTATCCATTCATCTACTGATGGACACTTAGGTTGCTTGCATTTCTTGGCTTTGTAAATAGTGCTGCAATAAACATAGGGGTGCATATGTCTTTTTTTTATAATTTATTTTGGTATCATTAATCTATAATTACATGTGCTTATCATGGTTATTAAACTACGCACTTCATCAGGTCCCCCCCACCAAACCCATTACAGTCACTGTCCATAAGCAGAGTGAGATGCTATAGAATCACTACTTGTCTTCTCTGAGTTGTATAGCCCTCCCCGCGCCCCCCAACATTATGTCTGTTAATCGTAATGCCCCTCTTTCCCCCTTATCACTCCCTTCCCGCCCATCCTCCCCGGTTTCTTTCCCTTTGGTAACTATTAGTCCATTCTTGGGATCTGTGAGTCTGCTGCTGTTTTTTTTCTTTCAGTTTTTTTCTTTCTCTTATGCTCGTCATATGAGTGAAATCATTTGATATTTGTCTTTTTCCACTTGACTTATTTCACTGAGCATAATACCTTCTAGCTGCATCCATATTGTTGCAAATGATAGGATTTATTTTCTTTTTATAGCTGAATAATATTCCATTGTGTATATGTACCACATATTCTTTATCCCTTCATCTACGGATGGACAGTGAGGTTGCTTCCATTTCTTTGCTATTGTAAATAGTGTTGTGATAAACATAGGGGTGCATATGGCTTTTTCAAACTTGGCTGCTGCATTCCTAGGGTGAATTCCTAGGAGTGGGATTCCTGGGCCAAATGGTATTTCTATTTTGAGTTTTTTGAGGCACCTCCATACTGCTTTCCACAATGGTTGAACTAATTTGCATTCCCACCAGCAGTGTAGGAGGGTTCCCCTTTCTCCACATCCTCACCAACATTTGTTGTTGTTTGTGTTTTGGATGTTGGCCATCCTTACTGGTGTGAGGTGATATCTCATTGTGGTTTTAATTTTCATTTCTCTGATGATTAGCGATGTGGAGCATCTTTTCATGTGCCTGTTGGCCATCTGAATTTCTTCTTTGGTGAAGTGTCTATTCATATCCGCTGCCCATTTCTTTATTGGATTATTTGCTTTTTGTTTGTTGAGGTGCGTGAGTTCTTTATATATGTTGGATGTCAACCCCTTATTGGATATATCATTCATGAATATATTCTCCCATACTGTAGGATGTCTTTTTGTTCTACTGATGGTGTCCTTTGCTGTATAGAAGCGCTTAAGCTTGATAATAGTCCCACTTGCTCATTTTTGCTTTTTTTTCCCTTGCCTGGGAAGATATGTTCATGAAGAAGTCACTCATGTTTATGTCCAAGAGATTTTCGCCTATGATTTTTTCTAAGAGTTTTATGCTTTCATGACTTACATTCAGGTCTTTGATCCATTTTGAGTTTACTTTTGTGTATAGGGTTAGACAGTACTCCAGTTTCATTCTCTTACATATAGCTGTCCAGTTTTGCCAAAACAGCTGCTGAAGAGGCAGGCATCTCCCCATTGTATATCCAAGGCTCCTTTATCATTTATTAATTGACTGTATATGTTTGAGTTAATGTTTGGATTTTCTATTCTGTTCCACTGGTCTGTGGGTCTGTTCTTGTGCCAATACAAAATTGTCTTGATTACTGAAGCTTTTTAGTAGAGCTTGAAGTCTGGGAGCGTAATTCCCAGTTTTATCCTTCCTTCTCAGGATTGCTTTGGCTATTCGGGGCCTTTTGTTGTTCCATATGAATTTTAGAATTATTTGTTCCAGTTCATTGAAGAAAGCTGTTGGTAGCTTGATAGGGATTGCGTTGAATCTGTAGATTGCTTTAGGTAGTATAGCCATTTTGACAATATTTATTCTTCCAAGCCAAGAGAAGGGGATGAATTTCCATTTGTTAGTGTCCTCTTTAATTTCTCTTAGCAGTGTCTTATAGTTTTCAGGGTATAGGTCTTTCAATTCCTTTGTTAGGTTTATTTCTAGTTTTTTATTCTTTTTGATGCAATTGTGAATGGAATTGTTTTCCTGATTTCTCTTTCTGTTAGCTCATCGTTAGTGTATAGAAAAGCAACAGATTTCTGTGTGTTAATTTTGTATCCTGCAGCTTTGCTGAGTTCAGATATTAGTTCTAGTAGTTTTGGAGTGGAGTCTTTAGGGTTTTTTATGTACAATATCATGATATCTGCAAATAATGACAATTTGACTTCTTCTTTACCAATCTGGATGCCTTGTATTTCTTTGTTTTGTCTGATTGCCGTGGCTAGGACCTCCAAGTCTATGTTGAATAACAGTGGAGAGAGTGGGCATCCCTGTCTTGTTCCCGATCTTAGATGAAAAGCTTTCAGCTTCTCGCCATTAAGTATGATGTTAGCTGTGGGTTTTTCATATATGGCCTTTATGATGTTGAGGTACTTGCCCTCTACACCCATTTTGTTGAGAGTTCTTATCATGAATGGATGTTGAATTTTGTCAAATGCTTTTTCAGCATCTATGGAGATGATCACGTGGTTTTTGTTCTTCTTTTTGTTGATGTGGTGGATGATGTTGATGGATTTTTGGAGTGTTGTACCATCCTTGCATCCCTCAGATGAATCCCACTTGATCATGGTGTATGATCCTCTTGATGTATTTTTGAATTCGGTTTGCTAATATTTTGTTGAGTATTTTTGCATCTACGTTCATCAGGGATATTGGTCTGTAATTTTCTTTTTTGGTGCAGTCTTTGCTAGTTTTTGGTATTAGAGTGATGCTGGCTTCATAGAATGAGTTTGGAAGTATTCCTTCCTCTTCCATTTTTTGGAAAACGTTAAGGAGAATGGGTATTACTTCTTCTCTATATGTCTGATAGAATTCAGAGGTGAATCCATCTGGCCCAGGGGTTTTGTTCTTGGGTAGTTTTTTGATTACCGATTCAGTGTCGCTGCTGGTGACTGGTCTGTTTAAGTTTTCTGTTTCTTGCTTGGTCAGTCTTGGAAGGTTGTATTTTTCTAAGAAGTTGTCCATTTCTTCTAGATTTTCTAGCTTGTTAGCACATAGGTTCTCATAGTATTCTCTTATAATTGTTTGTATTTCTGTGGGGTCCGTCATGATTTTTCGTTCTCATTTCTGATTCTGTTTATGTGCGTAGATTCTCTTTTTCTCTTAATAAGTCTGGCTAGGGGTTTATCTATTTTGTTTATTTTTTCAAAGAACCAGCTCTTGGTTTCATTGATTTTTTCTATTGTTTTATTTTTCTCAATTTTATTTATTTCTTCTCTGATCTTTATGATGTCCCTCCTTCTGTTGACTTTGGGCCTCACTTGTTCTTCTTTTTCCAATTTCAGTAATTGTGTCTTTAGACTATTCATTTGGGATTGTTCTTCCTTCTTTAAATAGGCCTGGATTGCAATATACTTTCCTCTTAGAACTGCCTTTGCTAAATCCCACAGAAGTTGTGGCTTTGTGTTGTTGTTGTCATTAGTCTCCATATATGGTTTGATCTCTGTTTTTATTTGGTCATTTATTGATTGCTTATTTACGATCATGTTATTGAGCCTCCATGTACCTGTGAGCCTTTTTGTTTTCATTGTGAAATTTATTTCTAGTTTTACACCTTTGTGATCTGAGAAGTTGGTTGGTAGAATTTCACTATTTCTGAATTTACTGAGGTTCTTTTTGTGGCCTAGTATGTGGTCTATTCTGGAAAATGTTCCATGTGCACTTGAGAAGAATGTATCCTGTTGCTTTTGGGTGTAGAGTTTTGTAGATGTCTGTTAGGTCCATCTGTTCTAGTGTGTTGTTCAGTGCCTCTGTGTTTTACTTATTTTCTGTCTGGTTGATCTGTCCTCTGGAGTGAGTGGTGTGTTGAAGTCTCCTAAAATGACTGCATTGCTTTCTATTTCCTCCTTTACTTTAATTCTGTTAGTATATGTTTCACATATGTCAGTGCTCCTGTGTTAGGTGCATATATATTTAAAATGGTTATATCCTCTTGTTGGACTGACCCCTTTATCATTATGTAATGTCCTTCTTTATCTCTTGTTACTTTCTTCATTTTGAAGTCTATTTTGTCTGATACAAGTACTGCAACATGTGCTTTTTTCTCTCTGTTGTTTGCACGAAATATCTTTTTCCATTCCTTCACATTTAGTCTGTGTATATCTTTGGGTTTGAGGTGAGTCTCTTGTAGGCAGCATATAGATGGGTCTTGCTTTTTTATCCATTCTGTTAACTCTGTGTCTTTTGCTTGGTGCATTCAGTCCATTTACATTTAGGGTAATTATCGATAGATATGTACTTATTGCCATTGCTGGCTTTAGATTTGTCATTACCAAATTTTCTAGGGTAGGTTCTTTACTATCTAGCAGTTGAACTTAACTTTCTTGTTAAGTTATCATAAACACTGTCTGATGGTTCTTTATTTCCCTCCCTTCTTATTCTTCCTTCTCCCTTCTTTATATACTATGTGTTTTATTCTTTGCCTTCAGTTCGTATTTGGATGGTGTCCTTTCTTTGCTATGATTTTATTTTCTCTGGTGACCTCTTTTTAGCCTTAGGAGTGCTTCCATCTAGAGCACCCCTTTAAGATATCCTAAAGAGGTGGTTTATGGGAGGCAAATTCCCTCAGCTTTCGCTTGTCTGGAAATTGTTTAATCCCTCCCTCAAATTTAAATGATAATCGTGCTGGATACAATATTCTTGGTTTGAGGCCCTTCTGTTTCATTACGTTAAATATATGAAATATATCATGCTATTTTCTTCTGGCCTGTAAGGTTTCTGTTGAGACTTCTCATGATAGTCTGATGAATTTTCCTTTGTAAGTGATATTTCTTCTCTCTCTAGCTGCCTTTAATACTCTGTCCTTATCTTTGATCTTTGCCACTTTAATTATTATGTGTCTTGTTGTTGTCTTCCTTGGGTCCCTTGTGTTGGCAGATCTGTGGGCTTCCATGGTCTGAGAGCCCATTTCCTTCCCCAGCTTGGGGAAGTTTTCAGCAATTATTTCTTCAAAGACACTTTCTTTCCCTTTTTCTCTCTCTTCTTCTTCTGGTATTCCTATAATGTGAATATTGTTCCGTTTCGATTGGTCACACAGTTCTCTTAATATTCTTTCATTCCTAGAGATCCTTTTATCTCTCTCTGCCTCAGCTTCTCTGTATTCCTGTTCTCTGATTTCTATTCCATTAGCAGTCTGTTGCACCTCATCCATTCTGCTATTAAGCCCATCATTCGATTGTTTCATTTCTGTAATGTCCCTCCTGACTTCCTTCCTTAGCTCTTGCATATTTCTCTGTATATCCATCAGTATGGTTATGACTTTTATTCTGAATTCTTTTTCAGGAAGATTGTGCATGTCCATACCATCCGGCTCCCTCTCTGGGTTGTGTGGGTAAGCTTTGTTTGTACCATATTCCTCTGTCTTTTCATGGTGATAGAAGTGGTCCCTGGTAGGCACCCCGTTTGTCAGCTGGGAGAACAAAGTCCCTTCCTGCTTGTTGTTCTCCTTGCCCTTCTCCCAGGCCTGAGCTCTTTTCCTGCACACTGGGAGGCAGTCTCTGGGATAATCCCCTGAACTGCCTATGTGTGGGGTTGCCCTCAGCCTAGCCTATCAGGCTGCTGATCTCTGTGGGAAGCCTCGGCATGGCTGCTTTGCCCAGCCACCGGCCAATGGGTCCGAAATTCCCCAGGACTCCCAGCCTGCTGGGCTGAGTGCACTGAGACGATTTTGTTCCACCATTGGGCCCTCTTCTCTTCAAGACTTTTACAAAAGTGCGTGCTTTTCTTTTGTCCCAGGGAGCCGGCTGAGAGGATCCGCTTGCAGTCTCTGTCTCAGATCCTCCACTTCTGTTTCTTTAATCTCTGATCCACCACACGATGTGTGTTTGTGCTCCCGGTGCAGATCACCAGGGCTGGTTATTTGGCAGGCCTGTGCTTCCACTCCCCCCACTCTGAATCTTTCCTACCGCCGGTGAGCTGGGGTGGGGGAGTGCTCAGGTCCCGCCGGGACGCGGCTCCATATCTTACCCACTTCGTGAGGTGCTGAATTCTCGCAGGTGTAGCTGTAGCCTGGCTGTTGTCCTGTATCTTCTGGTCTCTCTTTTAGGAATAGTTGTATTTTTTGTATTTTCATAAATATATATGGTTTTGGGAGGAGATATCTGCCGCCCTGCTCACACCACCATTTTCCTCCAGGTTTGTGTGAATGATCCTTAAATCTTATTCAGGTGTATTAATGGTAAAGAACATGGGATTTAGAAATAGGTCTGTATTGAAAACTTGGCTCTGTCATTTATTAGGTGTACAACCTTAAGCAATAGCTTTACTCTCCCTAAGTTTCAGTTTCCTCAGCTGTAAAATGGTAATAATAATACATAGTCCTCAAAGCATTAAATGAAATAATGTAAGTGAAGACATTGAGTGTAATACCTGGCACATAGCAACCACTCAATAAGTGGTGTCTACACAAGACATGAAGGAATGGCTTTTGTTTCTTGTTTTTTGTAGCTTATTTATTTATTTGTTTATTTAATTTTTTTGGTATCATTTACATACACTTACATGAACAACAATTTGGTTACTAGATTCCCCCCATTATCAAGTCCCCACCACACATGCCATTACAGTCACTGTCCATCAGCATAGTAAGATGCTATAGAATCACTATTCATATTCTCTGTGCTATATTGCCTTCCCCGTCCCCCCACCCCACATTATGTGTGCTAATCATAATGCCCCTTTTTCCCCTTGTCCCTCCCTTCCCACCCATCCTCCCCAGTCCCTTTCCCTTTGGTAACTGTTAGTCCATTCTTGGGTTCTGTGAGTCTGCTGCTGTTTTGTTCCTTCAGTTTTTTCTTTGTTCTTATACTCCACAGATGAGTGAAATCATTTGATACTTGTCTTTCTCCTCCTAGCTTATTTTACTAAGCATAATACCCTCTAGTTCCATCCATGTTTTTGCAAATGGTAGGATTTGTTTTCTTCTTATGGCTGAATAATATTCCATTGTGTATATGTACCACACCTTTATCCATTCATCTATTGATGGACACTTAAGTTGCTTCCATTTCTTGGCTATTGTAAGTAGTGCTGTAATAAACATAGGGGTGCATATATCTTTTTGAAACTGGGCTCCTGCATTCTTAGGGTAAATTCCTAAGAGTGGAATTCCTGGGTCAAATGGTATTTCTATTTTTAGTTTTTTGAGTAAAGTCCATACTGCTTGAAGGAATGGGTTTAATAAAAAAATCATAACGAAAGAAAATAAAACCCAGAAGTGTCATTACGAAATTGTTGATAACTATTTCTTTGGGAGGGATTATGGTATGTACTCCTTTTCTATGGTACACATTTTTAAAACGTTTGGATTTTTAAATAATAAATATGTAATACTTTGAAATGGAAATAAATCAGAATGTCTTAACAATATCCATTCTGTTCATTTCTAATATCAACATACAGTTCTGGCTGTAATTATCTCTTGCTTGGACTCTTCCAAGCTGGAATCTCAGCACCCCCATCCTCCAAGCCATTTTCCACATTTCCACATCGCTGTATCATGTCTCATCCCTGAATGGTTCCATGTTGCTTATAAAACCACATTCAGACTCTTCGGTAGGACATCAAAGACTCTTCATATCTGACCTCAGGCCTTCCAACTCTTTCCCCCATCCTCCACTCCCATTTACACTGGTCTCTAGCCACATCAGAATTCTTGTCATCCTCCAAACACACTGTGCACTCTGATGCATCTGTGCCTTTGCACTAAAGTTGCCAATTTTCTATTCTCTGTGCCTATTTGGCAATTTTCTCCTTTAAGACCTGCTTCATTTTTGACATCTTAGGCAGAGATCATGGGTGTTTCATCTGTGTTTCCATATACTACACAGGTAAAGTAACAACCGTGAGTTGTAATAAGTTGTTTTTTCTCACTGGAGACTATGACTGCTTTGGACTGGAAAGCTGGACAGTGGTCTGAGAGAACTGTCTCTGCAGCCAGATTACTTGGATTTAAATCACACTAGCTATGTGACCTCATATAAGGTAGTTAACCTCTCTGGGCTGCAGTGCCCTCATCTAATAAACTGGATATAATAATAATAACTACCCACAGGACTATTATACAAATACAATGCAGGGCCTGACGTGTAGTAAGTAACATGCTAAGTAGTACTATTACTATTATTTATTATTGTGTTATTATTATTATTATTATTATTATTGTAGGCCCTTAGTAAATGACCTACCAGTTTAGCTTTACAAACTAACCTGAATATTAACTTTTCAGGAGAAATGGAGAATTTATAAAACCTTCCTAATGAATCAGATTTTAGGGATTTATGCTTAAACAAACAGTTCCTATTTGTCTATAGTGTGCTATAACTCATGAAAATGGAGTTGTAGAACTTAGAAATCTGTATATTAATAAAGTGGTTTTTTAAACAATTTAAAATTATTTCCCACATATTAGAAAAATGAATAAAAGCTGTTAAAGTTTTTTCTTTAATATAGAAAAAAACATATAATTACCTATTACAATTTATTCATTAAAATAGGATCACTGACAAATATAGGTGATTAATGAGTAAAAGGTTCACACTTCAAACATAAGGAAGATTTCTACTTACATTAACTTAATAATTTGTTTAGAAACTGAATGACCTGTTGCATCAAGTAATTTGTATAAAGAATAGTAGTCTTTGAGTTCATCAGAAAATTCACCATCAAAAAGGACACACATTTTCAAATAATTAAAGATATAATAAAGATATACCAATTATTCATACTCAGTAAACTTTATACATAATACTAATTTAAAAAAAGCCAAGGTCCCACATATTCTGATTCCTTCCTCCTCATCTCCAAGGCTTATTTGTGCAAGTGAAAGTAACATCTGACTTAACTAGTACCCTGAGTGGCTTCCTGTCACCAACTCTTTTCTCAACTCTCTACTAAAAGGAGGAAAGGGCAGGAGCTCGGTGGGTACAACTACACATTAATGAATCCTGTGCTTGTCACCATATCTGTAATATGTTCTGGCAGTTAAATTATTAATAAAGAACTATTTGTTGTTTATGTTCTGTCTCACTATTTCTGGAAAGGGGAAATAAAGTTTTGTTTTTTTCAATGTAAGTTGTAATTCTTCACCAACTTAATTTTCAAAATAAATATCCAATTATGCTGAATTATTATATCTTCTACAAAGATATATGCATAATACATACATATAATGCATAAATGTATAAAATATATATGTTATGCCATATATAAAAGAAATAAAATTAACTTTAACTTTGTAACTTATTGGATTTTCTTTCCTCTTTATTAATTTGAATTCTTAAAGCTTAACGGTTTTAGTTTTCCATTATCTATAAGTTCCTTGATAAGACACCAAATCCATGTTTTTATAAAGCATGCTGCTAGAATCTGGTGTGGCCGTTTGCACAAAATAAACAGAATTTATTTATTCATCACCTGACTGCTATTCAGTGACAGCAGCTACAGGAGATCCTTCAAACAAATAATTCCCACTGAAGAAATGAAGCTCATGGAGTTGCTTGCAACCCCTTTGCATAACGACCCCACTATGGCAGGTGTTATGTTAGGTCACCCACACCACTACTCTTCTCCATCAGTCAACATGATCTCCAGTTCATTCCTAGAACAAATTTTAGCATTCTCAAGGGATCATTTATTTACAAGCCAATGTTAAACTGCTATTAATTTATCTTCATTTCCTGAAATATAAATTTGATATTCTTCCTCTCTCCAAAAGTCTTCTACGGGTCTCATTTCCTAAAGGACAATTTCAAATGCTTTAGCTTAACATTTTTGCATCTCCAGTAGTGGGTACAAATTGATCATTTTGGCCTTTATCAATTAATGCCCAGCTGTGCAGATTATGTCCTGGTAGTTCCATTAAATCCTGCAGATCCACCTGAGCTAGAAATGAGCTCTTTACTTTATAGTGCTATTCTGGCACTTATCTATTGCCTTAACTATATTTGTTTAAAACTGTACATATATTTCAGTGTGAACTGCATCACATAAGAGGGGTAGAGATAAGAAGTTTTTAGATTAATAGTTATTGAGTACCATGTGTTAGGTGTTGTGCTTTGCAAGCATCGTCTCACTGAAGATTTATAACAACCTACTTAAGCAGATATTATTACTGTCTCCCTACTGCAGTGAGGATAACAAGACTTAAGGAAGTAAAATAACTTGCCCAAGGCCTTGTAGCAAGTAAGCACAGAACCCAGACTGAAAACACAGGTCATTCTGCCAATGCATAGTAATTTTAGTGTGAAAGTAATACCACAAATTTTATTCTTATTTTACAGATAGGGAAACTGAGGCTTGGAAAGGAGCAGTAACTTGCCCAAGGTCACAGAGTCAGGAAGTACAAGAGATCAAAAAAAGGAATAATCAGAAGGCAAAAAAAGAGTTCTTATAAATTAAAAATAGGGTAGCTGAATGAAAATTCAATTAGTTTATCTTCAATGGAAGGGAAAATTAAGAATATCTTCCAACAAGTAAAACAAAAAGATGAGAAATAGAAAACAGAAGAGATGAGAAATCAGTCCTGGAGATTCAATTTTGACTAAGGAGATTTAGAACATGGGAACAGAGAAAAGGGAAGGGAGGAAATTTTCAAAGAAACAATATATGACACAGAATGTTAGCAGCCCACCAAAATCCATTTTCCTCTTCTTCCTGGGCGCTAGATTACATTTCTCAGATTCCCTTAAGAATTAAGGGGCCAAGTGACTTAAATGCTCTCAAATGGAATGTAAATGAGAGTAATGTGAGCCATTTCCAGGCCTGGCTTATAAATTCTCCGATGTGTTTTCACCTTCCTGTGGAGTTAAATGGCAATGTACAAAATGATCTTAGGAAGCACATGATAAAGAGGCAGAACCCCTTGCTGCCTTAGAACATTTGCTCTGCACAATTACTTGAAAAATAAACTTATGTTATGATGGAGCCACTCCATTTTGTGGTCTATTTGTTATAAAGTTTATTAAAAGTTTAGCCTACTCTAACACATGATACATATATATTTCCCTTCCAGAATTGAAAGACATAATTCTCCAGTAAAAACAATATTTTGTACTAAAAAACTAAGTAATCACTATACACTACTTTGTTCAACAATGAATAATAATTACATAGTGACAATAACTTAAGTGTGATTTTCAATAAAATTTTAAATTGTAATTAAGTATATTGGGAGGATAAGGGGAAGAATGGTGGTGGTGAAAAATACTAAATTATTATCTAGCCTATGAGAAAGTCAAAAGATAGTTTTTAAAATTGATAAATAAAAAAATTGGAATAAACTCATTATTTGAAATATAAAAGTGAATACCAGTCTTTGGGCAATGGGACTGAGGAATAGAGAAGGAAAAAGCAAAGAGCTGCTGTTTGTAGATATCTAATATTTAAACTATGTGTTATGAATTACTTTGATATAATTAAATGTTTAAAAATGTCTGGGAGGAATTGGGAATTGAATACAGATGAGATGGATAAGATATGAAACAGCATGCTAGATTTGAGATGGTGGAGTAGAAAGATAGGGAAAGAGGAAGAAAATAGTCTGCTGTCCCCAGGCCAGATCTCCAGTCTTTAGCCTTAGAGTAACCTCATAATGCCCCAGAAACGTTTGTAAGTATAGATGATAGATAGATGATGATGATGATGATAGATAGATAGATAGATAGATAGATAAATAGATAGATAGATAGATAGATAGATAGATGAAAAAGTCAGGGAATCTGTTATCTGACAAGATATTAGTTTTCTGGCTCTCCTAAGGTCCTCTTTACATACTATAACACTTACTCTGTCCCACGTGGAAGCACGTCACCTTGGCAGACACTAGCCATTGGAATAAATGTGTGTGTTTGTGTGTGTGTGATGAGTGTTAGGGGTTAGAGATTTCAGTCTCATGCAAACAGGAAAAGGGTAACTGAGAAGCTAGGGAAAGGGCAGTTTGGGAAGCACAAACAGTAACTTAATGGGAAGAGACAGAGATAACAGAAAAGTGGAGGAAAGAGAAGCAATAAATGGAAGCAACTTTACTCAGAAACATAAAGATACAAAGAAAGGACATTGCTGCGGCCTAAGTAATCATGGAGATGTATATTTGGGGGCTGTCCTTAAGCACAGAAAATACCTTTGCAGTTGACCCTTGAACACATGGGTTTAAACTGCATGGGTCCACTTATACGCAGACTTTTTTCAATAAATACATTGGAAAATCTTTTGGAGATTTGCAAAAATTTGAAAAACATTTTTTCCCTAGCTTCTTTATTGTAAGAATACAATATGCAGCACATATGTACAGATATAATACAGCATATAATACAGATAGCATACAAAATATGTTATTAGATTATGTTATTATGTTATTGGTAAGGCTTCCAGTCAACAGTAGGCTATCAGTAGTTCAGAGTTATTCTCAGATTTTTGACTGCATAGGGAGCTGGTGTCCCTAAGCCCTGTGTTGTTCAAGGGTCAGCTAGTGTGATTTTGGAACAGAACCTATCATATCTCAAATGAGGCCAATGCTATGCATTAATTACTGAATTCAAACCCACTTTAAAGGAAACCATGTACCTACCCTCTGAGGAGCATAAACAGGATATGAGGATGAGCACTAATGTACTCCACAGCAGGACTCTGAGTGCCTATCTGTCTTCTCAGGATGTTGTTAAATATCTGGGTCACATCTTTTTTTCCCTGTTAAAGAAACAAGCAACTATTAAATTGTACACTTGAAATGAGTGAATTGTATAGCATGTGAAATACATCTCAAAAGCTGTTTATATACACACATACAAACAGAAATAACATTGTCCTTTAATGTATGTGAAAACATTAATTTACTCTTTTCATGTATCTTTAGTCAGCTGTGCTTTCAAACATTCAAACACAGAGTCCAGAAAATGGATGCAGCTCCTTCCCACAGGATTTGCACTCTGGGAAATTTGAACAATTAGAAGTCTATTTCCCATAGTAGTAGATGAAATGGCACAGAATAACATAAAATAGTAGTGAATATGACATAATTGAATCCCTTATGTTTCTTTTACCTTTTAGCTTTATATGAGAAGCAAATTATGATAAAAATTTTTAATTTTTATAAATAAGGAGAGGAATATAGATGAAGAAAATATGGATTTTAGCAAATGTAGGTTAGAATCAAATTCCTTTTTTGTTTTTTATCCATTTTATCCATTCCCCTTCCACCTTGATGCATTTTTAAAGTGAATTTTCTATTAGGTGGATATATTTGACTTATGTGATAGTAAGAAATCATATCTACCCTAGGCAAATAGATAGTACCACTCAGTCCCAGCTGGCTGAGCCAGATGAACTACAGTCAATCTTGGATAGAGCTTCTTAGACTCTTTATTTATAAGACTTTCACTCTCACATACTCAAGTCTGCTTCTGGCCTCCTTCTCCAGTTGAAGCCCTGGACTGAACTGGAGTTGTTTACACAGGAAATAAGGACAAGAATGGAATGCCATTATCAGTTACTATGGCCCCAGGCCTTCGTCTTTCACCTGAACTATTAAAGAGTGTCCTCCAGTTATGCCTTCCACTTCACAGCTAAGCTGGAAAAGTGCATGCGTAATTGCATTCTGTGTGTCCAAGGGAAGAAGGAAATTCAGGAGCTTCACTGCCATCTTGGTCCAAAATGCCAGTAATTTTTTAAATGATAAAATTCAATGCTGGGATGGACAGTGGCTGTAATGGGGTTGGTGGGGGGGACCTGATGAAGGGGGTAGTGTAATCACCATAATATTGCTCATTTAATTGTAGATTAATGATATCAAAATAAACTTATAAAAAAATTCAATGCTGGCTTTCATACACTGTTGGTAAGAACATAAAGTAATCTAATAACACCTACCTGACTAATATTTTAGAACCCCATATTGGGAAATCTAGCCTAAGAAAATAATTCTAAAAACCTTAAAACAGAAAAAGTCTCATAGGCGCAGAGAGATCTTCATCATAGTGGTGATAATAAAAAGAAATAATGACTCTTTCCACCATCTTGGAACCTCTGGAGACCTGCTGGAAATAGGACTTCTTAACGAACAAATATGTCTGGAAGGTGTGGTTCAAGGCCATTTTTGCCGGCTACAAGTAGGGTTTCTAGAATGAGAGGGAGCACACAGGGCTTCTGAAAACTGAAGAGTTTATGCTCGAGATGAAACTGAATTCTATCGAGGCAGGAGAGATGCTTATGTGTAAAAAGCAAAGAACAAACACGGTGACTCCTGGGGCAAACCAAACAAAACCAGAGTCATCTATGGGAACGTAGCTCGTGCTCCTGGGAAAAGTGGCATGGTTCATGCCAAATTCCAAAGCAACCTTCCTACTAATGAGACAGGGACCGTGGGTGTAGTCAGAGTAGGGGAGGGCCTCCAGAAAAAGCAAGACAGGATATTTGCAGTCAGAGCAATGTAACTACATGCAAGGAAACCCCCTACCAAAACTCTGTGTTAAACATTAAGCTCTAGAGTCATTCTTCAGTAAGATCAGTTAATGCTCACCAGATAAAGAAGAGTAGCCCATGTTTTTATTATGCTAATCATTTGTGAGATTCACTTTAGCATGCTAAAAGGCCCAGGACAAACTGGGCAACTAATTTAGCATGCAGACCCAGCTGTAAACAACATATTAAAAGGCAATAAAGATTCTACCTTAAAGATAAGATTGCATTTTAAAACCCAAGAAGTTTAAGAAGCAAGATTCTTAACTTACTCTTTAGCAAACAGGCAATACCTCAGCCCACCTTGGGGGCTGGGCAGGCTGCCTTTTGATATGCTCCTAGACCAAGACGCCAGTATCCCAAGAGAGATCGGGGTGGGAAATTCCTTGTGTTAATTCTGGGTGTTCAGACACCACTTAGCAGGTCTACATCCCTAAGCCTTTTTCTTCATGTTCTCGAAAAATCCTCATCTCCCTATAAGACCCCTAGACAATGCACCACTACGGACTCTCTTTGTCCCCTCCTGGCATGAGCCGGGAGCTCTGTCCTTTCACTTTACTTCTAAATAAAAGCCTGTACCTTGCTCTCCTACCTTGAGTGTTTGTGAAGCTCATTCTTCAGCTTCGTGAACAAGAACCCCGGCATCACTAAGGCCATTGGACACAGAATACGTGTGATGCTGTCCCCTTCAAGGATTTAAACTTTTGATAAGTAAATTAATAAAACGGATTTGTTCTGCTTTGTAATAAGTGTTTTTGTTAAATGGCTTAAAATTTCTACCCTAAGTTCAGTTGCTGTGTGCTAATATGGTGGTGGTTACCAGGCATTTTTGGAGTGCAAAGAATCCAGAGTTATACGTAATGGCAATTTACAGGGATTCAGACAGATTTTAATTAAGATAGGATGTGAGTATCTTAATATAAGGTCTTACCTGGTGGGAGAGAAAAGTAAGCTTTGGCTGGGGACAGTGGAAAGGAGTACATTGGAAGGTTTATAGTGATGGAACACTTGAACATAGCCTCTGAAAAGCTTTTGGAGAAATGAAGACATACCATATTCCAGGAAGGACAGAAGCCAGAAATTTTAGCCAGTACAAGATACACACCATGACACAGCTTTCCAAATAAAGATGGATCTATAACTCTTCTCCATAAATTATTTCAACTTTGTAGTTTATTAAATGTAACTGCCTGCCTCATTAGATTGAGAGTCAGTAAAAGAAAACTATATTGATGACCTCTTAAAGAAACTTGGAATAGTAGGCACTTCTTATAGATTGGTTGGGAAACTTGTGACTTAAAAATAGTAGTTAGGAAAAATTCAAATTGAGATTTAATGATGGTATTTGGCAGCTCATTCAGATGGGCAGGGATAAGATATCCTTGGGGTTTGTGATTGGACAGAGAATTCCAGGATATAACACTTGACTGGGAATAATGTATAAATTGAAAATGTCAAAATAATGCCATGTGCCTTAGAAAATGTAATGTTGACTGGACAGTGTAGCTTTCCTTGACTATTTTAATGTAGTATAGCACAGGATTAAGATTATTCAGCATAATAGAAAGGAAACTAAAGGCTGCAGAATATTTAAAATATCTGTTGAAATAGAAGTATGAACTAAAGAAAAAAAAGAGAAATAATGTACCCAAATAAGGCATGGTTAAATAAATTAGGTGTATCTAACTGGCAGAAATAATAAACTGGAATATCAAAATTTAAGCAATGATTAAATATAAGAAATACTATGGCTAGAAATTGCTTTCACTTTATTTCAAGGAGAGAATAAAGAGAAGTTTGGAAATGATGGGGGCAGAGTGAGAAGGAAAGAGAAGAAGGAAGGAAGAAAAGACAGACAGGGAGTAAGAAAGGAGTTAAGGGAAGGGAGACAGAGAGCTAAAGAACAGGTGCATAGGAAAGCAAACTGTATCTTCCTTCAAGAAAAATACTATGCAAAATCCAAATCTTAATAGAAAATTAGGAGGTGAGCCTTCAATTTGAAAGGACTTTACAATCAGTTGCACTCATAATTTAAAAATACTAAGAAATATTCCCAGTACATGTATTTCACGTATGCCCATGATAAAGAACATATTTGTGCTATAAAAGAGGTATATCTTTAAAAATGAATGAAATTTAAAATAAAAGAAGTCATCTGTTTTATTCAAACATTTCTAGACTCTACAGTAATACTGCAGAATATCAGTCTTCTTTGAAATGTTGTAAGTGCGTGTTTTTCATACTTCCCAGTAAAATGCCACAGAACATTTCCATATGGCATTCCAGTGAACAGCAAAAAGAAGCACCACAGAACTCTACCAACTTTTACACAGAGGGAAACATTCTTCTAGTTCATTAGCAAATAAGTGCAAAGGCAAAGGAAGCCCCCTGTGGATAACAAAAACAATTTCTGCCACCAGGGGTAGCTTCCCGAAACACAGAAAAGGATCAGAATGGAAAGAATTAGAGAAAATTTAAACATGTACAAGATGATGAATGATGGTTTCTACAAAATATGTAACCTTTGTAGATATTCATTCATCACAGTATATCTAGTGTGTAAGGAGTAAAATCTTAACTATTTCAAAACCAATCTTCAGCAATCCTCAGACAGCCAGGTCTCAAACTCTGAATTACAAGTTGCCAGAAAAGAAAAAAAAAAACTCTAAAAACATCTTGATGATAATGAAGGTACATCTAGAAATGACCAAAAGTATTATAAATTAGCAATTAAATGTGAGTGTATATAATGTAACTGATCAGATATCAAAACTGAAGAGGCACTAGTGTTAGCTGGCAAATTCAAAGAGGTGAGCCCTGACATGAGATGCTCAACAGTTACTTGTAGAATGAATGTATGGGAGTATCATCCAGAATCAAATAAAAGAAAAAGAGGGAAAAAAGAGGCAATGAACAGCAGTCACAAAGATTAGAAGTAACTGCTGACTTCTCAGACCACAATGATTTGAAGCTAGAAATAAATTAGACAAAGAAAATAAAAAAGCCTACAAACACCTGGAGGCTAAACAATATGCTTCTAAATAATCAATGCATCAATGACCAAATTAAAACAGAATAAAGCAATACATGGAGACAAATGAAAACAAAAATACAATAGTCCGATATTTGTGGAAGGCCGCAAAAGCCAACCTAAGAGGGAAGTACCTAGCAATACAAGCCTACCTCAAAAAACAAGAACAATCCCAAATAAACAGTCTAAACTCACAATTAAAGAAACTAGAAAAAGAAGAACAAATGAAAACCAAAGTTATAGAAGGAGCAACAAAATAAAGATCAGAGCAGAAATAAATAAAATAGAAAAGAATAAAACAATAGAAAAAAATTAATGAAACTAAGAGTGGTTCTTTGAGAAAATAAACAAAATCAATAAACTCCTACCCAGAGTTATCAAGAACAGAAGAGAGAGTACACAAATACAATCAGAAACAGAGAAGTAGCAGTCACAATGGATAGCACAGAAATACAAAGAATTACTAGAAAACACTATGACAAATTGTATGTCAACAAACTGGACAACTTAGAAGAAATGGGCAGCTTCCTAGAAAAATACAACCTTCCAAGACTGACCCAGGAAGAAACAGAAAATCTCAACAGACCAATTACCAGCAATGATATTGAACTGGCAATCAAAAAACTCCAATAAAAAAATCCAAGGACCTATTCTTCACAGCTGAATTGTACCAAACATTTAAAGAGGAGCTAATGCCCATCCATCTTAGGTATTTCAAAAATTAGAAGAGGAGGGAATACTTCCAAACTCATTCTATGAGGCCAGCATCACCCTAATACCAAAACCAGGCAAAGACTCCACAAATAAAGAAAATAACAGACCAACATCCCTGATAAACTTCTCAATGAAATATTAGCAAACTGAATAAAAATATACATCAAAAGGATCATCCATCACGACCAAGTGGGATTTATTCCATGGATGAAACAATGGTATAATATTCATAAATCAATCAATATCAAACACTATATTAACAAAAAGAAGGAAAAAAACCACATGATTATCTCAACAGATGCTAAGAAAGCATTTGACAAAATTCAACATCCATTCATGATAAAAACTCTCAACAAAATGGGCATAGAGGGTACATACCTCAATGTAATAAAGGCCATATATGACAAGCCCACAGCCAACATCATACTTAATGGTGAAAAGCTGAAAGCTTTTCCTCTAAGATCAGGAACAAAACAAGGATGTCCACTCTCACCACTTCTATTCACCATAGTGCTGGAGATCATAGCCACAGCAATCAGATACCACAAAGAGATAAAAGGCATCTAAATTGGTAAGGAAGAAGTTAAACTGTCACTATTTGCAGATGACATGATGTTATACATAGAAAACACTAAAGACTCTACCAAAAAACTATTAGAACTAATGACTGAATTCAGCAAAG
Organism: Smutsia gigantea; assembly: GCA_032199065.1. NCBI lineage: Eukaryota > Metazoa > Chordata > Mammalia > Pholidota > Manidae > Smutsia > Smutsia gigantea. The sequence goes on along the minus strand of JAVSCE010010612.1, from coordinate 181,883 downwards.
CGGCAGGATACAAAATTAATACACAGAAATCTGTTGCATTTCTATATACTAACAATGAACTAGCAGAAAGAGAAATCAAGAAAACAACTCCATTTACAATTGCAACAAAAAGAGTAAAGTACTTAGGAATAAACCTAACCAAGGAGGTGAAAGACCTGTACTCTGAAAACTATAAGATGCTCATGAGAGAAATTAAGAAGACACCAATAAGTGGAAATCTATCCCATGCTCATGGATAGGAAGAATTAATATTGTCAAAATGACTAGCCTTCCCAAAGCAATTTACAAATTTCAATGTAATCTCTATCAAAATTCCAACAGCATTTTTCAATGAACTAGAACAAATAGTTCTAAAATTTACAAGGAACCACAAAAGACCTGGAATAACCAAAGCAATCCTGAAAAAGAAGAGCAAAACTGAGGGGATTATGCTCCCTGACTTCAAGCTCTACTACAAAGGCACAGTAATCAAAACAATATGGTACTGGCACGAGAACAGACCCATAGATCAATGGAACAGAAGAGGAACCCCAGAAATAAACACATGCATCTATGGTCAATTCATATATGATAAAGGAGCCATGAATATTTGATGGGGAAAAGACAGCATCGTCAATAACTGATGTTAGGAAAACTGGACAGCTTCATAAGAGAATGAAACTGGATTACTGCCTAACTCCATACACAAAAGTATATTTGAAATGGATCAAAGACCTGAATGTGACATGAAACCATAAAATTCTTAGAAGAAAAAAAACATAGGCAGGCATCTCTTGAACATAAACATGAGCAATTTTTTCCTGGACACATCTCCTTGGGCATGGGGAACAAAATAAAAAATGAACAAGTGGGACTACATCAAACTTAAATCTGTACAGCAAAGGACATCATCAGCAGAACAAAAGGCAACCTACAGTATGGGAGAATATATTTATTTGTTTTGTTTTTTTTTTGTTTTGTGAATCTATTTTTTTATCGTTTATTTTGGTATCATTAATCTACAGTTATATGTGCAATATTATGGTGATTAAACTACCCCCTTCATCAGGTCCCCCCCCCCATGACCCCCATTACAGTCACTGTCCATCAGCATAGTGAGATGCTGTAGAGTCACTACTTGTCTTCTCTGAGTTGTACAGCCATCCCCGTCCCCCCAACATTACATCTGCTAATCGTAATGCCCCTTTTTCTCTCTTATCCCTCCTTTACCACCCATCCTCCCCAATCCCTTTCCCTTTGGTAACTATTAGTCCGTTCTTGGGTTCTATGAGTCTGCTGCAGTTTTGTTCCTTCAGTTTTTTTCTTTGTTCTTATACTCCACATATGAGTGAAATCATTTGGTGCTTGTCTTTTTCCGCTTGGCTTATTTCACTGAGCATAATACTCCCTAGCTCCATCCATGTAGTTGCAAATGGTAGGATTTGTTTTCTTCTTATGGCTGAATAATATTCCATTGTGTATATGTACCACATCTTCTTTATCCCTTCATCTACTGATGGACACTTAGGTTGCTTCCATTTCTTGGCTATTGTAAATAGTGCTGCGATAAACATAGGGGTGCATCTGTCTTTTTCAACCTGGGCTGCTGCATTCTTAGGGTAAATTCCTAGGAGTGGAATTCCTGGGTCAAATGGTATTTCTATTTTGAGTTTTTTGAGGAACCTCCATACTGCTTTCCACAATGGTTGAACTAATTTGCATTCCCACCAGCAGTGTAGGAGGGTTCCCTTTTCTCCACATCCTCACCAACATTTGTTGTTGTTTGTGTTTTGGATGTTGGCCATTCTCACTGGTGTGAGGTGATATCTCATTGTGGTTTTAATCTGCATTTCTCTGATGATTAGTGATGTGGAGCATCATTTCATGTGCCTGTTGGCCATCTGCGTTCCTTCTTTGGAGAAGTGTCTATTCATGTCCTCTGCCCATTTCTTAAATGGATTATTTACTTTATGTTTGTTGAGGTGCATGAGTTCTTTATACATTTTGGATGTCAACCCCTTATCTAATACGTCATTTATGAATATACTGGGAGAATATATTTGTAAATGACTCATCTGATAAGGCGTTAACATCAAAAATATATAAAGAACTCATATGCCCCAACACCCAAAAATCAAATAACCTGATTAACAAATAACCAGAAGGAGGACCTGGACAAACATTTCTCTAAAGAAGAAATACAGATGACCAACAGGCACAGGAAGAGGCGCTCCACATCGCTAATCATCAGGGAAATGCAAATCAAAGCCACAGTGAGATATCACCTCACACCAGTCAGAATGGCCACTATCCAAAAGATAAGAAATAACAAGTTTGAGGAGAATTTAGAAAAAAGAGAACCCTCCTACACTGTTGGTGGTGGGAATGTACATTGGTGTAGCCACTGTGGAAAGCAGTATGGAGGTTCCTCAAAAAACTAATAAAAAAATAGAAATACAATTTAACCCAGCAATTCCACTCCTAGGAATTTACCTGAAGGAAACAAGATCTCTGATCTGAAAGATATATGCACCCTTATGTTACTGCTGCATTATTCATGATAGACAAGAAGGAACCTAAGTGTCTATCAGTAGATGAATGGATAAAGAAGATGCTGTACATATACAGAATGGAATATTATTCAGCCATAAAAAAAACGAAATCCTGCCATTTACAACAACATGGATGGATCTAGAGGGTATTGTGCTCAGAGAAATAAGCCAGGCAAAGACAGATAACCATATGATTTCACTTATTTGTGGAATATAAAAACAAAGCAAAACAGAAGGAACAAAACAGCAGTAGACTCATAGACACTGAGAAATGACTGGTGGTTACCAAGGTGGAGGGCTGGGGCAGTTAGGTGCAAAGGGTGAGGGGGATAAAGCGGCACAAAATTCTCAATCACAATGTAGGTTAATCACAGGGATAGTAGTACAGCATGGAGAAGACAATGGATTTGTAACATCTTCCTATGTTGACAGATAGTAGCTGTACTAGTGGGAGTGAGGATTTAATAATATGGGTAACTGCTGAACGACTGTGTTGTATACTTGAAACTAAAATAAGACTGTACATCAATTAAAAAAAAGAAGTAACTGCTGATAAAGAGGATCCTTTACTGACAACAGAAGTGGGAAAAGGCAAATGAGAGAGTAAAAGAGGGCAGAGATTGGAAAAGAAGACACTGAACTTTAAACTGCAGCATTGACTCATAAACAAAAGATATAAAGAATTCCCCAAATTTAACAACCAAATGAAAAGAGGGCAAGAGATCTGGATAGACATTCTCAGAAGAAGTAATATGGCAGCAAATAAACACATGAAAAGATGGTCAAATCAGCAGTCATTAGGGGAAAATGCAAATGATACACAGTGATAAACCATCAACACTTAGTGGAATGGCTAAAATTAAAAAACAAAAGCCAAAAGCAAACGAAAAAAACCTGACACTACATAACAGCTATCCCAGGTATTTGTCCAAATGAACTAAAAACCTAAATTCACACACCAAAAAAACTGTACATAAAATGGTCATAGAGCTTTCTTTTCATATGCAAGTGCTGAAAGCTGGAAATTCTGCAAATATCTCTCAACTGTGGAATGGACAAATGATCTGTGGTACACTACACAATGGAATAACACTCAGCAATAAAGAGGAACAAACTTATGATACTTGGTAACAATAGGGCTGAATCTCAAATGCACTATACTAAGTGAAAGAAGCCAGACTTGCGAAGGCAAAAATACAGACACATAAGATAGATCAGTGATTGCCAGAGGCTAGGGATGGGAAAAGGAGCTGATTACAAAGGGGCATGGGAGATTTTTTGGGGGTGATGGAGTTGTTCTATATCAAAAAACTGCGTATCAAAGAGGGAGACAGTTGCTGCTTATAAATTATTTAATTTAAAAAATGAAACATCATTACATCCACTGAAGTCACAGACACTTCTATTCTGCTCTGTATGTGTTGGCTTGGGGCTGTGAGGTGGGGGAGTTGAGGTAGGTAGGGCAAATGATTGTGCTGAATTTCAGTAGCAGAACTAGATGGGCAGAGCAGTCTGTGGAACAAGGGGCTGCTCACTACGTGGCTTAGAAGGAAGAAGGACTCTTTTGCCAGGGACTGACATTCAAACTAAACTAATGTACAGATACTGAGAATGTTTCAGAGGACTCAAGTACAGGCTAGCTCAAAGTTAGCTGCTCTCAAAAAAAAGTTTTAAGTAACAAGCATACCTCAGAGATATTTCAGGTTCAGTTCCAGGCCACTGCCATAAAGTGAATATTGCAATAAAGCAAGTCAAATGAATTAATATAATAAAAGGTATACTATGTAAATTATATATTATGTTATGTTAATATAATATATAATGTAATAAAGCAAGTCAGCAAGTTGTAATCACTGATAATAGATCACTATAACAAATATAATAATAATAATAAAGTTTGATATATTGTAAGAATTACCAAAATGTGACATAGGGACACAAAGTAAGCAAGTATTATTGGAAAAATAACACTGACAGACTTATTCAACACAGGGTTGCCACAACCTTCAATTTGTAAAAAACATAGTATCTATGAAACAAAGTGAAGAGCAATAAAATGAGGTGTGCCTGTATAATTAAGTTTACATATTACATGAATTCCACTGGGGAGCTCCCCCACACCCTGACCACTCCATCTTTCTACCTATCTTCTTCATTCTTCTTTCAGTCTTTCTTCGTAGGCTGGCTTCCTCTACATCTTTAGCCTACATGGTAGGAAACCTGGCCACCGATGCAGAAACTACATCTAATATCTTTAGCTCCTGGTTAAAGTCTGGGTGGGGTTCTATCTCAGTTCTAGGTCTAGAATCCTACAAAAATACTCAGGCCTGCTTTGGTCAGATGTCCAATACTAGGCCAATCAGTGTGTGTTGGGCAGGATGTCATGTTGCACAAAATCGTTGGTCCCATTGTCACATGGGTGGGGAGGGAGGGAGAATTCCCCTGAAAGCAGAGCAGCTGGGCAGACAAAACATTTTTATACATGCCATTAGCAGTCTTTATCCTTATGGCAGATTACATTCCTTAAAAAGGACGGTAAGATCAAACTAAAATGGTCATTGTCTTAATTTTTATAGGGGGAATACAAACAACAGGTCACCCTCTGATTAAAGGCCTGATGTCAAATGCCATTTTTAATGACCCATAAATTATGTACCCTTATAGGATAAATGTTTCTAAAGTTTGTGTTCATTAGTTTAAAGAAGACAATAGGGTAACAATAACATAAAATTTCATTCAATATGATATAGTATTACCAACCTGTCATTATAAATTCTCTACCTTAATTTGTCTAATGATGGGTGCAAAATACATAAACAACCAAATAGAGTCAATTCTCTACACACATGGTAAGCATTTTGAATTGCTAAATGCATGAAGTACCGTCAAAGCTTGTACCTTAAGGCTTTATGATTTTTCATTTTTACAGTAATAAAACTAAAGGTGAATGACCACTTTAATCAGGGCCAGGGAACAGAAAATGATTTTTAAAAAGGGGCAGAAATTTTCAAAAACTCAGGATCATGAAATGGGCTAATGAAAAGCTTATCCTGGAGCATTTCTTTGCTGATTTTTTTTTAAACAGCAAGAAATAATCATTACAGATTAAATTATCACAGTAGAAAGTTTTCTGCTTCTTTGAGCTGCTTTCTAATTCAGCCTCAACAGTTGACTTTGATTCCACCCTAGTTTTGCAAGGTACACCTGCCTATAAATGAACACATCAACTCTTAACACGCAATACATTTTCATCCTTTGATTTCTTAACATATTGTGTTTTGAAGTATCAAAGAGTAAAGCTGGGTTTTGAAGAGGAGTCAGACCTCAAAAAACAGCTCTGGGTTCAATCCTGAGCCCACAAAATCAGAAGCCTTGCAATCTCAGCCACAGGTCTTTTTTTTTTTTAACCTCATAATAACATGCTGAAGTGGTTCTTTTCTGTCAGCAATTTTCAGGTTTAAAGGATTAGATTAAAATGAATGGTTATAAAGTAATGAGATTTCTTTTAGAAACAATTTTAACCCAAAGGTCTGTCTCCTAACTAGCCCTTATTCACATAGTAGCAGGATCCTCAGTACTTTCTCCACCCAGTAGGTCACTTTCCTGGGGATTCCTGAAGGAGAAATGGGTTTGTCACACAGATTCCCATGTCAGTCTCTGCTACCCAGTCTAAGCCACTGCCATGGGCCACCGTCACAGCCGTCAGCTCTGGGTTCCACATTCCCTGACCTAACTCCGCTCAACTCCTGTTCATTGTCTTGTGTTCTGCCACTAGTTATATTTTTGACACCCTGTTTATCCCAAATGTAGGAAACCATTCCTTCTTCTTCACTCAACAAATAGTATTAGTACACATCTCTTTCATGAAAAGGTTTTAGGGTAATAAGGGGTAATTATAGCACAGTGCAGAAATGACTTCCACTTGAATTCTATGTATCACTGTTATTAATAGGGTTCAGCACGCCTGTCCATCTTTCTCCTTAACCCCTTCCTCCGTCATAGTTCTGGAGCCCTCCCTCTCCCTCACTTCAAACCTTTCTCCTATCTCTCTTCTGTTTCCTACTCATATCAATCTTGGCCAAAGAGAGGGTATGTCTCAAATTTCTGTTACTTTAGTCTGCAAGGGGAATTTAAGCTCTTTTATTTCAGTCTTTTTTTTTCCAGACATTGTCTAGAGACCCAACCTTTCACAACTAACAAAAAAGCCCACCTAGGTGTCTTCTAAACAAAATTTCCCTTTTTTTTCTCTGTAAGGAATGCTCTATCCTTTTAGGTTATCTGGCAAAACATACCAGAAATTTTACAGTCAAATGACTGTTGTACTTTTCAAAGAAGCCTCATGAGAAGCTAGTCACTTACTGGAATGATATTATCATCATTCTTGAATTATCTTCTAAACAATTTACTAATTCCTCAAGAAAAGTGGCTTATCACTATGTCTCAAGACACCTTCCTTGGTGCAATTCGCTTACTTCTGCTCTGGTCACTCATTCTCATTCCTACATTCATTCATTCACTCAACCATCCAATAAACATTGTGCCAGGCATGGGAAACACAGTCCTATTCACTCAAGATACTCTCAATCCAGAAGGGGCTGTCCCAGAGTTACCTATGAACCAAGAGACAAGGAGGGCAGAGTTCGGCACAATTAGACTGACCTTTGAAGTTACGAGGAATTTATGAAGCTGTTACTAGCTTATATGAGTACTTTAAGCTTGAGAAGGAAAGCTGCTACCGTGGGCTGATCATTAGTTCTTCCAGTCCATAGAGATACACAGCACATTTCTGAAAGTGGGTTAATAATGCTAGTAATATGGTGAGTATATAGTTGGCGGAAGGTTTAAAATTGAGCTATCCTAAATTTTAACTGCTTTTCATTCTTTCATTCCACGAAGTACTTTTAAGTGCTTATTTTCTGCGGGCTTGAGAAGGACAGCTGCATCTACTGAATATGACATTCATTTACAACTGTTCTAGGCATCATGTTACGTCAACTGAATGAACAGTCAAGAACTGTCTAGTCAATTATGCCCCAATAAAGTTGAAAAAAAAAGAACTGCTTGCTATTTTATTACTACAATAACAGATCTTCATGATAGTTTTGAATCATCAGTAAAAACTTATTATATCTAGATTATTATTTTCAAGAGAGACAAGTACATAATGCATTTTATAAGTAAAATGTAAAGTAATCCACAAAAGTAATCTATTTAAAAAATTAACTTTCTGCCCTTGAAGCATTAATCTTCAGTTAGAGGGAAACTTCAAGTATTCAGCAAGATACTTTTTTTTTTCCCTAAAGATTCCAGAGAGCAAAAAGTTTACTTTATATTGCAAAAGTAAAATTTTAGGCAATTGAATGTCTTAATCCCAAAATAATTTTAAGTGAACTTCCTCGCTAAAATTATTTATTTTTAGTATACCATATAAAGTAAGTGAAGCTTGCCCAAGTGTTTCTTATTGTTCCTCTTTCATTATCTAAGCCAATGCTAAGCAAAATTGTAAGATACCCAAAGTTATTTTGATGTACTTATTATCTCCTTGATTCCTGGAGAGCACTTTGAACCTATGCTACTCGGTGGCTGCTCAAGAGTCCACTGGACCTGAATGACAAAGTTTATTCTCAAAGAGGTTACACTACTTACTAAATGGGAGAGAAGGGACTCTAAATAATTCTAATTCCAAGCCAAGAGCTTTTCCACTACATACAGCTCCTACAGATGTTCATGTATCTCATCTTAAACTAAATAAAAGAAACATGATAAAGCAAAGAAACATATACAATGATAAAACTACACTTTAACTCCACATATAGACAGTATTAAAAAGAAATGGGAAGTAAGCTGGGTAGGGAGAGTGAGCAAGCAGGCAAGAGGAAAAATTGGGATAAGAGATTTTGGGGTAGAAAAATGTCAAAGATAGAAAAACAAGTAAGGGAGGGAAAGAAAGAAAAAGACAGGTGTATCTCAAAGAAAGGACAAGTTGAAGTGTGGGTCCTTGGGGCCTCACTCAGTTCTGCTTCCAGCCAGCGCAGTAGGCTCACACCTCCAGGGTGGGCCTACTCTGCATTCTTCCTTGGCTCTGCTCTGCCAAGAATCATTTCCCGTCCAAGCTGTCCAGAGAGCTGTGGGCTAGTATTTCCACAGATCCCCAGAGCCCTGACCTTATCTTGGTCCAGTCATTGCAACCACTGTAATTAGTTTTCCTTTCATTTCCTCAGGGACAAAACTAAAAGTCATTTACTTCAGAAATCTGCATTCTCCTCTAACTCTGAGAATTAACGGAGATCCAAGCACTTACTTACCTGATCGTAGGAAAAGTACAATGGTGAAGGAGATAAAGTACAAACTTCCAATTAAAAATAAATTAGTCACGGGGATGAAAGTATAGCATAGGGAATATAGTCAATAATATTGTAGTATCTCTGTATGTTGACAGATGATAGCTACACTTAACATGGTGAACATTTAGTAACATATACAAATTGTCAAATCATTATGTTGTATACCTGAAACCAATATAATATTGTTTATTCCAATTAAAACTTTTAAATTAAAAAACAAAAATGTAAGTATGATTTTAGTAACAAAACAACAAACAACTCAAAACCAAGATTTCTGTTACTGAAATAAAGCTTAAACTTGCCTTACTTACATATACATTTTTCACTGAAAAATCACTGTTCTCAGTTAGATATACCATAGATATTAAATGCCTGCACATATTCACCACTTAAGTTTCTAGGTTTTTGCTTTCTTTTGTTAATTATTTATTTAGGTAAATTAGGTATAATTGTTTTCAAAACGAGATAAATAGTATATTACTAGTACTTACCAAACTTCTGAAATTATTGGTATATTTTAATTAAAAGAACAGGCTTGGGAGACAGAGTTTGAATCCCAGCTTAGGCTCTGAGCAATTGAGTGATTTGAGGGAAATGAACGTCTTTGAACTTTAGGTTCTTAATCTATAAAATGAGGCTAATAATATAGTACTAATTACATAGGTTGGGTTAAAAGTTAAATGAGACATTTGCAACAACATGGATGGAGCTAGAGGGTATTATGCTCAGTGAAATAAGCCAGGCAGAGAAAGACAAATACCAAATGATTTCCCTCATTTGTGGAGTATAACAACGAAGCAAAACTGAAGGAACAAAACAGCAGCAGACTCACATACTCCAAGAAGGGACTAGCAGTTACCAAAGGGGAGGGGAGGGCAGGTTGGGAGGGAGGGAGAAGGGGATTGAGGGGTATTATAGTTAATATACATGGTGTGGGGGTGGATCATGGGGAAGACAGTGTAGCACAGAGAAGACAAGTAGGGACTCTGTGGCATCTTATGACACTGATGGATAGTGCCTGCAATGGGGTATGGAGGCGACTCGATAATATGGGTGAATGTAGTAACCACATTGTTTTTCATGTGAAACCTTCATAAGAGTGTATACCAATGATATCTTAATAAGAAAAAAAGAATTAAATGGGACAAATGTTTAGAACTGTATCACATGCACTCAACAAATATCATCTATTATCATTATTATTGTTACTAGCCTAACCTTGCTACTCAGCTGCACAAAACTTAACTACAGTATACCTTTTTACTTTTTAAAAAGATGAATTTCTAACGTTCCAATTTTACAATAAATAAGGCATGGGGATGAAAAGTACTGCAAAACAAAAAAATAAGACTAGAGGTAGGAAAACACTGGATTTCAAAATAATATGTTAACAATAACAATAAAAAGTAAAGTCAAATATTTACAGTTGTACCTTTTATGACAGCTTACCTCAAAGTCTATCAGCTGTAGGTCAGCTATCAGCATCACCAGTAGCCCACTATTATAGAGTTCTTGTGCTAGCTGAGCCACAGCTTCTGTTGGGGGTTCCTTGTCACTTGTCCCACACAGAATTTCTTTCATTGCTTGCAGTAACTTTGACACTTCTTCTGAAGCCTGGTGACCAAAATGATGCTAAGAATTAAGAGAAATTAAAACTTTTGGAAACCCTAAAGACTCCACTCCAAAACAGCTAGAACTAATATCTGAATTCAGCAAAGTTGCAGGATACATAATTAATACACAGAAATCTTCTGCATTCCTATACACTAATGATGACCTAACAGAAAGACAAATCAGGAAAACAATTCCATTCACAACTGCACCAAGAAGAATGAAACACCTAGGAATAAACCTAATGAAGGAAGTGAAAGATCTATACCCTGAAAACTACAAGACACTCCTAAGAGAAATTAAAAAGGACACTAACAAATGGAAATTCATCCCATGCTCTTGGCTATGAAGAATAAATATAGTCAAAATGGCTATACTACCTAAAGCAATCTACAGATTCAATGCCATCCCTATCAAAATACCAACAGCATTCTTCAACGAACTGGAACAAATAGTTCTAAAATTCTTATGAAACCACAAAAGACCCCAAATAGCCAAAGCAATCCTGAGGAGCAAGAATAAAGCAGGGGGGATCTCTCTTCCCAACTTCAAGCTTTACTACAGAGCCATACTAATCAAGACAATTAGGTACTGGCACAAAAACAGACCCACAGACCAGTGGAACAGACTAGAGAGCACAGATATTAACCCAAACATATACAGTCAATTAATATACAATAAAGGAGCCATGGATATACAATGGGGAAATAGCCTCTTCAACAGCTGGTGTTGGTAAAACTGGACAGCTACCTGTAAGGGGATGAAACTGGATCATTGTCTAACCCCATACACAAAAGTAAATTCAAAATGGATCAAAGACCTGAATGTAAGTCATGAAACCATAAAACTCTTAGAAAAAAACATAGGCAAAAATCTCTTGGACATAAACATGAGCAACTTCTTCATGAACATATCACTCCAGGCAAGGGAAACAAAAGCAAAAATGAACAAGTGGGACTATATCAAGATGAAAAGCTTCTGTACAGCAAAGGGCACCATCAGTAGAACAAAAAGACATTCTACAGTATGGGAGAATATATTCATAAATGACATATCCGATAAGGGGTTGACATCCAACATATATAAAGAGCTCATGCACCTCAACAAACAAAAAGCAAATAATCCAATTAAGAAATGGGCAGAGGATCTGAACAAACACTTCTCCAAAGAAGAAATTCAGATGGCCAACCGGCACATGAAAAGACACTCCACATCACTAATCATCAGAGAAATGCAAATTAAAACCACAATGAGATATCACCTCACACCAGTGAGGATGGCCAACATCCAAAACACAAACAACAGCAAATGTTGGTGAGGATGTGGAGAAAAAGGAACCCTCCTACACTGCTGGTGGGACTGCAAATTAGTTCAACCATTGTGGAAAGCAGTATGGAGGTTCTTCAAAAAACTCAAAATAGAAATACCATTTGACCGAGGAATTCCACTCCTAGGAATTTACCCTAAGAATGCAGCAGCCCAGTTTGAAAAAGACATATGCACCCCTATGTTTATAGCAGCATTATTTACAATAGCCAAGAAATGGAAGACACCTAAGTGTCCATCAGTAGATGAATGGATAAAGAAGATGTGGTACGTATACACAATGGAATATTATTCAGCCATAAGAAGAATACAAATCTTACCATTTGCAACAACATGGATGGAGCTAGAGGGTATTATGCTCAGTGAAATAAGCCAGGCCGAAAAAGACAAGTATCAAATGATTTCATTCATATGTGGAGTATAAGAACAAAGAAAAAAACTGAAGAAGGAACAAAACTGCAGCAGACTCACAGAACCCAAGAATGGACTAACAGTTACCAAAGCGAAAGGGACTAGGGAGGATGGGTGGGAAGGGAGGGACAAGGGTGAAAAAGGGGCATTGTGATTAGCAGACATAATATAGGGGCGTGCACGGGGAGGGCTGTACAACTCAGAGAAGACAAGTAGTGATTCTATCGCATCTTACTACGCTGATGGACAGTGACTGTAATGGAGTATGTGGTGGGGACTTGATGATGCGGAGAGTCTAGTAACCATAATGTTACACATGTAATTGTAGATTAATGATACCAAAAAAAAAAAAAGAAAGAAAAACTTTTGGGCTATAAACAAACAAAAAACCACTTGTTAGGCCCTCTTTACTTATGATCAATGAACACTATATATATATCATTACAAAGGAACAAAATACCATTTTGTAGACATTGCTTTTTTTATTTTGGAAAAGATTATTAAAATTTATTTATATAAAAGTATCTCTACTGATTTCTACTTAGCCAACATAAATCAAAACAAACTTTAAGTTAATTGTAATTTGTCAAAACCCATACACTTTGTCAATTCACTTATCCCTCACAAATAATCATTACCTTTTGCTCCCTACGAAACTTAAAAAAAAAAAAACGCTCCCTATATTTTAAAGCTAACAGGAAAATCTATAGAAGTAGAAGGGTAGACTAGTAGGTGATAGGGCCAGGGCAGAGGAGAATGAGGAATGAATGCTAACTGATACAGGGTTTCTTTTTGGGGTGGTAAGATGTTCTAGAACTTCATAGTGGTGATGGCTGTACAACCTTGTGAGTATACCAAAAACCACTGAATTGTCAAAACTTTTCATTTTGCCAAGGTGTATAATATGAATGTATTGTGGTTTTAGTAGGACTCTTCCAGATTATTAATGACAATGAGTATCTTTTTATGTTTTTTTCTTTCTTTTGCCCTTTAGATCTATTATTTTATGAAGGTCATTCCTTCCTTCTATTTGGGCCAATATCTGGCTCGATATTGCATGGTACACTAGAACTAAAAATACATTTCTATATCCCTCACAGCATTCAGGATATAAAAAATATTTATATATCCTTACAAGTATACAGGATATATCATACACTGGGACAGAAAAATACTATGAACTCAAGTTTAGTGTATACATATCTTGAATCTTGCCATAAACTAGTCACTTAAGGAAGAAATTGAATATGTAGGATTTAATATCCCTTAGAAGGAATAACAAAAATACAAAAAAGTGCTTCCTATGATGAAGCCCTTCTTATTAGGATCTTAAAACAATGTTAAAAATGAGGTCGCACCAAGGTAGAAATTTTCAACCAGTTGATCTTTAAATAAAAGCTTTTTACCTTTCATGTCAGTATAACATTATATGTTATATGTCAGTATAACTCCTTAGATTTTTAAGTTCTATACTCTGAGGGATCCAAGGTTGGTCAGAGGCTGGAGCTAGTAATCCAAGAATATAAGACAACAGAATCAACAATTATCAGTTGCATAAAACCCAAAGTCATTTTAAATGAAGGTATAGAGACCCTATGTGCACATCACAGACCATTTTGGAATTCCTCATTAAGCTTTTACGTTGGGTTTTGGTCTTGGAATACATATGTTTTATAATAACATTATTGTTTTATCTCATACCTTGTCTGCCTTTTTGTCTTGCTTTTCCAAGATGGCCATGTTGTCTTTCAGAGCTTTCACGATTTCTGCTGGATTTTTGTGTGATTTACTAAACAAAGGCATTTTTTTTCATCTACAGAAATCTCCTCTTCCAATATGGAATGCTAAAAACAAACAAACAAAAGCCATGAATTTAACTCTTAACATGATCAAATTATTATAACAAAATGTCTTACAAATTTTCAAAAACCTTAATTCGGTAATTTGAAACAGTAAAATTGGTCAAACAAAAATGGGTTTCATCAAGTTTCATGCCAAATTTAAATACACATAAAATATTTTAAGAAAGTTTTTTTTATTAAGGTATCATCGATATACACTCTAATGAAGGTTTTACATGAAAAACTACATTCGCCCATAGTATCGAGTCTCCCAAATATCCCATTAAGAAAGATATTTACAAAACTTTCCCTGGAAATTTTTACTCAAAGTTTAACATTTTTTTTACACTATAAATAAAAAGATTATACAGGAATGGGAAAAGTAGTACTTTTAGATAATAAGCTGATTTAAAACTACACATTTTGACTAAACAGTGTGATGATTATGATGATAATAATTATAGACAAAACAAAACATGTAAACCAAAAGGGACTAAGATCCATATGTTGTGGTAAATAAATATTTAAAAGCATGCTACTCCATGGTAATCACAAAGCTGAAATGTGAAATTTTTGAGAATCTCTTTTTTATTTACTCTTCAGATATTCAGCTGGTCATACTCATTGGAAATGAGGGCTACCATGGTGGGAGGGGAGGGGAAAGTAAAAGGAATACTAATTCTTGTTTTTGAGAACATCTATTCACATAGAGCAGAGAAAGCCAAATACAGCTGTCATTGAATACTAAAAATGTAAGTATTAGGGAAAAAACCACAACGAAAGGCTCCAATTAGTAGAGGTATATTTACTTTATATTTATAAACAAAACATTTCAAACATTACAGATATCTGATATAATAAATCAAAGACTTTCATTAACCAATACCCAGATATGATAACTCTATTAGTTTTATTCCTCCTGAACTTTTTCTATACATATAGAAGTTAATATATTTTAAAACAAAAATAGAATACTACCAACAGACATCTATAGAACACTCCACCCAAAAGCAGCAGGTTACACGTTCTTCTCAAGAGCATATGGAACATTTTCCAGAATAGACCATATACTAGGCCACAAAAAGAGCCTCAGCAAATTCAAAAAGATTGAAATTGTAACAACCAACTTCTCAGTCACAAATGTACAAAACTAGAAATAAATTGTACAAAGAAAACAAAAAGGCTCTCAAACACATGCAGGCTTAACAACATGCTCCTAAATAATCAATGGATCAATGACCAAATTAAAACATGAGTTCAAGGAATATATGGAGACAATGAAAACAACAGCTCCATGCCCCAACTTCTGTGGGACGCAGTGAAGGCAGTGCTAAGAGGAAAGCATATAGCAATCCAGGCTTACTTACAGAAGGAAAACCAATCACAAATGAATACTCTAAATTCACAATTATTGAAACTGGAAAAAGAAGAACAAACGAGGCCAACACTTAGTGCAAGGAGGGACATAATAAATAAAGAGAGGAAATAAAATTCAGAAGAATAAAACAATAGAAAAAAATTACTGAAATGAAGAGCTGGTTCTTTGAGAAAATAAACAAAATAGATAAACTCCTAGCCAGACTCATTAAGAAAAAAAGAGAATCTACACACATAAACAGAATCAGAAATGAGAAAGGAAAAATCACTATGGACACCATAGAAATACAAAGAATTATTAAAGAATCTATGAAAAACTATACGATTATAAACTGGATAACCTAGAAGAAATGGAAAACTTTCTAGAAAAATACAACCTTCCAAGGCTGACCCAGGAAGAAACAGAAAGTCTGAACAGACCAACTACCCGCAATGAAATTCATTGGTAACCAAAAAATTACCCAAGAACAAAACCCTCAGACAAGAAGGATTCACCACTGAATTCTATCAGACATTTAGAGAAGACATAATACCCATTCTCCTTAAGTTTTCCAAAAATAGAACACAAGGGAATACTTCCAAACTCACTCTATGAAGCCAGCATCACTCTAATACCAAAACCAGGAAGACACCACAAAAAAGAAAATTACAGACCAATATCCCTCATGAACATAGATGCAAAAATACTCAACAAAATATTAGCAAACCAAATTCAAAAATACATCAGGAGGATCATACATCACTGTCAAGTGGGATTCATCCCAGGGAAGCAAGGATTCAAAAATCCATCAACATCATCCACTATATCAAGAAAAGAAGGACAAAAATCACATGATCATCTCCATAGATGCTGAAAAGAATTTGACAAAATTCAATATCCATTCATGATAAAAACTCTCAAAAAAATGGGTATAGAGGGCAAGTACCTCAACATAATAAAAGGCCATATATGACAAACCCACAGCCAACATCATACTTAAGAGTGAAAAGCTAAAAGCCTTTCCTCTAATATCAGGAACAAGACTAGGATGCCCACTCTGTCTGCTTTTATTCAACATAGTACTGGAAGTCCTAGCCATGGCAACCAGACAACACAAAGAAATAAAAGGCATCGAGATTGGTAAGGAAGAAGTCAAACTGTCACTGTTTGCAGATGACATAATATTGTACATAAAAAACCCTAATGAATCCACTCCAAAACTACTAGAACTAATATCTGAATTCAGCAAAGTTGCAGGATACAAAATTAATACACAGAAATCTGTAGCATTCCTATACACTAATGATGAAATAGCAGAAACAGAAATCAGGAAAACAATTCCGTTCACCACTTCATCAAAAAGAAAAAAATACCTAGGAATAAACCTAACCAAGGAAGTGAAAGACCTATACCTTGAAAACTACAAGATATTCTTGAGAGAAATTAAAGAGGACACTAATAAGTGGAAATTCATCCTATGCTCTTGGGTAGGAAGAATTAATATTGACAAAAAGGCCATCCTGCCTAAGGCAATCTACAGATTCAATGCAATCCCTATCAAAAAACCGACAGCATTCTTTAATGAACTGGAACAAATAGTTCTAAAATTCATATGGAACCACAAAAGACCCCAAATAGCCAAAACAATCCTGAGAAGGAAGAATAAAGCTGGGGGGATTATGCTCCTGACTTTCAGCTGTATTACAAAGCCACAGACAATTTGGTACTGGCACAAGAACACACCCATAGACCAGTGGAACAGAATAGAGAGTCCAGATATTAACCCAAGCATATATGGTCAATTAATATATGATAAATGAGCCATGGATATACAATTGGGAAATCACAGTCTCTTCAACAGCTGGTGCTGGAAAAACTGGACAGCTACATGTAAAAGAATGGAACTGAATTAATGTGTAACTCATACACAAAAGTAAACTTGAAATGGATCAAACACCTGAATATAAGTCATGAAACTATTAAACTCTTAGAAGAAAACACAGGAAAAACTCTCTTGAATATAAACATGAGCAACTTTTTCATGAACATATATCCCTGGGCAAGGGAAACAAAAGCAAAAATGAACAAGTGGGACTATATCCAACTAAAAAGCTTTTGTACAGCCAAGGACACCATTAGTAGAACAAAAAGGCATCCTACAGTATGGGAGAATATATTCATAAATGACATATCCTATAAGGGGTTGACATCCAAAATATATAAAGAGCTCATGTGCCTCAACAACCAAAAAGCAAATAATCTGATTAAAAAATGGGCAGAGGATCTGAACAGACACTTCTCCAAGAAAGAAATTCAGATGGCCAACAGGCACATGAAAAGACACTCCACATCGCTAATCATCAGAGACATGCAAATTAAAACCACAATGAGATTTCACCCCACACCAGTTAGGATGGCCAACATGCAAAAGACAAACAACAACAAATGCTGGTGAGGATGTGGAGAATGGGGAACCCTCCTGCACTAATGGGAAAGTAAATTAGTGCAACCATTGTGGAAAGCAGTACCAATGTTCCCCAAAAAACTAAAAATAGAAATATCATTTGACCCAGGAATTCCACTCCTAGGAATTTACCCTAAGAATACAGGATCCCAGATTCAAAAAGATATATGCACCCCTATGTTTATCACAGTACTATTTACAATAGCCAAGAAATGGAAGCAACCTAAGTGTCCATCAGTAGATGAATGGATAAAGAAGATGTGGTACATATACACAATGGAATATTATTCAGCCATAAGAAGAAAACAAATCCTACCATTTGCAACAACATGGATGGAGCAAGAGGGTATTATGCTCAGTGAAATAAGCCAGGAGGAGAAAGACAAGTACCAAATGATTTCACTCATCTGTGGAGTATAAGAACAAAGAAAAACTGAAGGAACAAAACAGCAGCAGACTCACAGAACCCAAGAATGGATGAACAGTTGCCAAAGGGAAGGATGGGTGGGAAGAGAGGGAGGGAGAAGGGTATTGAGGGGTATTATGATTAGCACATATAATATGGGGGCGGCACAGGAAAGCAGTATAACACAGAGAAGACAAGTAGTGACTCTATATGGACATTGACTGTAATGGGTTATGTGGTAGGGACCTGACAATGGGGGAATCTAGTAACCATAATGTTGCTCATGTGATTATATATTAATGATACCATAATAAAAATAAATAAGAATAAATAAATAAAAGGGGTAATACATTTTAATCATACTATCAAGTGTTTGCCTTATAAGAAAAAAGTAAGGAATAATCTATTATGTTATAAAATTTCTTCTTTTATAATGTATGTAGTGATTTTTTTATGTATCTCCACACTATATTTTCAGATCCTGTAACCTGATTTATAGTGTTTTATATGTGTATTGATTGAACAAATTCACACTTCAATTTTATACCAACGTGAAGTTAAATGATTTTCCCTGTATAAATAGTTTGTTAATAATGGTTACTCGAGTGGTGTAGACTTCAGACTAATTTGTTTTGTTTTCATTAAGATTAGACTAGTATTGATTATTTAAAAAAAATAGAATACTAAACATAGCATTTGCAGCTTTTTCCAACTATTATATCTTGAATATCATTCTATGAATGTATTCATAGACTCTATTACAATATTGTTACAGCAATGGTCTACTATACAGATTCATGACATTATTGTCAGTTTTTTATTAAATTAATATATAATTTATTTTACCAATTACTTATTGATGGTTAATTGAGGGTGAATGCAATTTTTCTTAATATTTTTCTTATTGATGATGTAATTAATCAATGAATAATATTATACACAAATGTGTACACACATACACCCCAGTTGATGGCAGCAATCTAACCAGCTAGTCCGGTAGCATACCTACAACTATGGTTCTAAATCCCCATCCCTCTAGATTTCCACTTCCCAAATCCGGTTCCCAGGATTTCTGCCAGATTTGTGAGCTACCTTATATTCTTCCAATAAATTTCTACAGTACTTGTTGTTTGGGATCAATAATTCCAATGGGATACATATATGTTATGAAGTAGAAATCAAAATTATTGATGTGAATTTTGATGACGAAACAGAAGACTTAAAAAACAATTCCTGTTTCCAATAGGGATGCCTCAATTCCCCAGTGTGGTAAGAGTACAAAGTGTGAAGGGAATTTGTGTACTCTCAGGGCAAGGATAAGTTTGAAAAGCATAATAAGAGACCCCAGTCAGCCTCTAAAGTTGATACTGAAAGTGCATTCAAAGATAAAGCATGTGAAGATCACACTGTGATTCTCAGTGGGTGGTGTCAGGTGTAAAAAAGAGAGTTTGGAAGAATATTGTGTTTTGTCCCCTTATAAAACTCAAGAATAAAATTATGAAGATGAACTAGGTTTTTCTTTAATAATCAGCCCTAAACATAAATATGATGTATTTAAAAGTTTGCATAGTGTGGAGGTGAGCTGGGTGCTGAAACAATCTTTGGATAACTGGGCAGAGCAAGCAATTGTTGCTTTTTACCTGGGTGATCTTGGGCATAGTATACGACCTCTCTAGGTTCTGTGTTCTTGTCTGTAAATGGCGATGATAATATCTCCCTCTTAGGGTTGTTGTGCAGATTAAAGGGATGTAGAGCACCGTGCCAGCACCCTGTGCAAGTAAGGTACTCTCTAATGTTTAGCTGCTAGTTTTACAAACATTCTATGACATAATTAATGAATTATTTTACCAAAGAGAAAGGCATAGTAATTGAGATATGATTTAATCAGGTATCATAGACATTTCTGGCTCCTTGAGCCACTTACACATTTTTTCTTAAAAAATATATATATAAATTGATTATTCGAATGTTAAATACTCAATGTTCAAATAGCATTAGAACAGTTTTTTTAAGGCTAAATGCATTTGTGTAATTGTTCTCTATCTCTATGTAGTTCTACTGCACTAAGGAAAACATAGTCAACTGTAGGAATTTCAGCTAAATACTCCCCGATATCAAAACACAGTACAAGTCACAATATGGTATCATATATACGATATGACATGATTTTTGCTCATTATCTATTGCTCTGCTCAGATCTCACTGTATCAAGCTAATTCTAATGCGAATTCTGCTAAAATTACAAATGTTTTCAGGACTTCTGTGCTAACATGGTGGCTAGCCACCATTTCCTGATTCACTGTCTCCCAGCTTTTTATTTGCTGGTTGGTTTCTTCATTTATGCATTCATTTATTCATTGAACAAACAATCCAAGTAAGTGCTAAGCACAGCCATCTTGCTGAGTATTTGGGATAGAGCCATGAACTGGAAAATCATTAAGCGGAGAAAGCCAACATTTTAGGAGTAATAAAATTATATAAAAGAGGGAAAAAACACACAGTATAATGCCTCTTAATACAGTGTCCCTTTTTTGGGATGCATTATTTTCATATTTTAAATGTACCTATTTACTGCAATATCTATAATATAAAATTCATTTTAAAATGTTTTGAAAAAAAAGTGATCCAAAGGGAAGGTGAAAACGTCAAGAAGCAAAAGTAGTTTCTGTAATGGGAAAGGTGGTGGCTTAAAAAAATAATCTGAACATAGAAACTGATTTAACAGGTCAGTACATTTAAACCAACTATTGACTCAACACTTGTGTGTGTGATAAAAAAGGCTGAAATAAAAATTTAAGCCAACAGCCCTGAAAAAAAAATTCATAGGATCATTATTCTTCAATTCTGGACTTATACTTTGAGGGAAATTTAAATCCATACTCTCAAAGTTTGCAGTTTCAGCCCCTAGATCCCCTACAAATTCAGCTGACACTTCCCTGCCTGCTCTGTTCTTCTTGGACCATGGCCAGCCCACCCACCCAACCTGGACTCCCATCTCCCTCAAACCTGGCCCTTCCTACTTTCTGGGCAACCGCAGTGGTCACTGCACGTGCATTCACCCTAATCAAATAGTTTACCCTACTGGTCATTTAAGAAATGAGCCGAATGGCACTCAACACTACCTGCTAAACAAATGCAAGGTACTTAACCCCCCATCCAGTTCTGAGTCGGTAAGTGATCTGCTATAATTCAGAAGTTATCACTCTTGTCTGTGTATCATTTGTTCCATCTGTAAAATTTTCTCTCTGCAAAATGTAAAATAATTAAAAAGAATTAACTGTGAATTAACCTATCATATCACTGAACTCATGTTTTTCTATTTTATTCATGAAGATATCAAGAAAAATTTTGCAAATGCTTTGGGAAAATCCAGATACATTACATTTATTTGTTAATACCAGCTAACTACCATATTTTATATGGTAACTAAATTTCTTTTAATTATTTATTTTATAACTGGAAGTTTGTACCTTTTGACCCCCTTTACCCATTTCCTCCACCCAATCCCAACCTTTGGCAGCCACCAATATGTTCTCTGTTATCTATGAGTTTCTTTTTGCTTTTGTTTTAGATTCCACATATAAGTTAGATCATACATTATTTGTCTTTATTTGTCTTATTTCACTTAGCATAATGCCCTTAAGGTTCATCCATGTTTGTCACAAATGACAAGATTTCATTCTTTTTTACGGTTGAAAAACACATCTTCTTTATCCATTCATCCACCAGTGGGCACTTAGGTTGTTTCTATATCTTGGCTATTGTAAATAATACTGCAGTGAACATGGGGGTGCATATATCTTTTTGAATTAATGTTTTTGTTTTCTTCAGATAAATATCCAGAAGTGGAATTGTTGAATGATATGGTAATTCTATTTTTAATTTTTTGAGGAACTTTATACTGTAAACAGAGGTTCTTAAAGAAAGATAGAGCATCATATTTTGAAATTAAGCCATATACAGAGAGCTTTAGGTTATTCATGACTGGTCCATGTCCATTCTGAGTCTTTAACTCCTAATATTTATCATGACCAAAGATAAAGTCCTTAAGGTGGAGACAAAAGGAATGGAGAAGTCCTGGAAAGGATGCCTTCTAGGGATAAAATTGTAGTAGTAATTTTTCCATAAAGTCTTCTTCAAAGTTTTTAGAACATACATTTCAGAAAAGCAGGAAGCAGTGACAGAAGATGCCATGTTAAGCCCAACAGACTGACACTAGATGAATGCCTCCTGGGCAGGAAAACTGGGTTGGGGCTGGGCACATCAGCCTACCCTCTAGCATTAGTATGGACAGCAGGCCATGCAGCACACAAAACTCAGTGACTGACACTGTCCTGTTGTACTTTTCCACTTTTAAGAGTGGACAAACAGAATAAACAACAAATAACATAGTTTCTATTAAAAAAAAAAAAAAGAAAGAAAGCAGCACAAGGGCAGAAATGCCCTGTGGACTTGAGCAGGAAAGTTGCTTCTGAAATTAATTCTCAGTAGGAGATAGAACAGACATCATTGAAAATAAAAAAAGAAAAAGACTTAAACAAAAGGAGACCTGGCCAAGATAAAAGATCTAAAACACATACATATACACATATATTCAGATACACCCCAAATACAGATGGTATTCCAAATCTACATAGAGCAGAAATGACCCTATAGACAATTAATTGAAGACAAATGAAAGGTACAAAATTAGTCAATCTCCCTGTTTTCATTCAAAATATACTTAATGAGCAACTATATTCATGTGTATGTTAATGCTATCATGTAAGGACAGGTATTACAACAATGGGGGCAGGCAAAGGAAGCCAACAAGAACAGAAGGAACTAAGAAATGGAGCAGAAGCAACGACCTAAGATTTAATAGATTTAAGCAGTAAAAGATCTAAACCTGGTTAAAGGATTTTTCTAGCTGAGATTAATGATAAGACCCCAAATTCAGTGTCAGTTTCTTTTAAAAGAAACAAATATTCCTCTCTCAGAGCTGATTCCTAAAAAATAACTAACAAAAAAGGATAAAAATCAGGTTGTCCTTGGACTTCCATAAAACTAAATATCCTAAAACCATGGAGAAAAGCTGCATAGTTCTGAGAGGGAAGTCTATAATCTCATAATTAAATCTCTAGCCAACATATTTATACGTGTAGGCTTATTGAAAATTTTATGAAAAGATGAGGAGGAATCAAGCCGAACAAAGAGTTCAACAAAATAAATGCTAAAAATCAGAAATACTTCTTGAAAGGGAGCCTTGATATTGTTGGCAGGATATGTGGGAGGGTGAAATCTACAATTATAAATTATAATTCATTCATCGGGGGAATAAAAATAAATAAGAATTCAACAAATAAGTTAAAAAGGAAATCGCCCCCAAATCTCCAAGAACAGGATGGAAATAATCACAACAGAAATAGAAATAACTGAACCAGAAACATGAAAGTAAAACAAAAACAAAGCATCTGGTAGTTATTTGGTCCCTGTTTCTTCTGGTGATACACTTGTGTGATCTGGTTCCCACGCAGTCCTACCGCAAGGGTGGGAAAATGACCCGGGCACGGCCAGAGTATTCCTTTCACTGCCCTGTCTACAGCAAGATTGTGACTCCATCAAGAGAATCAAATGCTTCAACAGGACTTTACCCCTATGTATTTTATTTTATTTTTATTTTTTTATTTTTTTTAAGTTTATTTTGATATCATTAATCTACAATTAAATGAGTAATATTATGGTGATTACACTACCCACTTCATCAGGTTTCCCCCCTCCAACCCCATTACAGTCACTGTCCATCAGCGTAGCGAGATGCCACAGAGTCACTACTTGTCCTCTCTGGGTTGTACAGCCCTCCCCATGCCCCCAACATTACATCTGCTAATTGTAATGCCCCTTTTTCCCCCTTGTCCCTCCCTTCCCACCCATCCTCCCTAGTCCCTTTCCCTTTGGTAACTATTAGTCCGTTCTTGGGTTCTGTGAGTCTGCTGCTGTTTTGTTCCTTCAGTTTTTTTCTTAGTTCTTATACTCCACATATGAGTGAAATCATTTGGTACTTGTCTTTGGCTTGGCTTATTTCACTGAGCATAATACTCTCTAGCTCCATCTATGTTGTTGCAAATGGTAGGATTTGTTTTCTTCTTATGGCTGTATAATATTCCATTGTGTATATGTACCATATCTTCTTTATCCATTCATCTACTGATGGACACTTAGGTTGCCTCCATTTCTTGGCTGTTGTAAATAGTGCTGCAATAAACATAACCCCTATGTATTTTAATTTAGCTTAAATAAAATACATCTGGTATATAGAAGAACTAGAGAACAATTTAACAAGTTCCTGTACATTTATCACCCAGCTTAAAAATAAAAAACATGTGAAGTAACTCCCTTGGCCCATCTTGATTCCATTCCCCTCTGACTCATGCTGTGCTGGTTTATCATTTATCCTTTCTATACATGTGGTTTATCATTTATCCTTCCTATACATGTTTTCACACTTTTACTAACATTTGCAGACAACAATGATACTGTGTATGCTTTAAAGCTTTATAGAAATAGCATTATACCATCAGTTCCCTTTTTCCCCCTCAACACTATGTTTCTCAGATTTGTTCACGTTAATACACAAATTTTTAGTTTATTCATTTACCTACTGTATCACATCACATTGTATGACTATACCACAATTTTTTTTACCAATTCTCCAGGACGTAATTGTTTTCAATTGTTTACTATTACAGACAAGATTGTAATACAGATTCTTTGCATGTCTACTTTTACATTTGTATAAGAATTTCTCTAGGGCAGTGGTTTGAACTTTTTTGCAGTGACTTACAGTAACAAATGAATTTTACATTGTGACCCAGAACAAAGGAATATTTAAACGATTATATAATTGGTTCATGAAACAATACCTGTCCTCCAGATAATTTCCATTCTTTTCTCTGTTCTGTCCTACATCATTAAAAAAAAGTGCTGATCATTATCCATTAAATTCATTTATTATTCATTAAATGATAAATGCATTTATCATCATTCACTTGCAACTCATTACATGCTAATGAGTTACAAGTTATAGTTGAAAAAACACTGCTCTAAAGTGGATTTAAAGGGGACAAATGGTATGCTCATCTTTACTAGATATGGCCAGATTGCTTTCCTAAGTTGTTATACTGATTTGTATTCTCACTACAGAGCATGAGTCCTAGTCATGCTCCATCCTTTCCAACAGGAAATAATTAAAGATTTTTGCCAATATGACAGTAATAAAATGTTATCCTCTCCTTAAATTTGTAGTTCTCAAATTAATTAGAATGAGCACTTTTCCACATATTCACTGCCTTCTAAACATTATTTTTCTATGAATTTCCTATTTCTATATTTTGCTCATTTCTTTAGGTAGTACAAGAAAGCCATACCACGGCCAATACTATTTAATATAGTCCCTTTCTTAAAAATATAAATTGCAATCAAGAATCACCAGGCATTTGAGGAAAATCAAGAAAACAAAAGAGAAAAACAAAGATAACCGAGAACACTAATAGGGGGAAGGGAAGAGGAAAGGGATTAAAGTAAGAAACTAGAAAAAATATATACTTAATTAATTATTCCCCCCAAAATATGATATTCTATCATGTCCATAGTGTAAAAATAGGCAGCTATGAAAAGGAAGCAAATAGCGAACAAGAAAACATTCTTAGATCTAAAAGCATGCATAACTAAATAAAAAATGCAGCAGAATGGCTAACTGGAAGAATGGTATGGAATTGAAAAACAAATTAGTGATTTGAAGACCAAGCCAAGGAAATCTGGAATGGAGAACAAAATACAAACAAAAACTAAGAAGAACCTATTCCCAGAAAAGTTTAAAATACACAGGGTAGATCTGGAGAGCTAATATTGAATGAATAGTAGTTCATAAGGGCAAAAAAAAATGATAACTGACCAAGAATAACAAATAAATCACAAAGGAAAAAATGGAGGAGACTTCCCATGAGCTGAACAAAGCTTTTGGAATGCAAAAAGGCCCACTCCAAGAAGATTTCTGAACTCTAAGACTAAAGAGAAATCTTATAAACTTCCATAGAGGGAGAAAATCCAAAGTAGCACCTAAGAAGCAGAATCTAAAAGAGAAAGTGGACTTATAATGACATGAAATGTTAAAAAACAGTGAAACACTGTTTACATAGTTTCTAAGGGAAAAGACTTTTAATATAGAATTCTGTACTCAATTATGCATGTGCAGAGGGCAAAGTGAAATTACCTAAGGATGGAGAATGAGGAGTAGAAGACAACAAAGGAAGAGGGAGAACAAACAGAAAAATTATAAAATAATTGAAAAAGATATGGAGTTGAGCAAAGAAATCAATAAAATTAATAGTTAAGTCTAAATGAAGGCTGAAATATGTATGTGAAGCTTAATACACTTGTTAAACAAGTATTCTTGCAGTATTTTAATAGGGGCAAATTATAACAAAAAAATAATAACCTGGAAAAATGGAGAGAAGTAAAATTCTTTTATAGACTTGGACTTTGTTCAAGGAATAATAACAGAAGTAGGAGGCAGACATTCAACCACCAAGAGTGGAAAAAAAGAAACAGAAATAATTTAACTTGGCAAGAATCAGGAGTGGAAAGAAAAAGGAATAAGTGAATAGTAAATAAAGAACACAAACCAATACAGAAGAAATAAGAGCAAACATTAGTAATTATAATACATACGAATGTGTTAACTTCTAAAAAATCTAGACTCAAATTGGTTTAATGCACACCATTTGCATACACACACACAAAATTCAGCTATAAAATCTACAAGGCACATAACTAAAATAAAATGACACAGAAATGTTGAGAATAAAGAGATACATAGATATATATCAAGCAACATTACAATATGAATTATAAAATAATACAAAATTCAAGAAAAACTATATACATGTGATGTGTATATATAGATTTTATATTTCTAATTGTTATTGTGAATAGGACACACATATACATATATTACAAATAATATATATACAGTGTAATAAATGTCAATTACATTTATAAACTGAATATTTTTTGTGTACAATTTCTTTTATTAAGTTATTAGTGACATACACTCTTATAAATGTTTCACATGAAAAACTATGTGGGTACTACATTCACCCATATTATCCAGTCCCCATCATACCTGATTGCAGTCACTATCCATAAGTGCAGTAAGATGCCACAGAGTCACTATTTGCCTTCTCTGTGCTACACTGCCTTCCCCATGATTCCCCCGACACCATGTGTACTAATCATAATACCTATCAATCCCCTTCTCCCTCCCTCCCCACACGCCCTCACCCACCCCACCCCTTTGGTAACTGATAGTCCCTTCTTGGAGTCTGTGAGTCTGTTGCTGTTTTGTTCCTTCAGTTAGGCTTCACTGTTATACTCCACAAATGAGGGAAATAATTTGGTACTTCTTTTTCTCTGCCTGGCTTATTTCACTGAGCATAATAACCTTCAGCTCCATCCATGTTGTTGCAAATGGAAGGATTTGTTTCTTTCTTATGGCTTAATAGTATGCCATTGTGTGTATGTACCACCTCTTCTGTAGCCATTCATATACAGTGAGGGCACTTAAGTTGCTTCCATCTCCTGGCAATTGTAAATAGTGCTGCAATAAACATAGGGGTGCATACGTCTTTTTGAATCTGAGAACTTATTTTCTTTGGGAAAATTACTAGGAGTGGAAATACCAGGTAAATGGTATTTCTATTTTTAGTTTTTTGAGGAACCTCCATATTGCTTTCAACAATGATTAAACTAGTTTATATTCCCACCAGCAGTGTAGGAGAGTTCCATTTTCTCCACATTCTCGCCAGTATTGGTTGTTCTTAGGCTTTTTCATGCTGGCAATCCTAACTGGTGTGAGGTGATAACTCATTGCTGCTTTTTCTTTAAGGTTTTTTTTTTTGGTATTAATACACAATTACATGAGCAACATTGTGGTTACTAGATCCACCCCATTATCAAGTCCCCACCACATACCCCATTACAGTCACTGTCCATTAGCATAGTAAGACACTACAGAATCACTACTTCTCTTCTCTGTTATACTGCCTTCCCCATGTCCCTCCTACATTAGGTGTGCATATTGTAATGCCCCTTATTCCCCTTATCCCTCTGATCAGACCCATTCTCCCAGTCCCTTACCCTTTGGTAACTGTTAGTGCACTCTTGGGATCTGTGAGTCTGCTGCTGTTTTGTTCCTTCAGTTTTTTCTTTCTTCTTATATTCCACATATGAGTGAAATCATTTGGTACTTGTCTTTTTCAGCTTGGCTTATTTCACTGAGCATAATACCCTCTAGCTCCATCCATGTTGTTGCAAATGGTAGGATTTGTTTTCTTCTTATGGCTCAATAATATTCCATTGTGTATATGTACCACATCTTTATCCATTCATCTATTGATGGACACTTAAGTTGCTTCCATTTCTTGGCTATTGTAAGTAGTGCTATGATAAACATAGAGGTGCATCTGTCTTTCTCAATCTGGGCTGCTGCATTCTTAGTGTAAATTCCTAGGAGTGGGATTCCTGGGTCAAATGGTATAACTATTTTTAGTTTTTTGAGGAACCTCCATACTGCTTTCCACAAAGGTTGAACTAGTTTACATTCCCACTAGCAGTGTAGGAGGATTCCCCTTTCTCCACATCCTTGCCAGCATTTGTTGTTGTTTGTCTTTTGGATGGTGGCCATCCTCACTGGTGTGTGGTGATATCTCATTGTGGTTTTAATTTGCATTTCTCTGATGATTAGCCAGGTGGACAATCT
Organism: Smutsia gigantea; assembly: GCA_032199065.1. NCBI lineage: Eukaryota > Metazoa > Chordata > Mammalia > Pholidota > Manidae > Smutsia > Smutsia gigantea. Next base: position 152,794 of record JAVSCE010010612.1, on the reverse strand, counting down.
TTTCATATGCCTGTTGGCCACCTGAATTTCTTCTATGGAGAAGTGTCTGTTCAAATCGTCTGCCCATTTTTAAATTGGATTATTTGCTTTTTGTTTGTTGAGGTGCATGAGCACTTTCTATATTTTGGATGTCAACTCTTTATTGGATAGGTCATTTATGAATATATTCTCTCATACTTTAGGATGCCTTTTTGTTCTAGTGAAAGTGTCCTTTGCTGTACAGAAGCTTTATAGTTTGATATAGTCAAACTTGTTCATATTTGCTTTTGTTTCCCTTGCCTGAGGAGATATGTTCATGAAGAACTTATTCATGTTTATATTCAAGAGAGTTTTGCATATGTTTTCCTCTAAGAGGTTTATGGTGTCATGACTTATATTCAGGTCTTTGATCCATTTCGAGTTTACTTTTGTGTATGTAGTTAGACAATAATCGAGTTTCATTCTCTTACATGTAGCTGTCCAATTTTGCCAACACCAGCTGTTGAAGAGGCTGTCATTTCCCATTATATATCCATGGCTCCTCTATCGTATACTAATGACCATATATGGTTGGGTTAATATCTGTACTCTCTATTCTGTTCCACTGGTCTATGGGTGTGTTCTTGTGCCAGGACCAAATTATCTTGATTACTGTGGCTTTGAAGTAGAGCTTGAAATTGGGAAGCAAGATTACCCTGCTTTCTTCTTCCTTTTCAGGATTGCTTTGGCTATTCAGGGTCTTTTGTGGTTCCATATGACTTTTAGGATTATTTGTTCCAGTCTGTTGAAGAATGCTGTCAGTATTTTGATAGGGATTTCACTGAATCTGAAGATTGTTTTAGGCAGGATGGCCATTTTGACAATATTAATTCTTCCTATACAAGAGGATGGCATGAATTTCCATTTATTAGTATCCTTCTTAATTTCTCTTAAGAGTGTCTTGTAGTTTTCAACATATGGTTCTTTCACTTTCTTGGTTAGATTGATTCCTAGGTATTTAATTCTTTTTGATGCAGTTGTGAATGGTATTGTTTTCCTGGTTTCTCTTTCTGCTACTTCATCATTAGTGCATAGGAATGCAACAGATTTCTGTGTATTAATCCTGCAACTTTGCTGAATTCAGACATTAGTTCTAGGAGTTCGGAGTGGATTCTTTATAGTTTCTTATGTACAATATCAGGTCATCTGCAAACAATGACAGGTTGATTTCTTCCTTACGAATCTGGATGCCTTTTATTTCTTTGTGTTGTCTTATTGCCACTGCTAGAACTTCCAGTACTATGTTGAATAAAAGCGGGGGGAGTGGACATCCTTGTCTTTTTCCTGATCTTGGAGGAAAAATTTTCAGCTTCTTGCTGTTAAGTGCGATGTTGGCTGCGGGTTTGTCATATATGGCCTTTATTATGTTGAGCTACTTGCTCTCTATACCCATTTTACAGAGAGTTTTTTATCATGAAAGGATGTTGAATTTTGTTGAATGCTTTTCCAGCATCTATGGAGATGATCATGGGGTTTTTCTGTCCTTTTTGTTGATGTGGTGTATGATGTTGATGGATTTTCGAATGTTGTACCATCCTTGCAACCTTGGGATGAATCCCACTTGATCATGGTGTATGATCATCTTGATATATTTTGAATTCGTTTTGCTAATATTTTGTTGAGTATTTTTGCATCTAAGTTCATGAGGGATATTGGTCTGTAGTTGACTTTTTTTGTGATGTCTTGCCTGGTTTTGGTGTTAGTGATGATGGCTTCATCAAATGAGTTTGGAAGTATTTCCTCCTCTATTACTTTTTGTAAAACTTTGAGGATGGGTATTACATCTTCACTGAATATTTGATAAAATGCAGTTGTGAAGCCATCTGGTCCAAGGTTTTTTTTCTTGTTTGTTTTTTGATTACCAATTCAATTTCATTGCTGGTAATTGGTCTGTTCAGATTTTTTGTTTCTTCCTGGGTCAGTCTTGGAGGGTTGTATTTTTCTACAAAGTTGTCCATTCCTTCTAGGTTATCCAGTTTGTTAGCATATAATTCTTCATAGCATTCTCTAATAATTGTTTGTATTTCTGTCATAACTGTAGTGATTTTTCCCTTTCTCATATTGTTCATGTTTATGTTTGTAGACTTTTTCTTCTAAAGTCTGAATAGGGATTTATCTGTTTTGTTCATTTTGTTGCAGAACCAGCTCCTTCTTTCACTGATTCTTTCTATTGTTTTATTCTTCTCGGTTTTATTTATTTCTGCTCTAATCTTTATTATGTCCCCCGTTCTACTGACTTTGGGCCTCATTTATTCTTCTTTTTCCAGTTTCACTAATTATGAGTTTAGACTGTTCATATGGGAGTGTTCTTCTTTCCTGAGGTAGGCCTGTATTGCAATATACTTTCCTCTTTGTACGGCCTTCACTGCATCCCCAGATTTTGTGGTGTTGAATTATTGTTGTCAGTTGTCTCCATATATTGCTTGATCTCTGGTTTTATTTGGTCATCAGCCCATTATTTAGGAGCAAGTTGTTAAGCCTCCATTTGTTTGTGCACTTTTTCATTTTCTTTTTGTAATTTATTTCTAGTTCCATACCTTTTTGATGTGAGAAGCTGGTTGGTAAGATTTCAATATGTTTGAATTTACTAAGGCCTATTTTGTTGCCTAATATGTTATCTATTCTTGAAAATGTTCCATGTGCACTTGAGAAGAATGTGTATCCTGTTGCTTTTCGGTGGAGACTTCTGTAGATGTCTGTTAGGTCCATCTGTTCTAATGTGTTGTTCAGTGCCTCTGTCTCCTTATTTTCTGTCTGGTCGATCTATTCTTTAGAGAGTCTGTTGTCTTCAAGTCTCCTCAAATGAATGCATTGCATTCTATTTCCCTCTATAATTATGTTAGTATTTGTTTCATATATGTAGGTGCTACTGTGTTGTGTGCATAGATATTTATAACGGTTATATCCTCCTGTTGGATGGACCCATTTATCATTATGTAATGTCCGTATTTGTCTCTTGTGACTTTCTTTGTTTTGAAGTCTATATTGTCTGATACAAGTACTGCACCTCCTGCATTTTCTCCCTATTAGTTGCATGAAATATCTTTTTCCATACCTTCACTTTTAGTCTGAGTATGTCTTTGTGTTTGAAATCAGCCTCTTGTAGGCAGCATGTAGACAGGTCTTGTTTTTTTATCCATTCAGTGACTCTGTGTCTTTTGATTTGTGCATTCAGACCATTTACATTTAGGGTTATTATCAATAGGTATGTACTTATTGCCATTGCTGGCTTTAGATTCATGGTTATCAAAGGTTCAAGGGTAACTTCCTTACTATCTAAGCAGTATAACCTAACTGAGTATGTTATTATAAACACAATCTAAAGGTTGGTTTTTTTTCCTTCGTTTTCTTCCTCCTCCAGTCTTTTTACATTAGGTATAATATTCTGTACTCTTTGTCTATCCCTTGACTGACTGGGGGCAGTTGATTTAATTTTGCATTTGCTTAGTAATTAATTGTTCTACTTTATTGTGGTTTTATTTCTCCTTGTGACAGCTATTTATCCTTTGAAACACTTCCATCTATAGCAGTCCCTCCAAAATACACTGCAGAGATGGCTTGTGGGAGGTAACTTTTCTCAGCTTTTCCTTATCTAAAAGTTGTTTAATCCCTTCTTCAAATGTAAATGATACACCCCTATGTTTATCGCAGCACTATTTACAATAGCCAAGAAATGGAAGCAACCTAAGTGTCCATCAGTAGATGAATGGATAAAGAAGATGTGGTACACATACACAATGGAATATTATTCAGCCATAAGAAGAAAACAAATCCTACCATTTGCAACAACATGGATGGAGCTAGAGGGTATTATGCTCAGTGAAATAAGCCAAGCCGAAAAAGACAAGTATCAAATGATTTCACTCATATGTGGAGTATAAGAACTAAGAAAAAAACTGAAGGAACAAAACAGCAGCAGACTCACAGAACCCAAGAACGGACTAATAGTTACCAAAGGGAAAGGGACTGGGGGGATGGGTGGGAAGGAGGGAAAAAAGGGGCATTACGATTAGCAGATGTAATGTTGGGGGGCACCGGGAGGGCTGTACAACCCAGAGAAGACAAGTAGTGACTCTATAGCATCTCACTATGCTGATGGACAGTGAGTGTAATGGGGTTGGCGGGGGGGACCTGAAGAAGGGGGTAGTGTAATCACCATAATATTGCTCATTTAATTGTAGATTAATGATATCAAAATAAACTTAAAAAATGTAAATGATAATCTTGTTGGATAAAGTATTCTTGGTTTCAGGCCCTTCTGCTTCATTGAATTAAATATATCATGCCACTCCCTTCTGGCCTGTTAAGTTTCTGCTGAGAAGTCTGATGATAGCCTGATATCCTTTGTATGTGATCTTATTTCACTCTCTGGTTGCTTTTAATAGTCTGTCCTTATCCTTGATCTTGGCCATTTTTATTATTATATGTCTTGTTGTTGTCTTCCTTGGGTCCCTTGTGTTGGGAGATCTGTGCACCTGCATGGCCTGAGAGAGTATCTCCCTCCCCAGATTGGGGAAGTTTTCTCTCTCTTTTTCTTCTGGTACTCCTATAATACAAATGTTGTTCTGTTTGGGTTGGTCCCACAGTTCTCTCCATATTTTCATTCCTAGAGATCCTTTTTTCTGTGTGTGCTTCAGCTTCTTTGTATTCCTCTTCTCTAATTTCTATTTCATTTACCATATCCTCTACTTTATCTAATCTGCTTTTAAATCCCTCCATTTTATGTTTTATTTCTGATAATGTGTTCCATAATGATTGAATCTCCATCCGAAATTCTTCCCTGATTTATTGAATATTTTTCTGTACCTCCATAAGCATGTTTATGATTTTTATTTTGAAATCTCTTTCAGGAAGATTGATGAGTTCGGTTTCACTTGACCCTTTTTTTGGTGTTTGTGAAATTTTGGTTTGGACCAGGTTCCTTTGACGTTTCATATTTGTATGGAGTGCTCTCTAGTGCCCAGAAGCTCTACTCTTTGGTGCTGCTCAGACCATGTAGCGATGTCGGGGGTTGCAGGGGAGTGGCAGTCGTGACTGGAGGGAGGAAAGAGCTCTTTCCTGCTTCCTGGCTACCATGCCTGTCTGCACTTCCAGAACCACTGGGCCAAGTACACAGATGTAAGCCTCTATGCTTTGCGTTTGTAGCTGCTATAGGTGGGGCTTCCCTCTGTCTGGGCTAACGCCAGGGCTGGTGCTGCTGGTTTCCAAGCCAGTTGTGGATTGGCCTGGAGGAAGGCGCAGCAGTCTGTTTATCATGGTGCAGGGCCTTGGAGCTGCTAGCCAGCCAGGGGGATGGAGCACATGAAGCTCCTGAAACTTCCCAACCTGTTGGGCAGAATGCACCTGGAAAATTTTGTCCACCTGTCCTTTCTCCTGAACAGTAAGTTCCATGTAATCCTTGCCCCTTTCAGTAGACCTCTCACTGTTAGGAGTCTCTCAGGCTGCAATCCTTTCTTTTGTGCCAAACAAGCCAGATGTGGTTCCGTTTTCCACAAGTGGCTGGAATCTCAGTCTCTCCAAGTATTCCTCCTGTCTTAGCTTTCCAACTCCACTAATCTCCAGAGTACCATGCAATGTAGGTCCATGCTCCCAGAGCAGATCTCTAGGGTTGGGTTTTTAGCAGTCGTATGTCTCCACTCCCTCCCTGCTCCATTTCTCTTCCTCCCACCGGTGAGCTGTGGTGAATGAAGGGCTTGGGTTCTGCCAGATCACGGTTTTGGTACATTATTACTCTGTTCCATGAGGTCTGTCCTTATCTCCAGGTGTATGCAGTCTGGTGCTGCCTTCTTTCCTTTTGTTCTATTAGGTGCATTAATTATATTTTCATATTATATGTGGTTTTCACAGGAGGCCTGTGTCTCACGTCTCACGTTGCCATCTTTAATCCCATAAACTGAATAATATTTTATATATGTTGGGTGAAATAAAGACTACATTACACGTTTTTATTTTGCCACCTTGATTATCTCTGCTAAATTGAAGAACAAGTGACCACTGGAAAGAGAGAGATGAAGAACAGAGGAAGATGTTATGGACTTCAGGAAAGAAAAGTTTAAAAGAGCTACTAAAATGGGAACAGGAGTTATAGAGGAGTGAGAGAGGTAAAAGCCTGTGGTTAAGAACATGTAGAAGAGATCCTTTCAATGGAACTTTTGTGTTTTTTGACTATGGTGGTGGTCACATGAATCTACACATATGATAAAATTGAAGAGTTAAATATACACACACATGCAATATGAATGTGTGTAAAACCAGTGAAATCTAAATAAGTTCTGTAAATTGTATCAGTGTCAATTTTCTCATAGTGATAGATTATTTTTTACTTTGTATTTTGACATAACTGTAGATTCACAAGCTGTTATAAGAAATGATATAGAGAGTTCCTGTATACCTTTATCCAGTTTCCTCCATGACATCTAACATAACTATAGTACAGAATGCAAAATAAAATGTAAATGTTACAAACAGCACCCCATATTATAGAACATAACAAGAGCTATGTAACAAAACAAAAATACACAAAACATAAGCATAGAAAAATAATTTTAAAAAGTTAACAATGTGTAGTTGGCTTATGGATGCTTCATTTTCTACTGCCTTCAAATTTTTTGTTTTTTCCAAACTTCATTTAATAGATCATGCAAATGCTTTTATAGGAAACACCTTCTCATTAAATAATGTTTTTAATGACTAAACAGCCTTTTTCTCAAATTCAAACTGTGAAATATTTGATCATCATGTCTTTTCAAAGGTTCACTTGAACAAATATGATTTCTGTTACTTTGGCTATGAAATTTCACAAAGAGTAGTACTTGGCTCAAATTTGAGAGAGAAAGCCAAAAAAGAGTATTCAGCTCTGCTCCCAGGGAACTCAGGCCTTGTAAATTTTGTAGTAGATTTTGTCAGCATTCCCTTTCTTAACACACAGTAAAGTATTTCATATTCCTAACTTATGTGTGAGTGACATTAAAGATGAGCCAAAGTCAATCAATCAAGTGAGTCATCTGACCACGCTCAGTGATATAAGTGGATAGGAGTGTTTGAAGGGGAAAAGGAAAGGAGAAACTAGAAGAGGTCATTTGGGACATTAAATGTCCTCATTGTTATCCCTTATAATATTTTAAAGGGGAATAAATCTTTATTTGTACATGGAAAATAAGTATTTCGAGGTCTTTATGTCTAACCCCCAGCTGTGCTGTTTAATAGTACTTCTAATTTCAAAAGTTTCCCTCAAAAGTTTAAAGGAATGGGAAACTTATCTCTGAAGCCAAGAAAAATCTCAAGATTTTCACAGGTAAAACCATAAAAAGTGTAACTAAACTGTTAACTCACTGTAAGAAAGCCAACTCAAAAATGAGTCTCTTTTCCTTCACAGTTTATTTTACAATCAACAATGAATGAGAGGAATGTTTCCAAAATTCTTTCTTAGAGTTTCCTCATTTAAACTTAAGGCTCAGGTATCTTCTCTTAACTAAGAAATATTAAAATGAACCTACTACCAGATAAAAAACATTTCAGAAAAGTTCAGAATTTACCATATAAAAATATGTATTCCAAATAGGACTCACAGATAGAAATAATGCCAGCAAAGGTGTATCTCTGGCAAAGAAAATGGGCTTATAAAATTACTTTTTTAATTAACGGGATAGAGGTTACATTTGTCAATATCCATTGCACTTGTCTCTTAGAATTGGTGCATTTAATTGAATGTAAATTTTAAAATAAAAAAAGTACACCTGAAAGTTCTACTGTATTTGCTAAATCCAAGTAGGCCTCTCTCCACCCACTGCCCTGACCCTGGCAAATTCATAACTTAGAACTGCCTTCGCAGAAATGATAAATTACAAAGCCTATCATTATACTTACATGTTATGACACCAAATCCATTATAAAACATATTATATATGTCAAAGTATCTTCCAGTTGTCTTCTATCTTTCAACTATTCCATTTAAAAATACATATTCTAAATGTAATTAGAAGAAACAACTGAATTTTGTATTTGAACACCTATAAGTGAAAATTAGTAGCCAATAACATATAAATAAGGATTTTCACTGATCATCCTTTTTCTCAGTTCAAAATGACTAAGAATGACTTTATTTTTACAAGTTTCATTAACAGAGTTTGAGAGAGAGATTTTCTGAAAATGGACTATTTACATAGAAATAGAAAACTTGTGAGAAGTATTTTATGCATCCTCATTTATCTGTAAGTCTTGAACAGACTTAGTTGTACTAAAAAAAAAACTTTCATAGGAAGAAAAACCCATGTCCTTAGGAATTTCTCCTTAATTCTAATGAATTGTAACCACTGAAATAATTTTGAAATAGAATTAGTATGTGAGTTAGGAGAACATCCAACTATTAATTCATTTTTTGTTATAAATACTAAACTACTGTTTCAGAAAAAAACAAAGTTACTTCATTCATTAGATTCATAGTAATGTTTCTGTTGACAGCTCCAGTAATTTGTTGTAGCTAAAATTTTATACATCTAGTAACTATTAATGATTATCAATGAATGATAACTTCATATTAGAATTTATTTCATAATCTCATTTGTAGCAGGGATCTGAAGCTAGGTCAGTGTTCTCAAAAACTAGTAATTGTACTGAAAGCATCAGATACCACTGAAATTCACAAATGTTTTTCCTTCATAACAGAATTCTCAAGAGAAACTCAAAATTCACTTTTGTTAGTTCCTGTAAGCACATACATGTTATACATAATGATCATCAAAATTTGGTTAAGTACTATTATGACAAGTATTGTAGTTAGAGTGTGAAATATAACTATTTCATAGCTTCAGTAAGCCCCTACTATCTGTCTATGAACTGTTAATCTACAACATGGGAGAGTAGAGATGAAAGCGATTTAGATGAAGTTATTTCATATGCTACAGACTTTCAAGTTTGTAAAGTTTTTCTGGCTGGGTACTTCAATATAACTATTCTGCTGAAAGTTGGAAGAAATTACATGAGTTTCTTATAGAAATTTAAGACATACAAGTCACTTTTATATACATAAAAGTATATTATCTCATTTATAAGCAGTAAAGATTTCACTTTAAGCAAATCATTTTATTTACCAATGGAAGACTAAGTAATTAAAAGACTACATGTATAAGAGTATAATTAAAAAGCATGTTAATATAGTTTCAATAGATTTTTTTACTTGCTAAGGGATTATCAGCTAAATATCATTCCTAAGATGCACTATAAGAGGACTAAAGATGGAGGCAGGAGAGGTGAGACAGAAACCTCCTATCAAAACCATATTTAATATGAAAATATAGCAGATACATCAAATCCTGAAAGAGCAACAGGAAAGAAGTCTGTGGCAGACTGCATACACCTGGGGAAACCACCAGAACTCAAGGAAAAGGGTAAAGTACCAAAGCCATGATCTGGAGGGACCCAAACCCTTCCCCCACCCCAGCTTACTGGAGGGAGGAATAGAAATGGAACAGGGATGGGGTGGAGGCCTAAGATGCTGAACACACAGCCTTAGAGATGTATTCTGGGGGCACAAAGCTACCTTACATGGTGATTTGGAGATTAGTGGAGTTGGAAAGCTAAGACAGGAGGAATACATGGAGAGACTGAGATTCTTGCCACTTATGGAAAACAGGTACCCACATCCGGCCGCTCTGGGACAATAGAAAGGTGGGCAGTTGGAAAGACTTCATAACAGCAAGAGGGGTGCTGAACGGGCAAGGTTTGCACAGAGCTTGCTTCTCAGGAGGCAGGACAGTGGACAAACTGTCAAGGCACACTCTGTCCAGCAGGTTCAGAACTTTCAAGAGCTTCTGGTGCTCCATTCCCCTGGCTGACAAAGGAGCTATGAGGCACCCCACTGCAATACATAGCTTGCTGCACCCTCCTCCTGGATGGCATCAGCTTGCAAAACGGCTACCCCCGCCTTTGAGCCAGGACAGCCAGACGGTGGCCCCGCCTATGGCAGCTACAAGAGCAAAGCATACAGGCTTCTTCCTGTGCGTTCAGCCCACTAGCCCTGGCAGTGGAGGCAGCACTGCACTGGGAAGCAGGAAAGAGCTTTCTCCTCCCCACAGGCAGCAGTGCAGATCTCTGCCACCCGGCCATTGCTCCAGGGGCTGAGCAGCAACCGAGAGTAGAGCTTATGGGCACTAGAGGGCGCCACCCCAAAACACAAAACATCAAAGGAACCTGGTTCAACCAAAAATCTGACACAACACCAGAAATAAAGTCAGGTGAAATTAAAACTCATCAATATTATTGAAAGAGATTTCAAAATGAAAATCATAAACATGCTCATGGAGGTACAGAAAAATATTCAAGAACTCAAGGAGGAATTCAGAAATGAAATACAAACATTCAAGAATACAGTATCTGAAATGAAACACATAATGGAGGGATTTAAAGCAGATAAGAGGTAGTGAAGAGACAGTAAATGGGATAGAAATTAGAGAAGAGGAATACAAAGAAGCTGAAGCACAGAGAGAAAAAAGGATCTCCAAGAATGAAAGAATATTGAGAGAACTGTGTGACCAATCCAAACGGAACAATATTCGCATTGTAGGGGTACCAGAAGAAGAAGAGAAAAATGAATAGAAAGTGCCTTTGAGGAGGTAATTGCTGCAACTTCCCTGCTCTGGGGGAGGAGATAGTCTCTCAGGCCATGGAGGGGCACAGATCTCCCAACACAAGGGACCCAAGAAAGATAACACCAAGACATATAATAATTAAAGTGGCAAAGATCAAGGAAAAGGACAGACTTTTAAAAGCAGCTAGAGAGAGAAAAAGATCACATACAAAGGAAAGCCCATCAGGCTATCATCAGCCTTCTCAGCAGCAACACTGCAGGCCAGAAGGGAGCAGCATGATATATTTAATGCAATGAAACAGAAGGACCTCAAACTAAGAATACTCTACCAGACAAGAATATCATTCAAATTTGAAGGCGGGATTAAACAATTTTCAGAGATGCAAAAGCTGAGAGAATGTACCTCCCACAAACTACCTCTACAGTGCATTTTGGAGGGACTGCTATAAATAGAAGTATTCCAAAGGATAAATATTTGTGACCAGGTGAAATAAAACTACAGTAAAGAAAGTAGAACAATTAATAACTAAGCAGATGCAAAATCAAATCAACTACCCCCAAAGTCAATCAAGGGATAGACAAAGAGTACCAAATATGATACCTAATATAAAAAGAAAGGGGGAGAAAGAAAAAGGAGGGAAAAAAAGAACATTTAGGTTGTGTTTGTAAGAGCATACTGAGTGAGTTAAATTAGACTGTTAGATAGTAAGGGAAATACCCTTGAACCTTTGGTAACCATGAATCTAAAGCCTGCAATGGCAATAAGTACATACCTATCGATAATCACCCTAAATGTAAATGGTCTGAAAGCACCAATCAAAGACATAGTGTCACTGAATGGATAAAAAACAAGACCTGTCTATATGCTGCCTACAAGAGACTCACTTCAAACCCAAAGACATAAACAGACTGAAAGTAAAGGGATGGAAAAAGATATTTCATGCAACTAATAGGGGGAAAAAAGCAGGAGGTGCAGTACTTGTATCAGAAAAAATAGACTTCAAAACAAAGAAATTCACGAGACAAAGAAGGACATTACATAATGATAAAGGGGTCAGTCCAAGAAGAGGATATAAGTATAATAAATATCTATGCACCCAATACAGGATCACCTACATATGTGAAACAAATACTAACAGAATTAAAAGGGGAAATAGAATGCAATGCATTCATTCTAGGAGACTTCAAGACACTACTCACTCCAAAGGACAGATTAACCACACAGAAAATAAGTAAGGAGATAGAGGCACTGAACAATGTATTAGAACAGATGGACCTAACAGACATCTGCAGAACACTCCATGCAAAAGCAACAGGATACACATACTTCTCAAGTGCACATGGAACATTTTCAAGAATAGATCATATACTAGGCCACAAAAAGAGCCTCGGTAAATTCAAAAAGATTGAAATTATACCCATCAGCTTCTCAGACCAAAAAGGTATGAAACTAGAAATAAATTACAGAAAGAAAATGAAAAAGCCCACAAACACATGCAGGCTTAATAACATGCTCCTAAATAATCAATAGGTCAATGACCAAATAAACACAGAGATCAAGCAATATATGGAGACAAATGAAAACAATAATTCAGTGCCACAAAATATGTAGGACGCAGCAAATGCGGTGCTTAGAGGGAAATATATTGCATACAGGCCTATCTCAGGAAGGAACAATCCCATATGAACATTCTAAATCCACAATTAGGGAAACTAGAAAAAGAACACATGAGGCCGAAAGTCAGTAGAGGGAGGGACATAAAGATTAGAGCATAAATAAATAAAATCGAGAAGAATAAAACAATAGAAAGAATCAATGAAAGCAGGAGCTGGTTCTTTGAGAAAATAAAACAAATAGATAAACCCCTAGCCGGACTTATCAAGAAAAAAAGAGAGTCTACACACATAAACAGAATCAGAAATGATAAAAGAAAAATCATTATGGATACCACAGAAATACAAAGAATTATTAGAAAACACTATGAAAAATTACATGCTAACAAACTGGATAACCTAGAAGAAATCAACAACTTGGTAGAAAAACAGCCTTCCAAGATTGACCCAAGAAGAAACAGAAAATCTGAATAGACCAATAACAAGCAAAGAAATTGAATTGCTAATCAAAAACCTACCTAAGAACAAAATCCCTGAACCAGATGGTTTCACTGTAGAATTTTATCAAGCATTTAGTGAACACCTAATACCTATCCTCCTTAAAGTTTTCCAGAAAGTAGAAGAGGAGGGAATCCTCCCATACTCATGCTATGAGATCAGCATCACTCTAATACAAAACGAGGCAAAGACAACACAAAAAAAGAAAATTGCAGACCAATATCCCTGATGAACATAGATGCAAAAATACCCAATAAATATTAGCAAATCAAATTAAAAAAATACATCAAAAAGATCATCTATCATGATCAAGTAGTATTTACACCAGGGAATCAAGGATGGTACAATATTAGAAAATCCATCAACTTCATCCACCACATCAACAAAAAGAAGGACAAAAACCACGTGACCATATCCATAGATGCTGAAAAAGCATTTGACAAAATTCAACATCCATTCATGATTAAAACTCTCAATAAAATGGGTATAGAGGGCAAGTAGCTCAACATAATAAAGGCCATATATGACAAACCCACAGGCAACACCATACTTAACAGTGAGAAGCTAAAACTTTTCCTTTAAGATCAGGAACAAGACAAGAATGCCCACTCTCCCCACTTTTATTCAACATAGTTGTGGAGATCCTCCCATGGCAATCCGACAACACAAAGTAATAACAGGCATCCACATTGGTAAGAATTTAAAGCACCACTCATTGTAGATGACATGATATTGTACATAAACAATGCTGAAGAATCCACCCCAAAGCTACCAGAATTAATAACTGAATTCAGTAAAGTTGCAGGATACAAAATCAATACACAGAAATCTGTTGCATTCCTATACACTAATGATGAACTAGCAGAAAGAGAAATCAGGAAAACAATCTCATTCACAATTGCATCAAAAAGAATAAAATACCTAGGAATAAACTTAACCAGGGAAGTGAAAGACACATACCCTGAAAAGTAAAAGACATTCATGAGAGAAATTAAAGAATATACCAACAAATGAAAATACATCCCATGCTCATGGATAGGAAGAATAAATATTGTCAAAATGGCCATCCTGCCTAAAGCAATGTACAGATTCAATGCAATCCCTATCAATACACCAACAACATTCTTTAACAAACTAATGCAAATGGTTCTAAAATTCATATGGAACCACAAAAGACCCCAAATAGCCAAAGCAATCCTGAGAAGGAAGAATAAAGCTGGGGGGATTATGCTCCTTGACTTAAAGCTCTTCTACAAAGTCACAGTAATCAAAACACTTTGGTACTGGCACAAGAACAGACCCATAGATCAATGGAACAGAACAGAGAGCCCAGATATAAACTCAAGCATATGTGGTCAATTAATACACGATAAAGGAGCCATAGACATACAGTGGGGAAAAGACAGCCTCTTCAACAACTGGCATTGGCAAAACTGGACAGGTCTACGCAAGAGAATGAAGCTGGATTATTGTCTAACTCCAAATACATGTAAAAAAACTCGAAATGGATCAAAGAACTGAATGTAAGTCATGAAACCATAAAACTCTTAGAAAACAACATAGGCAAAAATCTCTTAAATATACACATGAGTAGCTTTGTCCTGAACGCATCTCCTTGGTCAAGCAAAACAAAAGCAAAAATGAACAAATGGGACTACATCAAGCTAAAAACTTCTGTACAGCAAAGAAGGCCATCAAAGGTATCCTATAGATAGAACAAAAAGGTATCGTATAGTATGGGAGAATATATTTGTAAAAGACATAACCAACAAGCAGTTAACATCCAAAATATATAAAGAACTCACATGCCTCAACACCCTAAAAGCTAATAACCCAGTTTAAAAATGGGTGGAGGATATGAACAGATAATTCTCCAAAGAAGAAATTCAGATGGCCAAAAGGCACATGAAAAGATGCTCCACATAGGTAATTATCAGGGAAATGCAAATTAAAACCACAACAAGATATCACTTCACAGCAGTTAGGATAGCCAAAATCTAAAAGACTAGGAACAAAAAATGCTGGCAGGGATGCAGAGAAAGGGAAACACTCCTACAGTGCTGGTGGGAATGTAAGCTAGTTCAGCCATTGTGAAGGCAATATGGAGGTTCCTCAAAAAACTAAAAATATAAATACCATTTGATCCGAGATTTCCACTCTTAGGAATTTACCCAAAGAAAACAAGTTCTCAGATTCAAAAAGACATATGCACCCCTATGTTTATTGCAGCACTCTTTACAATTGCCAAGATATGGAAGCAACCTAAGTGCCCATCAGTAGATGAGTGGATAAAGAAGAGGTGGTACATATATACAATGAAATATACTATTCAGCCATAAGAAGAAAACAAATCCTACCATTTGCAGCTACATGGGTGGAGCTACAGGGTATTATGTTCAGTGAAATAAGCCAGGAGGAGAAAAATAAATACCAAATGATTTCCCTCATTTTTGGAGTATAACGATGAAGCAAAACTGAAGGAACAAAACAGCAGCAGACTCACAGACTTCAAGAAGGGACTAGCAGTTACCAAAGGGGATGGCTGGGGGAGGGTGGGTGGGAAGGGAGGGATAAGCGGATTGAGGGGTACTATGATTAGTACACATGGTGTGGGGGGTAGGTCACAGGGAAGATAGTGTAGCACAGAGAAGAGAAGTAGTGACTCTGTTGCATCCTACTATACTGATAGTGACTTTATTGGGGTATAGGGATGGACTTGATAATATGGGTTAATGTAGTAAGCACAGTGATGTTTTTTATGTGAAATCTTCATAACAGTGTTTAAAAATGATATCTTAATAAAAAAATTTTTATAAAGATGTATTATAAATACATATGTGTTTTAAATACCTAAAAAACAAAACAAAAAAAATACATATGTACATGCATGTGTAAGCACAGACATCCATATCTCAGAAAGGGAAACTTGTCCAAACTATTCTACCTTATTTCATTCAATCACTCAACAAAAATATTTATTAAGCACCTATTATATACCACTAGGACTACTCAAAATCACTTTTTAAATATGACTTGCCAGACAAAAGAAAGGTAATTCCTGTACTTTTCTGATAATTTTTTTATGTGGTAGAAGGTTTATCTTTTTTTTTAATAGAAGAAAGAAGTATTTGATCAAATGTAAAGTTTTTTTTTCTGCCACCAAAACTCATGCAAGATAAGTGTAATCTGCACTCATTGTATTGTATATATCATGGCTAATTACTTTGATATATATGTTTATTGCACCATGACTTTAAAATTTTGTGTCTTGGCATTTTAGAGTAACTTTTAGGGCCAATTAAGTAACTGTATTTAATTTGGATAGATGTAATCTGAGTTCTTCAGATAGGCTGCATTTCTTCGTAAGGGTCCCAGCACACAGATGCAGATACAAGAAGCTGACATCTTACTTCAGAACGTCTCACATTCTCAAGATACGTAGCTTGTAAATTGCCTTCCCTCATCACCATCCTACTCACTCAGGGCTGCTACCAAGTTATGCCAGTCTTTTCTTTTCCTCTAAATTAGGCCTATTCTGTACTACTATTGCTGTTTGCTTCTCAAAATTCGATCAACTCTTGTCAGGTCATCTCTTTCTCATAATGAAAACTATGTACCCCTAAGCCCATTTCCTTGTTTGGGTATCTTGGAAAAATTACTAAGTTCCATTTTTGTCAACTAAAGGAAGAGTTTAGTTCTCATTTAGTAACTATTAGGTACCTACTTATGTGCCAGGCACTGGGCTAGATCTCAGAAATGGCAGATAAGCATAAAATCAATGGCTGGAAATATTCCTGCATCAAGGAAAAAAAATCACTGATTTTAACTTTAGATTAAATCTCATAAACAGTGCAATGAACTGGGGTAGCTCTTGAAAGTACCTAGAAATCCCACTTATAAGCATCCTTCCAAATACCCACTCCACTCATTAAATTTGCTTTTCTTCAAGCATTAATATTTAGGATAAATAAAAATAATGTCTTATTCAACATAACTATTTTTACACTTAGTTTCATCACTAGAATTGTCCTTCTAATATTTTTCAGGGTGGCAATATTTTTTCTATAGTGTGAGTAAAATATATTCTTAGGCTATAATAAAAGCCAAACAATCATTTGCTAAATTGTTTCCCAGGGAAGATGGGTCCAGAATTCCCAACAACCTAATCACAGATAAACATGTGAAGTAAAAAACATCTGTAAATTGGGGATGACTTATATTTCAGTGGGCTTAAAAAATGGTGCCACTACTAAGGTAATACCAATAAATTACTAGTTCAAAATACAAAATTATCCTGACAATTGTGAAGCTGTGTACACATCTTCAATCAGTCCAGGAAGGACTGAGTGTGGAAGATTCTGAAAAGAAGCAAAAGTTGATTTGTGATATCTCTACTGTATTTACTTTTGATTTTAAGTGCAAAATATTGGTCCAGAAAAGATTCCCACAGACCAGTTGAGATTCTTCTTATACATAAGTTGACAGGCTAAAAAAACCCCACAAAAGCCCACAAAACAAAACCTGTTCTACAGGCTTCTGCAAACATAGAGGAAATGTTAGAAAGAAGTGCAGCCATTTTATATTATGTCTAAGGTAAAATAGTTTTAATATGTTTACAGACACTGCTGAAGCTTTTATTTCAGCTGAGTTGTTCTGCCTTGAAGGACTCACTGGATCAATAATTAAGCACATATCTTTTAAAGCTGGCAGAGAGTAGATTAGAAACTTTGCTTAGAATGGTGCATCTTTATGCAATGACTCAATGTAGCAGCTAACAATATATATTTCTTTCTCTCACAGAAGAATGATTAGGTCTTCTATCTATGCCTTTAAAAAGACATATAAAATTAGCATACAGTCTCCTGTCTTAAGATTGTACAAATGAAATTTTTATTGGAATGCAAATACATATTTTAAGATGACTTTTCTTGCTTACATACATTGATAATATATATATCCATCTGGTTATAATAGTTCTTCAGCAGAATGATGTTACATGAGAGCTTAGTATCAACTATTAGAACAAAATAACTGCTTTATTCCTTAATTTGAAATCCACGTGCATTCATTTTGCATCAGATGGTAAATCTGAAATACAAATTGTCAATTTTTTTTCATTACAGACCTTTGAAAAAAATCATGAGTCAATTATTGGATCTAACAGAAACATTCAACATTTAAATTATATATCCTTTAATTAATGGTATCAATAAAATTTATATTTTAATTATGAGGGAATGCTGTAATTTATAATAATTGAAAATACTAAACATCAAAATGATAATTTAAAATTTACTCACATAGACAGAGGAGGAGGTGAGTTTTGAATTTTCATGCAATTGAAAGAGAAACAAGAGAATGGTATACTGCCACTATTTTGTTTTTAGAAACTCTTTGTAAATAAAAACCTTTTCCCAAGTAAGATATTCCATGGACACAGAATAGTTGGTAATGGTTCAAGTGCCTTAGGCAACAGAGAAGTATTGTTTTGTAGTTGTTGTTTTTTTAAACCTCTCCTAGTAACAGCAGTTCATCATGCACAAAGAAAAAGGTAACAATTTAAAATGAATATATAAGCAATAACTGTAAAACCTCAACTAAAACTAAAGTTTATCATATTAATACCATTCCTATGAGCCAGTACAGGTAACCTGGTTGATACTTACCAAATGTTATAGAAATGTCCAGGCTCTAAGCGACAGAAAGTAGACACATGGTGAGGTGCTGAAAACAGCTCTTTTGCTCTCAAAGTACTTTAGAAGCAGCCTTTATCTTCATTTAATAGAGGGTGCCTCCTAATACCAAAGCGTTGCAGAGAAGAGAGTTTCCACAATCCTGTCTTGACTTTCTGTTTCTCTATTTGAAGAGTAACAGTTACCACTGGGAAATGTTAGCAGAAAATGATCACTTGAACAGTCACACAGGGCAGCTGTAAATTTCCACTCTCTTTGCTTGCTCTCAAATTCCAAGCCTTGATGTCTCTTAATCTGTCACAGGCGGTTCTGTTTCTGGTCAAACCAGCTTGCTTATGCGTTCTCCTCTCCCTGTCTAATGCACTCTTTTAGTTACATACCACAAAGTCACAGCCACCTCTTTTTCTTCCTCCCTCCCAATCATGCAATGGCCCAAGAATGTGTGTGTAAAGCAATCAAGCTAAGGCAAATTTAAATCTTGCCTCCCAATCTACCCAAGAAAAGTCTAGGAACAAAATATTGTCTCGTGTTTTTCCCCTTTAAATCCTGTAAAGTTGTTCATGAATGGGGTTTTGTCAACAGATTAAACTGGCCTGACCCTCTTGTTTAAAAATGTAAATAATATTTTCTAACAAAGGTGTGTTGATAGATTCAACTGCTAGTGTTAGTTCCTCGGGGAAGATGCTATTCCTAATCATAATAAGGAAGCATAGCAAGGAAATACTTAAATATTAATAATTTCATCTTGAGATTTAAAAAGCAAAAAAGATTTTATATTTTGAGTATTCCTCATTTAAAGTGTAATTTTATAAAAGTTTGGTGTATTTGAAAATATGGAGTATTTTGAAACTTAGAACCAACATTTGCAGCTATAAAAGGCAAAATTATAAAGAATATAGAAAAATATTGATACCAAAAATATTTAATAGAGCAGCTTATACCATTTATATACAAACCAAATGTGATTATTTTTTTAGAACACTCCTACCCCCATAAACATATATGCCTTATTGATCATCATACATAATACCTCTTCAATGAGAATTCAAAAGGTTAACTGCCACAAAACATTTTTTCATTATTATACATGTATAATTATAGAGCAAAATATCTTAAAATTATGGATATCTCTGCAAGGTTTGGGACTGAGGTAGTAGGTAGAGAGCTGAGTAGTATGACTGATCAGTGACAGGCTTAGATGGCACTTGTAGGATTCTTTGGGATGAGGAGGCAGTGTGTTCAGCTTGGAACACATGCTGGCTCTTTCGGAATGCTAGGCAGATCCTGCTATGGAGTTTTCTGTTCCAGCTCCTTAGCCTCAAGACTTTTAGGTTCCCTGTCTATCAGCATGTGTTTCCAACTGAAATTTCTGGGCTCTTCTTCTAAATCTCCTGATTCCAAAGCTGACAGAAGTAGTTATTAGACCTATTACTATTTTAATCTTACTCTCTGCAGAACTAAGATATATCTAAGAATATGAGCTTAAATAAAGGAAAAGGCAAATATCTGTAAATAGTTGTTTATAATCCTTAAGAAAAATAAGCAAATAAAACTTGGCTCTATATTTTCATGATATATATTGAATATATATTTCCAAATATACATGTATTTTTAAAATTTATATTTCTTAATCTGGCTCATTTAAAGTAGACTTTTAAAATTTAAATATAAGGTAATTTGGTTCTTAACACCTAAGAAATAGGCATTGAAGAAGACTAGGTTCATATGTTGATTGAATAATTAGTAGCCTTATAAAATTTAGTTTTATTTCTTATTTTAAAAGAAATGCTAAATGGAAATTATCCCAAATCACTAAGGGGTATTAAGTACCTAGTATATTCCTGAGTCCCAGATTATACTCAAAGAATTGAGGTATACTGAAGAAATTCAGAATTTTTAAGGGTGCTGTGTAGAATGACTACAAGTTAATTTTTTTAACTCACTTTAAAGTTGGGAGACATCAATCTATGATCTTAAGGCACAAAACAAAGATCAGGTATTTAAAATATATTAAAAAGACTGACTCTATATGATTGTGTTTATATTTGATTCTTACAAAACACCATTTTTTAAGCTACACAAAGAAATCACAAAAAGTGACCTTACATTAAACCACAATAAATGAAAAAATTTCCAAAATAGAAATGGTACAAACTTCATTCTCTGAATAAAAGACGATAAAATGGGAAATTATTTTAAACTTTTCAACAGGTAAACAGAAGTTTTTTTTTAAAACCCTATTAATACTTGAAAATTTAAAAAGAACATTGTTCTAAAAAATATTTGGACAGAGAACTACAGTTACTTCTGTTTCCAGATATGATAGAGTAACAGAGACTGAATTTACTCTTCTGTCTTACGTAACTAAAAAGCTGGACAAAAAATATAAAACAGTGGTGTTCAGAGACAGGTCACCAGGTAGCTCAACCCAGTAATCCCTGAGAGAAGGGAAACAAACAACTAAGCCTTACAACTAACCCAAGCTGCAGAGCTGGAAGGGGAACCCAAACAGAGCATGGCAGCGTCCCTGAGTTGAAAAGAAAGAGTTGAGAATTCAAGGTCAATGTGACTAAACTTCACAGGGCAGAATGCCAGAGAGCTGCAAAGAGAGCCTCAGAGGTCTGCAGAGGATTCCCCGCTTCGGTCAAGAACTGATCAGCTCCTGTCTGTGAGAAAACTCTCTAAAATGAAGGGAAGAACCAGTGGAAAAAAGAAGGCTGATGTATTTCCAATACTCAACAGGGCTGTGAATAGTTTATGTTCTCAACAGCCAGAGTTAAGAAATTCACAAAATATGGGAAATTGGGTGAGTACTCAAAAGGATATTGACTCAGGATGGGAACCAAATTAGCTCTAGATCAAAGTCGTTTAGTCCCTCCTAACAGAGCTTACAAGTAAGGCCTGAAAGGATCAAATTCTTTCCCAATAAATTAAATGCATTCTATAGTAGAATTTACGATGTTTAAAGGAATTTCTAGAAACCTAGCATACAACAAAAATTACAATGTCTGGCACCCAGTCAAAAATTACCAAGTGTGCAAAAAAGCAGCAGAATATGATGCATAATAATAAGAAAAATCAGTAGAAACTAACTCAGAAACGACACAAATAACAGAATTAGTACACAGTTTGATTAAAACAACTATGACAAATATACCCCATGAGTTCAAGAAAGTATAAGTATGTTAAGGAGAGACACAGAATATATATTTAAAAAGGCCCAAATCAAATTTCTATAGATTAAAGGTACAATTTCTGAGGTGAGAGTTACATTAAATAGGATAAACAGACTGGACACTGCAGAAGTAAGCTTAAGGATGTACTAGAAGTTATCAAAATAAAATCAAAATGAAACACTGAGAAAAAAAGACCCCACCCAAAATGAAAAGAGCATCCCTGACTATGGGAAAATTTCAAGCTAGTATACGTATCATTTAAGTTCTAAAAGGAGAGAAGAAGGGGAAGGAAAAAAGAGCTTTTGAAGAAATAATGACTGAAAAATTTCCAAATTTAATGAAAATTATAAACCCACAGATGAAAGAAGAGCAACAAACTCCAAACAAAAGAAACAAAGAAAACTATACTAAGGCATAGCATAAACAAATTGCTTAAAATAAGTGGTAAGAGAAATATCTTAAAAGCAGTGTGATAAAAAAAGACACATTACATACAGAGAAAAAAAAGAAATGAGAGCAGATTTCTCATCAAAAACAATGCAAGTCAGAAGGTAGTGGAATAACATCATCACAATCAGGAGGCAATAATGTCCCCACTGTCCACTGTTAGTAATCCATCTTATAACTGAGCTAAGGTAATGACATCTTTACTAAAGACTCGTTTTCATTTTTGACTAACTAGTAAGGTATGGAGTGATAGCTTGTCAACATGCAAACACTTAGTTCTCTAACAACGTTTCCTCCAGTGATTTTAGTTCTCACTGATGATCCATGCCTAAGCCAATCATTTCACCAGAGGTTGCAAACTGGTGGTTTTTTTTAATTCTACTTTTCTTCCTGCCTATGTTGACTGGCATTTTTTTGCAGAGAAGAATATCTCCTCAAATATACTTCTAATGGAAAAGGAGTGATAATGGCAACTTCTCCTTCCTTTAATTACGAATTTTGAGAGTAAGAAGCTGGTAACATTCACTTCCAATACTGGCAAATGGAAGTTTTTGTTTTTTGACGGGGGAAGGTACATAAGTCTTTATATATTTAATGTTTCAATGATTACAGGCATCATATGCATTAGCTCTGAAAAACGAGTTCCCCCAAAAGCAGGGTCTGAAGCAAAAGGCTTATGTAATATTATATTAAAAAGAAATCTAATCATAATAAGCAGAAGTGAGAGACAATGAGAACAAAGCAAAGAAGGAGGGAGAGCCAATATGACAATGCATTATCTGCCTGGCCACCTGTTTAATCTGTCAGACTGAACCTCTTAGGAGCCATAAAAACTGCATTTCAGAACTACCCCAGAGTGTGGAGGGGAAAAGAGAGAGGAAAAGGGAGAGGAAAAATTTGTCCACTGGCTCTCATGCACTAATGATCAAGGCTTTCTGAAATGGTTGCACATGTGTGGGTTTTCCCTGTGGACACTGCAGAAACCAAGGGGCTTGCAGAATGGTGGGAGATGAAGCTGTGTAAGGTTATGCCTGCATGAGACATATTTATTATATATCACATTTTAAATATCTAAGATGCTATTTTACTATGCTGATGGACAGTGACTGCAATGGGGTGTGTGTGGGGGGATTTGACAATATGGGTGAATATAACAACCACAATGTTACTCATGTGAAACCTTTATAAGACTGTACATCAATTATATCTTCATTAAAAAAATAAAAAATAAAATGAAGAAAAAAACTAAGTTGCTAAGCTTATTAAAGAATAGGAGCTTGAATTTTTATCTTGTTTTTTACATAAACATTTCTTTCCAATTGGAGATGAAAGAACACCAAAATGTTAATATCAGTTGTATCATTGGAGATTATTTTCTAATTGTATTCTTGTATGATTTCCAAATATTCTATAATTAATATGTACAGTTACTTTTGTTGCATGAGATGACTGTTCCTAAAAATCATCATGCTACACAAAATAATGCAAGAACTAAAGAATTATGGGGAGCATAGGGTTGGAGCTCAATACTCAAAAACTTTGTCAGAGACATTTTTTTTCTTTAAGGTAGGGACAAATTAAAATGGTAGCATGGAATAAGTGAAGATGGCGGCATGAGCAGACCAGTGAAAATCTCCTCCCCAAACCATATATATCTGTGAAAATACAACAAATACAACTATTCCTAAAAGAGAGACCAGAAGATACAGTACAACAGCCAGGCTACAGCTACACCTGTGAGAACTCAGCGCCTCACGAAGTGGGTAAGATACAAAGCCATGACCCGGCGGGACCTGAGCACTCCCCCCACCCCAGCACACCGGTGGGAGGAAAAGATTCAGAGCGGGGAGGGAGTGGAAGTACAGGCCCGCCAGGAGCATAGACACACATCGCATGGTGTATCAGAGATTAGACAAACGGAAGGGCAGGATCTGAGATGGAGACTGCAAGCAGGTCCCCTCAGACAGCTCCCCAGGACAAAAGAAAAGCGGGCACTTTTTTAAAAGATTTAAAGAGACAAGGGCCCAACAGCGGAACAAAATCGTCCAAGCGTACTCAGCCCAGCAGGCTGGGAGTCATAGGGAATTCCGGATCCCCTGGCTGGCAGCCAGGGAAAGCAGCCATACCGAGGATTCCCACAGAGATCAGCAGCCTGCCATTCATTCCCCCACACCCCCCGTCCCCAGTCAGTGCCGCAAACAGTACGGGATCAACCACTGCTGTGGAACAGCGGACGGGCGGCCCCTCCCACAGCAACCTCACAGAATATACTCACAGCTGTCGCACAATTAAGCAGGAAGGACCCCAGAACCCACAATAAGGGTTGGAAAGCACCAAGACAACCAGAAGGAACCCAGTGAGACTGCAAACCCGCACAGTGCTATAGGTAAGGCTGAAAGTGACCATGCACACAGGCAGCTCAGGGGATTATCCCAGAGACTGCCTCCCAGTGTGCAAAAAACCAATTCAGACCCCAGAGAAGGGCAAGGAGAACAACAAGCAGGAAGGGACTTTGTTGTCCCAGCTGACACATGCGGCACCTACCAGCAACGACTTGATTGCCATGAAAAGAGAGGGGAATATGGTCCAGACAAGGATCACACAGACAACCCCAGAGAGAGGGCCTGATGGGATAGACTTACACAATATTCCTGAAAAAGAATTCAGACTAAAGGTCATAACCATGCTGATGGACTAACAGAGAAATATGCAAGAGCAAAGGGAGGAAGTCAGGACGGACATTACAGAAATGAAACAATCAATTGACGGACTCAAGAGCAGACTGGACGAGGTGCAAGAGACTTAATGGAATAGAAATCAGAGAACAGGAGTACACAGAAGCTGAGGCAGAGAGAGATAAAAGGATCTCTAGGAATGAAAAAATATTAAGAGAACTGTGTGACCAATCCAAATGGAACAATATTTGCATTATAGGAGTACCAGAAAAAGCAGAGAGAGAAAAAGGGATAGAAAGTGTCTTTGAAGAAATAATTGCTGAAAACTTCCACAACCTGGAGAAGGAAATAGTTTCTCAGACAACAGAAGCCCAAGATGTCCCAACAAAAGGGACGCAGGGAATACAACACAAAGACACATAATTAAAATGCCAGAGATCAAAGACAAGGACAGAGTATTAAAGGCAGCTAGAGAGAGAACAAAGATCAACTACAAAGGAAAACCCATCAGGCTATCAACAAACTTCTCAACAGAAACCTGTCAGGCCAGAAGAGAATGGCATGATATAGTTAACAATAATGAAACAGAAGGGCCTTGAACCAAGAATACTGTATCCAGGATGATTATCATTTAATGTGAGGGAAGGATTAAACAATTCCCAGACAAGAAAAAGCTGAGGGACTTTGCCACCCACAAACCACCTCCACAGGATATCTTAAAGGGACTGCTCTACATGGAAGCACTCCTAAGGCTAAAAAGATGTCACCAGAGAAAATAAAATCATATCAAAGAAAGAAGACCACCCAAATACTAACTAAAGGCAAAAAGTAAACACAACTATCCACAAAAACAGTCAAAGGAAATGTAAAAGAGTACAGAATAAAACACCTAGTATATAAAGAATGGAGGAGGAAAAATAAGAAGGGAGAGAAATAAAGAATCATCAGACTGTGTTTATAATAGCTTAACAAGAGAGTTAAGTTAGACTGTTAGATAGGAAAGAACCTACCTTTGAACCTTTGGTAACAACGAATCTAAAGCCAGCAATGGAAATAAGTACATACCTATCGATAATCACCCTAAATGTAAATGGAATGAATGCACCAATCAAAAGACACAGAGTAATAGAATGGATAAAAAAGCAAGTCCCATCTATATGCTGTATACAAGATACTCAACTCAAACCCAAAGATATACACAGAGTAACATAGATGCAAAAAAAAAAAAGTGAAGGGATGGAAAAAGATATTTCATGCAAACAAAAAGGAGAAAAAAACAGGTGTTGCAGTACTTGTATCGGACACCAAAATGACTTCAAAATGAAGAAAGTAGCAAGAGATAAAGGACATTACATAATGATAAAGGGGTCAGTCCAACAAGAGGATATAACCATTATAAATATATATGCACCCAACACAGGAGTGCTGACATATGTGAAACATATGCTAACAGAATTAAAGGAGGTAATAGAAAGCAATGCATTCATTTTAGGAGACTTCAACACACCACTCACTCCAAAGGACCGATCACCCAGACCGAAAATAAGTAAAGACACAGAGGCACTGAACAACACACTAGAACAGATGGACCTAAAAGACATCTATCTATGGAACTCTACACTCGAAATCAGTAGGATAAACATTCTTCTCAAGTGCACATGGAACATTCTCCAGAATTGACCACATACTAGGCCACAAAAAGAACCTCAGTAAATTCAAAAATACTGAAATTCTACTAACCAACTACTCAGATCACAAAGGTATAAAACTAGAAACAAATTGTACAAAGAAAACAAAAAGGCTCACGAATATGTGGGGACTTAACAACGTGCTACTAAATAATCAATGGATCAACGACCAAATTAAAACAGAGATCAAACAATATATGGAGACAAATGACAACAACAACAAAAGCGGCAACTTCTGTGGGACGCAGCAAAGGCAGTTCTAAGAGGAAAGTATGTTGCAATCCAGGCCTATTTAAAGAAGGAAGAACATTCCCAAATGAATAGTCTAAAGACACAATTATTGAAACTGGAAAAAGAAGAACAAATGAGGCCCAAAGTCACCAGAAGGAGGGACATAATAAGGATCAGAGAAGAAATAAATAAAATTGAGAAGAATAAAACAATAGAAAAAAATCAATGCAACCAAAAGCTGGTTCTTTGAAAAAATAAATGAAATAGTTAAACCCTTAGCTAGACGTATTAAGAGAAAAAGAGAATCTACACACATAAACAGAATCAGAAATGAGAAAGGAAAAATCAAAACGGACCCCACAGAAATACAAAGAATTATAAGAGAACACTATGAAGATCTATATGCTAACAAGGTGGAAAACCTAGAAGAAATGGAGAACCTCTTAGAAAAATACAATCTTCCAAGACTGACCAAACAAGAAACAGAAAACCTAAACAGAACAATTACCAGTGACGAAATTGAATCGGTAGTCAAAAAAAACCTAAGAACAAAACCCCCGGGCCAGATGGATTCACCTCTGAATTTTACCAGACATATAGAGAAGACATAATACCTATTCTCCTTAAAGTTTTCCAAAAAATAGAAGAGGAGCAAATACTTCCAAACTCATTCTATGAAACTAGCATCACTCTAATACCAAAATCAGGCATAGGCCTCACAAAAAAAGAAAATTACAGACCAGTATCCCTGAAGAACATAGATGCAAAAATACTCAACAAAATATTAGCAAAGTAAATTAAAAAATACATCAAGAAGATCATACACCATGATCAAGTGGGATTCATCTCAGGGATGCAAGGATGGTACAGTATTTGAAAATCCATCAACATCATCCACCACATCAACAAAAAGAAGAACAAAAACCACATGATCATCCCCATAGATGCTGAAAAAGCATTTGACAAAATTCAACATCCATTCATGATAAAAACTCTCAAAAAATGGGTATAGACGGCAAGTACCTCAACATAAGGAAGGTCATATACGACAAACCCACAACCAACATTATACTTAAGAGTGAGAACCTGAATGCTTTTCCCCCAAGATCAGGAACAAGAAAAGGATGCCCACTCTCTCCACTGTTATTCAACATAGTTCTGGTGGTCCTAGCCATGGCAGTCAGAGAACACAAAGAAATAAAACGCATCCAGATTGGTAAGAAAGAAACAAAACTGTCACTATTTTCAGATGACATGATATTGTACATAAAAATCCCTAAGGAATCCACTCCAAAACTACAAGAACTAATGTCTGAATTCAGGAAAGTTGCAGGTAGCAAAACTAATACACAGAAATCTGTTGCATTCCTATACACTAACAATGAACAAGCAGAGAGAGAAATCAGGAAAACCATTCCATTCACAATTGCAACAAAAAGAATAAAATACCTAGGAATCAAACTAACCAAGGAAGTGAAAGACCTATACCCTGAAAACTACAAGGCACTCTTAAGAGAAATTGAAGAGGAGACTAAGAAATGGAAATTATTCCCATGCTCTTCAGTAGGAAGAATTAATATTGTCAAAACGGCCATTCGGCCTAAAGCAATCTACAGATTCTATGCAACCCCTATCAAAATACTGACAGCATTCTTCAACAAACTGGAACAAATAGTTCTAAAATTCATATGGAACCACAAAAGACCACAAATAGCCAAAGCAATCCTGAAAAGGAAGAGTAAAGCAGGGGAGATTACACTCCTAACTTCAAGCTGTACTACAAAGACACAGTAATCAAGACAATTTGGTACTGGCACAAGAACAGACCCATATACCAATGGAACAGACTGGAGAGCCCAGACAGAAACCCAACCATATATAGTCAATTAACATATGATAAAGGAGCCATGGATATACAATGGGGAAATGACAGCCTCTTCAACAGCTCGTGTTGGCAAAACTGGACAGCTACATGTAAGAGAATGAAACTGGATTACTGCGTAACACCATACACAAAAGTAAACTCGAAATGGAACAAACACCTGTATGTAAGTAATGAAACCATAAAACTCTTAGAAGAAAACATAGGCAAAACTCTCTTGGACATAAACATGAGCAAGTTCTTCATGAACATATCTCCCTGGGAAAGGAAAAAAAAAAGCAAAAATGAACAAGTGGGACGATATCAAACAAACTAAATAGCTTCTGTACAGCAAAGAAACCATCAGTAGAACCAAAAGACATCCTACAGTATGGGAGAATATTTCATAAATAACATATCTAATGGGCAAAATATACAAAGAGCTCATGCACCCAACAAACAAAAAAGCAAGTAATTCAATTAGAAAATGGGCAGAGGATCTGAAGAGATATTTCTCCAATGAAGAAATTCAGATGGCCAACAGACACATGACAAGACGCTCCAGATGGCTAATTATCAGAGAAATTCAAATTAAACCCACGAGATACCACCTCACACATGTTAGGATGTTCACCATCCAAAAGACAAACAATAACAAATGTTGGCGAGGATATGGAGAAAGGGGAATCCTCCTACACTTGCTGGTGGAATTTTAAATTAGTTCAACCATTGTGGAAACTAGTGTGAAGGTTCCTCATAAAACTCGAAATAGAAATACCACTTGACCCTGGCATTCCACTCCTAGGAATTTACCCTAAGAATGAAGAAGCCCAGTTTCAAAAACACATATGCACCAATATGTTTATCGCCGCACTGTTTATAATAGCCAAGAAATGGAAGCAACCTACGTGTCCATCAGTAGATGAATGGATAAAGAAGATGTGGTACATGTGGTGCATATGTCTGGATATATCTTTGGGTTTGAGGTGAGTCTCTTGTAAGCAGCATATAGATGGGTCTTGCTTTTCTATCCATTCTATTACTCTGTGTCTTTTGATTAGTGCATTCAGTCCATTTACATTTAGGGTGATTATCAATAGATATGTACTTATCGCCATTGCTGGCTTTAGATTCGTGGTTACCAAAGATTCAAGGGTAGCTTCTTTACTATCTAACAGTCTAACTTAACTTTCTTGTTAAGTTATTGTAAACACAGTCTGATGATTCCTTATTTCCCTCCCTTCTTATTCTTCCTCCTCCATTCTTTATATGCTAGGTGTTTTATTCTTTGCCTTTAGTTAGTATTTGGATGGTCTGCTTTCTTTGCTATGATTTTATTTTCTCTGGTGACATCTTTTTAGCCTTAGGAGTGCTTCCATCTACAGCAGTCCCTCTAAGATATCCTGTAGAGGTGGTTTATGGGTGGCAAATTCCCCCAGCTTTCACTTGTCTGGGAATTGTTTAATCCCTCCCTCAAATTTAAATGATAATCGTGCTGGATACAATATTCTTGGTTTGAGGCCGTTCTGTTTCATTATGTTAAATATATCATGCCATTCTCTTCTGGCCTGTAAGGTTTCTGTTGAGAAGTCTGATGATAGTCTGATGGGTTTTCCTTTGTAGCTGGTCTTTTTTCTCTCTCTAGCTGCCTTTAATACTCTGTCTTTATCTTTGATCTTTGCCATTTTAATTATTATGTGTCTTGGTGTTGTCCTCCTTGGGTCCCTTGTGTTGGGAGATCTGTGGGCTTCCATGGTCTGAGAAACTATTTCCTCCCCAGCTTGGGGAAGTTTTCAGCAATTATTTCTTCAAAGACACTTTCTATCCCTTTTTCTCTCTCTGCTTTTTCTGGTACTCCTATAATGCAAATATTGTTCCATTTGGATTGGTCACCCAGTTCTCTTCATATTCTTTCATTCCTAGAGATCCTTTTATCTCTCTCTGCCTCAGCTTCTCTGTATTCCTGTTCTCTGATTTCTATTCCATTAACCGTCTCTTGCATCTCGTCCAGTCTGCTGCTAAGCTCGTCGATCGCTTGTCTCATTTCTGCATTGTCTTTCCTCACTTCCTCCCTTAGCTCTTGCATATTTCTCTGTAGATCCATCAGTATGGTTATGACTTTTATTCTGAATTCTTTTTCAGGAAGATTGTGCATGTCCATCCCATCAGGCTCCCTTTCTGGGGTGTCTGGCTAAGCTTTGTTTGTACCATATTCCTCTGTCTTTTCATGGCCATAGAAGTGGTTGCTGGCAGGCGCCACGTGTGTCAGCTGGGCTCTTTAAAAAGAAAAAAAAAGGAAGAAAGGAGAAAAGAAGAGGAAAAAAAGAGAAAAAAGATGGAAAGAAAAAGAGAAAAAAATGCCGCCGGGAGTAGATTCTGTGAGGTTGCTGTAGGTGGCGCTGCTGCTCCACTGTTCAGATCCACCGGACCGTTTTTGGCACCAGCCAGGGGAGTAATGAATGGGAGGCTGCTGATCTCTGTGGGAAGCCTTGGCATGGTTCCTTTGCTCCCCCACTGGCCCAGGGGTCCAATATTCCCCCGGACTCCCAGGCTGCTGGGTTGAGTGTGCTGGGATGATTTTGTTCCGCTGTTGTGCCCTTGTCTCTTTAAGACTTTTTTAAAAAGCGCGCACTTTTCTTTTGTCCCAGGGAGCTGGCTGAGTGGATCCAGCTGCACCGTCCTTCTCAGATCCTGCCCTCTCTCTCTCCAATCTCCGATACACCATGTGATGTGAGTCAGCGCTCCTGGTGTAGATCACCAGGGCTGGTTATTTGGCGGCCCCATGGTTCCACTCCCTCCCCACTCGGAATCCTTTACTCCCGCCAGTACACTGGGGTGGGGGTGTGCTCAGTTCCTGCCGGGTCATGGCCCTGTATCCTACCCGCTTCATGAAGCGCTGAGTCCCCGCAGGTGCAGCTCTAGCCTGGCTGTTGTACTGTATCTTCTGGTCTCTCTTTTAGGAATCGTTGTATTTGTTGTATTTTCATAAATATATATGGTTTTGGGAGAAGATTTCTGCTGCCCTGCTCACACCATCATCTTCCCAGAAGTCTTCCTTCTGCCCATTTTTTAATTGGCTTATTTGCTTTTTGTTTGTTGAGGTGCATGAGCTCTTTATACAATTTGGATTTCAATCCCTTATTGGATATGTCATTTATGTATATATTCTCCCATACAGTAGGATATCTTTTTGTTCTACTGATGGTATCCTTTGCTCTAAAGAAGCTTTTTAGTTTGCTACAGTCCCACTTGTTCATTTTTGCTTTTGTTTCCCTTACCCAGGGAAGTTGTTCATGTTTATGTCCAAGAGCTTTTTGCCTACATTTTTTTCTAAGAGTTTTACGGTTTCATGACTTATATTCAGGTCTTTGATCCACTTTGACTGTACTTTTGTGTATGGGGTTTGACAATAATCCAGTTTAATTTTCTTACATTTAGCTTCCCAGTTTTGCAAACACCAGATGTTGAAGAGGCTGTCATTTCCCCATTATACATCCATGGCTCCTTTATTGTATATTAACTGACCATATATGCTTGGGTTTATATCTGGGCTCTGTATTCTGTTCCACTGGTCTATGGGTCTGTTCCTGTGCAAGTACCAGATTGTCTTGATTAATTACTGTGGCTTTGCAGTAGAGCTTGAAGTTAAGGAGGGTATTTCTCCATGCTTTGTTCTTTCTTCTCAGGATAGCTTTGGATATTCAGGGTCTTTTATGGTTCCATATGAATTTTAGAATTATTTGCTCTAGTTCTTTAAAGAATGCTGTAGGTATTTTGATTGGGATTGCATTGTACCTGTAGATTGCTTTATGCAGGATGGCCATTTTGACAATATTATTTCTTCCTAGCCAAGAGCATGGGATGAATTTCCATTTGTTAGTGTCCTCTTTAATTTCTCTTAGGAGGGTCTTGTAATTTTCAGGGTATAGGTCTTTCACTTCTTTGGTTAGGTTTATTCCTAGGTATTTTATACTTTTTGATGCAATTGTGAGTGGAACTGTTTTCCTGATTTCTCTTTCTGCTACTTCATCAATATTATTTAGGAATGCAACAGATTTCTGTGTATTAATTTTGTATTCTGCAACTTTGCTGAATTGAGATATTAAATCTAGTAGTTTTGCTGTGGATTCTTTAGGGTATTTTAAGTACAATACCATGTCATCTGCAAACAGTGACAGTTTAACTTCTTCCTTACCAATCTCGATGCCTTTTATTTCTTTCTGTTGTCTAATTGCTGTGGTGAATACCTCCAGAACTGTGGTGAATAAAAGTGGACAGAGTGGGCATCCTTGTCTTTTTCCCGATATTAACGGAAAGGCGTTCAGCTTTTTGCTGTTAAGTATGATGTTGGCTGTTGATTTGTCATATATGGCCTTTATTATGGAGAGGCACTTGCCCTCAATATGCATTTTGTTGAAAATTATTATAATGAATGGATGCTGAATTTTGTCAATTCCTTTTTCTGCATCTGTGGAGATGATCGTGTGGTTCTTGTCTCTCTTTTTGTTGATGTGGTGGATAATATTGATTGATTTTTAATATTGGACAATCCTTGCATTCCTGGAATAAATCCTACTTGATCATGGTAGATGATTTTTTTGATATATTTTTGAATTCAGGTTGCTAATATTTTGTTGAGTATTTTTGCATATATATTCATCAGGGATATTGGTCTGCAATTTCCTTTTTTTGTTTGTTTCTTTGCCTGGTTTTGATATTACAGTGATGCCAGCCTCATAGAATACATTTGGAAGTATTCCCTCCTCTTCTACTTTTTGGAAAACTTTAAGGAGGGTGGGTATTAGGTCTTCATTAAATGTTTGATAAAATTCAGCAGTGAAGCCATCTGGTCCAGCAGTTTTGCTCTTAGGTAGCTTTTTTGATTACCAATTTAATTTCATTGCTGGCAGTTGGTCTGTTTAGATTTTCTGTTTCTTTCTGGGTCTGCCTTGGAAGGTTGTATTTTTCTAGAAAGTTGTCCTTTTCTAGGTTATCCAGTTTGTTAGCATATAATTTTTCACAGTATTTTCTAATAATTCTTTGTATATCTGTGGTGTCCATAGTGATTTTCCCTTTCTCATTTCAGATTCTGTTTGTGCATGTAGACTTTTTTTCTTGATAACCCTGGCTAGGGGTTTATCTATTTTGTTTATTTTCTTGAACAACCAGCCCTTGCTTTCATTGATTCTATTGTTTTATTCCTCTCGATTTTATTTATTTATACTCTAATCTTTATTATGTCCTTCCATCTACTTACTATGGGCCTCATTTGTTCTTTTTCTAGTTTCATTAATTGTGGGTTTAGACTGCTCATATGGATAGTTCTTCTTTCCTGAGGTAGGCCTGTATTGCAATATACTTTCCTCTTAGCACAGCCTTCACTGCATTCCACAGATTTTGTGGTGTTGAATTACTGTTGTCATTTGTCTCCATATATTGCTTGATCTGTTTTTATTTGGTCATTGATCCATTCGTTATTTAGGAGCATGTTGTGAAGCCTCCATGTGTTTGTGGGATTTTTCATTTTCTTTGCGTAATTTATTTCTAGTTTCATACCTCTGTGGCTGAGAAACTGGTTGGTACATTTTCAAACTTTTTGAATTTACTGAAGCTCTTTTTGTGGCCTAGTATATAATCTATTCTCGAAAATGTTCCATGTGCATTTGAAAAGAATGTTTATTCTGCTGCTTTTGGGTGGCGAGCTGAGTAGATGTCTGTTAGGTTCATCTGTTCTAATGTGTTGTTCAGTGCCTCTGTCTCTTTACTTATTTTCTGTCTGGTTGATTTGTCATTTGGAGTGAGTGGAATGTTGAAGTCTCCTAGAAAGAATGCATTGCATTCTATTTCCCCTTTTAATTCTGACACCATTCGTTTCACATATGTAGGTGCTCCTCTGTTGGGTGCATAGATATTTATAAAGGTTATATCTTCTTGTTGCATTGACCCCTTTATCATTATGTAATGTCCTTCGTCTCTTGTGACTTTTTTTGTTTTGAAGTCTATTTTGTCTGATATAAGTACTGCAACTCCTGATATTTTCTCCCAATTAGTTGCATGAAATATGTTTTTCCATCCCTTACTTTTAGTCTGTGTATGTCTTTGGGTTTGAAGTGGTCTCTTGTAGGCAGCATATAGATGCTGTCTTCCCTTTTTATTGATTCAGTGACTCTATGTCTTTTGATTGGTGCATTCAGACCATTTACATTTAGGATGATATGTACTTATTGGCATTGCAGCCTTTAGATTCGTGTTTACCAAAGGTTCAAGGTTACCTTCCTTACTATCTAAGAGTCTACCTTAACTCATTCAGTATGCTCTTACAAGCACAATCTAAAGGTTCTTTTTTTTCTCCTCTTTTTTCTCCTCCTTTTTCTTCCTCCTCCACTCTTTATATATTAGGTGTGATATTCTGTACTCTTTGTCTATCCTTGATTGACTTCGGGCTTAGTTGATTTAATCCAATAATTCTGTTAGACTACATCTCAGTATTAACTGTTTTGAGATGAATTCCCCAGAACAGTAACTAATCGTTGTACTTTCTTTACTGTGGTTTTATTACCTCTGGGAACTGCTATTAAACCTTAGGAGTGCTTTCATCTATAGCAGTCCCTCCAAAATATACTGTAGAGATAGTTTCTGGGAAGTAAATTTTCTCAGCTTTTGCTTACCTGGAAATTGTTTAATCCCTCCTTCAAATTTTAATGATAATCTTGCTGGATAAGGTATTCTTGGTTCAAGGCCTTTCTGTTTCATTGCATTAAATACCTCATGCCACTCCCTTCTTGCCTGTAAGGTTTCTGTTGAGAAGTCTGATGATAGCCTGATGGGCTTTCCTTTGTACATGATCATAGTTCTCTCTCTGGCTGCTTTTAATAGTCTGTCCTTATCTTTGATCTTTGCCATTTTAATTATTATATACCTTGAGGTTGTCTTCCTTTTATCCCTTGTGTTGGGAGATCTGTGCACCTCCCATACCTGAGAGACTATTTCCTTCACAGATTGGGGAAGTTTTCAGCAAATCCTCCTCAAAAACACTTCTATCCCTTTTTCTGTCTCCTCTTCTTCTGGTACCCCATAATGCAAAATATTGTTCCATTTGGTTTGTTCTCACAGTTCTCTCAATATTCTTTCATTTGTAGAGATCCTTTTTTCTCTCTGTACCTCAGCTTCTTTGTATTCCTCTTCTCTAATTTGTATTTCATTTATCATCTCCTCCACCGTATCTAATCTTTTTAACCTTCCATTGTATATTTCATTTC
Source organism: Smutsia gigantea (assembly GCA_032199065.1). Lineage (NCBI taxonomy): Eukaryota > Metazoa > Chordata > Mammalia > Pholidota > Manidae > Smutsia > Smutsia gigantea. The sequence continues at coordinate 117,049 of JAVSCE010010612.1, read as the reverse complement.
TGATACTCTGTTTTATAATGACTCGTTCTCTGACCGGAATTCATTCTTGAGTTCTTGAATATTTTTCTGTACCTCCATGAGCATGTTAATGATTTTTATTTTAAAATCTCTTTCTGGAAGATTCAAGAGGTCGCTTTCATTTGTATCTTTCATGTTTTCATAATTTTGCTTTGAACCAGGTTCCTTTGTTATTTCATAATTTGTCCGTGGTTCCCTCTAGTGCCCAGAAGCTCTATTCTCTGGAGCTGCTCAGCCTCTGGAGCAATGTCGGGGGTCGCAGGGGAGTGGTGTTGGTGCCTGGGGGGAGGAAAGAGCTGTTTCCTGTTTCCTGGTTGCTATGCCTGTCTCCATTGCCAGAACCAGTGGGCCTAACACACAGGTATAAGCCTCTATGCTTTGTGTTTGTAGATGCTGTAGTTGTGGCTTCCCTCTGGCTGGCCTAACACCAGGGTAGCATTTGCCAGTTTGCAAGCCAGGTGGGGCTGGCGAGGGGGAAGGCGCAGCAGGATGCATATCACAGAGGGGGGCCTTGGAGCTGTGTAGTCAGCAGGGGGCTGGATCACCTGAAGATTCTGAAAGTTCCCAACCTGCTGGGCAGAGTGCACCTGGACAATTTTGTCTACCTGTCATTTCTCCTGAGCAGTAAGCTCTGTGCAATCCTTGCCCCTTTAGCAGCCCTCTTGCTGTTAGGAAGTCTCTCAGACTGCCCACCTCTCTTTTGTCTCAGAGCAGCCGGATATGGATCCCTGCTTTCCACAAGCCACTGGAATCTCAGTTTCTCCAGGTGTTCTGCCTGTCTTAGCTTTCCAACCCCTCTGATCTTGAAAGCACCATGAAATGTAGGTCTGTGCTCCCAGAGCAGATCTCCAGAGCTAGGTTTTCAGCAGTTCCAGGCCTCCACTCCCTCCTGGCAACATTTGTCTTCCTCCAGCTTGTAAGCTGGGGTGGGGGAAGGGCTTCCATCCTGCCAGACCATAGCTTTGATACATTACCCTGTTCTGTGAGGTTTATTCTTTTCTCCAGGTGTATGCAGTCTGGCATAGCCCTCTTTCCTGTTGCTCTTTCAGGATTAGTTGTATTAATTATATTTTCATATTATATGTGGTTTTAGGAGGAATCCTCTGTCTTACCTCTCACACCGCCATCTTTAATCCTGTCTCTCTGCTTTTTACTTACAATAAATTTATATGGATGTTGTCTGCCTTTATCTGCTTTCTTGAAGCATTTTAATTTTCCTAAACCAAGTAACATTAATGTATATATAGATAGGAGTGAGGGATTTGGAAAAATTACTGGTTTTAGCTCGACAGCATTTTTTATTGTTTTAATAAAGTAGTTTCTTAAATCAATGACTTTTTGAGTGGGAGGGAGTTGATCTTTTATTCTGTTTCACCAAGATCCTTTATTTCTACTATCTCCTTTCTCTTACCAGTAAGCCTCCAGATAAAAATGGTTGATTTGTTATTATTTGGCATAAAATATTGCTGCCAAAAATCTAATGCAGTCTGATTTTCTTTCCAAGTTGACTCGGTCTTTTTTTTCCATAGACACAAACGTATTTTTCTTTATTTTTAAAATCCAGCAATTGTGTAAGACTACATCTCAGTATTAACTGTTCTGAGATGAATTCCCCAGATTGACTGGGTGCCTTTCAGCACATATAGATTTAAACCTTCTTTAACATTAAGTGCTCTGGAGTTCTAATAGTTGTTTTAATTGCTTTGGTTTACACTTTTGTACTATAGTAAAAAAAAGCTCAAGACACATAAAATTTGCCATTTTAACCATTTTCAAATATACAATCCAGTGGCATTGAGTATATTCACCATGTTATGTAACTATCACCACTGTTTTGGTCTACATTTGGAGAGCTCCTAATACAGATATTTTGGGTGTCTTTGCCTGTCTTGTCACTTACTCTTGACTTCAAAAAAGAAAAAAGCTTATCTGTTGATTTTCTTCCATTTCTGTTCTATTGCTGTTATTGTGCTGTGATGTAGATTCACTCTTGTTTTCTTTCTAATTTAACTATCATTAAAATGTACTCTTCATTTTCCTAACTCTATCTTGGTTCTGTCAACTCTCACTTCAAACCCTTCTATGGCCTGGTCATCTCATTTCTGAGCTTCTATTCTAACTTGTGTGCTTCTTTCAAGGGTTTCCACCTTTTCCTTAATTGCTCCTCGCTTATTTTTAAATATTTATATTAAAATTTTCATCTGCTTAATGGCCACATTTTTACTGGTGTTTTCATCATGATGTAATGTTTTATGGCCCATTCTAATTTTTTTCTCATAATAACGTAGTATGTAGTTAAAAGATCATTTCCCCATATAGTTATATGCAATGCTGGACTAAGAAGAGGTTTGTTCCTCTTATACTCTATGGATATACTACAGTTTCTAAAAACCCATCCCCCATTTGAGACACATTTGGGTTCCTTCTAGTTTTTGGTGATTATAAATACAGCTGCTATAAATATTTGAGGAAAGGCTACTGTAGGTTTTCATTTCACTTTTCATGAGAAATGCATATAATAGTTGTTGAGGAGATGCAAATTAAAATAATAATGAGGTGTTTAATTTTAAAAGATAATAATGTATGTTTGATTTTATAAGAAACTGTTGGTCTTCCAAACGGCTGTACTATTTGCATTCCCACCAGCAAGATCTGAGTCCTGTTGTTTTGCATTGTCGCCGGTACCTGGCATTTTTTTTCTTTTCTTGGCCATTCTAAAAGGTTGTGTAGTAGTATCTCATTGCATTTCCCCAATGACTATGTACTTAAGACAAAATAGTGGCCACTTACTTCCTTGTCATTAAATATGTATCACTGAACACCTTTTAAAAGGTTGAAATAATAGGTTATCATGATGGATGTGCCATAATTTACTAAACCATTCTACCATTGGATATTTTTTACCTCCAATTTTTCACAAGTATAGAATTACATAAAGCTCTGAGCCCATCTCCATTTCCATAGAAGGCTCCAAGGAAAGGGCAACAAGTATACATATTTTGTCTCTGAATGAATTCTGACAAACTGCTTTGTTTGAATATTTATTTACTTACAAGTTAAATAATTCTCATGCAAGCCATTTCTGCTTATTCTTTTCTGATCATGAGTTCACCTCCTTAGCTCATTTTGTCAGGGTACTGTTTTTATTTGTTGATTTAGGAAAAGATGAACATACTACCCAAAGGCATAGGTCACACGTTACATGTAAAGCAAGATAGGTCTATGTCAAACCTCCCCATTCAAATCTTTATTTTATTTAAAAATGAAATAAACTTAAAATGAGTAAACATGTATCCATTATCAATTGTATGCAAACGTGTTCATCAGACTCAGGAAGGAGCCTTGCCTTCCAAGGAGTTACTTTGTGTTTTGTCACAAGCCTGTGGAAAACAAAGTTAATATAAAATATGTATAAATGAAGAATTTGAGCAAAAAGTAAGAAAAGATTGTGATTGAATGAAAGCTGTCTATGCCTCAAGGAGGAAGTTAAGCTAGACATTAATTACTTTCAAAAGAAAGTTATTTAGTGCAGTGAGAACCATTTTTCAGAGAGAAAAGAAAACATAGTAGTATTTGAGGGTCACAAGCTATCCACCTTATTCCTCCTGAATATAACCTTAGGAACCTAACAAAATCATCAAAAGTTCATGAAATCCTAACAGAAATGATGAAATTGCTACTTAAGATTTTTTGTGACAATATAAAAGTAACTTTTAAAAAATTAAGGTTAAGAATAAAATCCTACTCCTATTACCACTTGTAATATTCTGTGCCTCCCACCACAGTACATTTTAGCCTTTACCTTAGGAATCTGACATATATGGCAGGCACTGAAGGAGCCCATCTTGGTCCACAAGATCAAGCTGCATGATAAGGATGACAGAGCGTGGCATTAGAAGGAGCTTGGGACCCTGACAGTTTTTTGTAGCAAAGCTACCTGATCAGATCATAATAGGAAAGAAATAAACTTTTAATTTTATTAAAAAAAAATTTAGGCCACAATTATTTTTTAGTTTCTTTGTCACAGTAGACAAACCCATATCTTAACTGATTCAAATTGCAAGTTGACGAGTGCAGGCTTTGTCGATAATACAATGGCATGTAGTGTTGTTAGGAAAAAGAAAAGGAGGACCTAAGTTATGGCAGAGGCATTTGAAGTAGAAAAATGAAGAAGAAAGCCAATTTCGGAGGCTGAAGCTATAGATTATACAGTTGGACAAAAGGGAGAGGTAAGAATTTGAAGTTTTAAATCTGAGCCACTCAGAAAATGCCTATACCATTAATCAACATAGGAAACATATAAGAGGAAGAACTGTATACAAAATTGAGTAATTAGAACTTTCCAAAAGCCTGTAAGAAACATGTATTAAGTGCTCAAGAGAGTAGAACTTGACAGAATTCGGGCTCATTTGCACAAAAATAAGTAGCAGGAACAAACAAGATTATAAAGGGAGAAGTCAGAGTAAAGGCAGAATTTTAGTGTTTCAATTCTCCATTTCTTTTAAAAAGCCAAAGTTATGATACTTCAAATGGCTTTTCTTTTAAATAATCTGAATGGCCCAGATGCTTATCTCAGAAGGATTTTCAATAGTTAATGGACAGCCTCATGATTCAGGCATTCACTCAATGTCACTGATTATCTGAACACCACAAACTACAGCAGTCATTTTCATCTTCATACAGTTTTAGATCATTTTTCTATCTTTAGTCACATTGTTTAATTTATCCCTTAATGGACCATATTGGTTAAAGTGCAAAAGTGATGGTAAAACACACTAAATTACTGAGGAATACTGAAATATTTATGAAAATTAATTTCAAAATGTTCCCCCAGTGACATTTGTACGATAGAAATTATTACAAAGCATTGATGATTTCAGAGGAGGGGCTCAAGATGGCAGCGTGAGTAGGCTGACAGAAGTCCCCGCCCAAAACCATATATATTTTTGAAACTACTACAAATACAACTATTCCTAAAAGAGAGACCAGAAGATACAGTACAACAGGCAGACTACATCTACATATGCAAGAACTCAGCATCTCACAAAAAGAGTAAGATACAAAGCCATGACCCGCCAGGACCTGAGGACTTGCCCCACTCCAGCTCACGGGCAGGAGGAAAATAATCAGAGTGGGGAGGGAATGGAAGCACAGGACTACTAAATAACCAGCCCTAGTAATCTGCATCAGGAGCACAGACACACATTGCATGGTGTACTGGATAACAGAGAAATGGAAAAGTTAAATCTGAGATGGAGACTGCAAGTGGGTCCCCACAGCCGGCTCCCCTGGGACAAAAGAAAAGTCGGCGCTTTTTAAAAGTCTTAAAAGGACAAGGGTTTAACAGCTGGACAAAATCATCCCAGCACACTCAGCCCAGCAGGCTGGGAATCTTAAGGAACTTCAGGCGCCTTTACCCCCTGGGGGGAAACGCAGCCCTGAAGCCACTCACAGCGATAAGCGGCCTGCCATTCATTACCCCCATCAGCGCTGCAAGCAAACCGGATGACCTGCCACCGCTGTGGAGCAGCCAGAGAACAGCCCCGCCCACAGTAACCACACAGAGACTTCTCCCAGCACACAGCTAACTGGGTCACACCTAGAGGCTACTGCTCCCACTGCCACGCAGCTGCCGGCACAGAGGAAGCCAGAGCAAACTCTGGAAGTCACAAAGAGGCACCGTTCTTGCAGGAGAACACACCTGGCGCATTTGCCACCCCCCGCAGTGCCCTAGGATATCCCGAGCACTGCCCCGCCCACAGCAGTTTGGGAGATTATCCCAGAGACTGCTCCTGGTGTGCAGGTAAATGGCACAGGGAGCAGAAGCTAGAGCAAGGTTCAGAAAGCACAAACGGGCGCCGTTCTCACGTGAGAACAAAGCCAGTGCATCTGTGACCCACCGGCAATTCCCTAGGCTATGCCAAGGGCCACCCTGCCCACAGCAGCTCAGGAGATTATCCCAGAGACTGCTCCCTGTGTGCAGGTAACCGACACCGGCAGCAGAGAAGGGCAAGGCAAAGAACAAGCAGGAAGGGACTTTGTTCCCCCAGCTGACACATGCACCACCTGCCTGTGAACAATTCTATCACCATGAAAACACAGAAGAACTGGTCCGTCAAAAATCACTCCGACAACCAAAATGAGAGGGCCTGGTGAGATAGATATAACCAATATTCCTGAAAAAGAATTTGAAACAAAAGTCATAACCATGCTGATGGACCTGCAGAGAAATATGCAAGAGCTAAGGGATGAAGTCCGGAAGGAGATAACAGAAATGAAACAATCAATAGAAGGTCTTAAGAGTAGACTGGATGCGGTGCAAGAGACTGTTAATGGAACAGAAATTAGAGAATATGAATATAGGGAAGCTAAGGCAGAGAGAGATAAAAGGATCTCTAGGAATGAAAGAATTTTAAGAGAACCGTGTGGCCAATCCAAACGGAACAATATTCACATTATAGGGGTACCAGAAGAAGAAGAAGAGAGAAAAAGGGATAGAAAGTGTCTTTGAAGAAATAATTGCTGAAAACTTCCCCAAGCTGGGGAAGGAATACTCTCTCGGACCATAGAAGCCCACAGATATCCCAATACAAGGGACCCAGAGAGGACAAGACCAAGACATATAATAATTAAAATGCAAAGATCAAAGACAAGGACAGAGTATTAAAGGCAGCCAGAGACAGAAAAAAGATCACCTACAAAGGAAAACTAATCAGGCTATCATCAAATTTCTTAACAGAAGCCTTACAGGCCAGAAAAGAATGGCATGATATATTTAAAGCAATGAAACAGAAGGGCCTTGTACCAAGAATACTGTATCCAGCACAATTATCATTTAAATTTGAAGGAAGGATTAAAGAAATTCCAGAGAAGCAAAAGTTAGGGAATTTGCCTCCCACAAACCACCACTACAAGATATTTAAAAGGGACTGCTCAAGATGGAAGCACTCCTAAGGCTAAATAGATGTCACAAAAGAAAATAAAATCACAGAAAAGAAGGCAGACCAACCAAATACTAACTAAAGGCAAAAAATAAAATCAACTATCCACAAAAACAGTCAAAGGAAACTCAAAAGTGTACAGAATAAAACACCTAACGTATAAAGAATGGCAAGGAAGAATAAAAATGGAGAGAAATAAAGAATCATTAGACTGTATTTATAATAGTTTAATAAGAGAGTTAAGTTAAATGGTTAGATAGTAAAGAAGCTACCGTTGAACCTTTGTAACCATGAGTCCAAAGCCTGCAATGACAGTAAGTACATATCGATTGATAATGACACTAAATGTAAACGGACTGAATGCACCAATCAAAAGACACAGAGTAATAGAATGGATAAAAAATCAAGACCCCATGGGCATGCAGCACTAGGTATGCACATTTATAGTTAGTAAAAAAAAAAAGAAAAAGCAAGACCCATCTGTGTGCTACACAAGACACTCACCTCAAACCCAAAGATACACAGACTAAAAATGAAATGATGGAAAAATTAATTTCGTGCAAATAATTGGGAGAAAAAAGCAGGTGTTTCAGTACTTGTATCAAACAAAATAGACTTCAAAACGAAGAAAGTAACAAGAGATAAAGAAAGACATTACATAATGATAAAGGGGGAAGTCTAAAAAGAGGATATAACCATTATAAATATCTATGCACCCAACACAGGAGCACCAACATACGTGAAACAAATACTAACAGAATTAAAGGAGGAAACAGAATGCAATGCATTCATTTTAGGAGACTTCAACACACTACTCATTCCAAAGGACAGATCAACCAGACAGAAAATAATTAAGAACACAGAGGCACTGAACAACACACTAGAACAGATGGACCTAACAGATATTTACAGAACTCTACACCCAAAAGCAGCAGGATACACATTCTTCTCAAGTGCACATGGAACATTTTCCAGAGTAGACCACATACTAGGAAACAAAAAGAGCCTCAGTAAATTTAAAAAGATTGAAATTGTACCAGCCAAGTTCTCAGATCACAAAGGTATAAAACTAGAAATAAATTGTACAAAGAAAACAAAAAGCTCACAAATGCATGGTGGCTTAACAACATGCTTCTAAATAATCGATGGATCAATGACCAAATTAAAACAGAGATCAAGCAATATATGCAGACAAATGAAAACAACAGCACAAAGCCCAAACTTCTGTGGGACACAGCAAAGGCAGTACTAAGAGGGAAGCATATAGCAATCCAGGCCTATTTAAAGAAGGAAGAATAATCCCAAATGAATAGTCTAAAGTCACAATTATTGAAATTTGAAAAAGAAGAATAAATAAGGCCCAAAGTCAGCATAAGGAAGGATATAATAAAGATCAGAGAAGAAATAAATAAAATTGAGAAGAATAAAACAACAGAAAAAAGTCAATAAAACCAAGAGCTGGTTCTTTGAGAAAATAAACAACACAGATAAACCCCAAGCCAGATTTATTAAGAGAAAAAGAGAATCTACACACATAAACAGAATCAGAAATGAGAAAGGAAAAATCATGACGGACCCCACAGAAATACAAAAAATTATTACAGAATACTATGAAAATCTCTATATTAACAAGCGGGACAACCTATAAGAAATCGACAACTTCCTAGAAAAATACAACCTTTGAAGACGACCAAGGAAGAAACAGAAAATCTAAACAGACCAATTACCAGCAACAAAATGGAACTGGTAATCAAAAAACTATCCAAGAACAAAACCCCCGGGGCCATATGGATTCACCACTGAATGTTATCAGACATATAGAAAAAACATAATATCCATTCTCCTTAAAGTTTTCCAAAACATAGAAAAAGAGGTAATACTTCCAAACTTATTCTATGAAGCCAGCATCACTTAATACCAAAACCAGGCAAAGACCCCACAAAAAAAGAAAATTACAAACCAATATCCCTGATGAACATAGATGCAAAAATACCCAACAAAATATTACGAATCCAAATTCAAAAATACATCAAGAGGATTATATACCATGATCGAGTGGGATTCATCTCAGGGATGCAAGGATGGTACAACATTGGAAAATTCATCAATATCATCCACCACATCAACAAAAAGAAGGACAAAAAGCACATGATCATCTCCATAGATGCTGAAAAAGCATTCAACAAAATTCAACATCCATTCATGATAGAAACTCTCAACAAAATGGGTATAGAAGGCAAGTACCTCAACATAATAAAGGCCATATATGACAAACCCACAGTCAACATCATACTTAACAGCAAGAAGCTGAAAGCTTTTCACCTAAGATCGGGAACAATACAGGGATGCCCACTCTCCCCACTTTTATTCAACATAGTACTGGAGGTCCTAGCAATTACAATCAGACAAAACAAAGAAATACAAGGCATCCAGATTGGTAAAGAAGAAGTCAAACTGTCACTATTTGCCAGTGACATGATACTGTACATAAAAAACCCTAAAGACACCACTCCAAAACTACTAGAACTAATACCTGAATTCAGCAAAGTTGCAGGATACAAAATTAATACACAGAAATCTGTTGCATTCCTATACACTAACGACGAACTAGCAGAAAGAGGAATCAGGAAAACAATACCATTCACAACGGCATCAAAAAGAATAAAATACCTAGGAATAAACCTAACCAAGGAAGTGAAATACCTATACCCTGAAAACTACATGACACTCTTAAGAGAAATTAAAGAAGACACTAAGAAATGGAAACTCATCCCTTGCTCTTGGCTAGGAAGAATTAATATTGTCAAAATGGCCTTCCTGCCTAAAGTAATCTACAGAGTCAATGCAATCCCTATCAAAATACCAACAGTATTCTTCAACGAACTGGAACAAATAGTTCTAAAATTCATATGGAACAGCAAAAGACCCCGAATAGCCAAAGCAATCCTGAGAAAGAAGAATAATGCCAGGTGGATCTCGCTTCCCAACTTCAAGCTCTACTACAAAGCCAGAGTAATCAAGATAATTTGGTACTGGCACTGTTGTACCCAAGTCGCGAGTCCCCAAAAGACCACCAAGGAGCCGATTCTGATGCAAACACACAAAGGTCATTTATTTCAAGCTTGAACTCGGGCTCACACTCGTCGCCAATGCAGCGGTTCCTAAGTGTGAGCTCTAAGCCTAGGGTAAGGAAGGTTTTTATGCATTACAAGGGGCAGGAAGAGGGGAACTCTAACTTGGCATATGCTGATTGGATGATTTAAAGTAAGGGTGTCTTGTACTTTCTTTATTGGTTGAGTCTGGCTGGCGTTAAGCTGCTGGCTGATGTGACATGTAAGGTTTGTTATCTTTAAGGAGCAGGTGCGTCTGGACCTTGAGCATCTGGACCTCGAGGTCCTCCCTGTGGTTGTTGCTAGGGAACTTTCTGGGGTGAGGTTCACTGGAACAATGGGCGGTTTTTCCAGTAACTGGAACAAAGTTTTCTTAGAACTAGGTCGGAGTTGAGGCCTCCTTCTTAAGATGGCCTTTTTAAAATGGAGTTTCTCTTGCTCTCACAGCACAAAAACAGACCCACAGACCAGTGGAACAGAATAGAGAGTCCAGATATTAACCCAAACATATATGGTTAATTAATATATGACAAAGGACCCATGGATATACAATGGGGAATTGACTGCCTCTTCAACAGCTGGTTTTGGCAAAACTGGACAGCTACATGTAAGAGAATGAAACTGGATTATGCCTAACCCCATACACAAAAGTAAACACAAAATGGATCTAAGACCTGAATGTAAGTCATAAAACCATAAAAGTCTTAGAAAAAAACATAGGCAAAAATCTCTTGGACATAAACATGAATGGCTTCTTCATGAACATATCTCCCCGGGCAAGGGAAACAAAAGCAAAAATGAACAAGTGGGATTATATCAAGCTGAAAAGCTTCTGTACAGCAAAGGACACCATCAGTAGAACAAAAAGACATCCTACAGTATGGGAGAATATATTCATAAATGACATATCCGACAACGGGCTGACATCCAAAATATATAAAGAGCTTATGTACCTCAACAAACTAAAAGCAAATAATCTAAGTAAAAAATGCGCAGAGGAGCTGAACAGACACTTCTCCAAAGCAGAAATTCATATGGCCAACAGGCACATGAAAAGATGCTCCACATGGCTAATCATCAGAGAAATGCAAATTAAAACCACAATGAGATATCACCTCACACAAGTTAGGATGGCCACCATCCAAAACCAAAGAACAACAAATGTTGGTGAGGATGTGGAGAAAGGGGAACCCTGTTACACTCCTGGTGGGAATGTAAATTCGTTCAACCATTGTGAAAGCAGTATGGAGGTTCCTCAAAAAACTAATAATAGAAATACCATTTACCCAGGAATTCCACTCCTGGAATTTACCCTAAGAATGCAGCAGCCCAGTTTGAAAAAGACCCCTATGTTTATCGCAGCACTATGTACAATAGCCAAGAAATGGAAGCAACCTAAGTGTCCATCAGTACATGAATGGATAAAGAAGCTGTGGTACACATACACAATGGAATATTATTCAGCCATAAGAAGAAAACAAATCCTACCATTTGCAACAGCATGGATGGACCTAGAGGGTATTATGCTCAGTGAAATAAACCAGGCAGAGAAAGACAAGCATCAGATGATTTCACTCATATGTGGAGTATAAGAACAAAGAAAAAAACTGAAGGAATAAAACAGTAGCAGACTCACAGATCCCAAGAATGGACTAACAAGTATCAAAGGGAAAGGGACTGGGGAGGATGGCTGGGAAGGGAGGGATAAGGGGGAAAAAGGGGCATTACAATTAGCACACATAATGTAGGGGGGGCCACGGGGAGGGCTGTACAATACAGAGAAGACAAGTATTGACTCTATAGCATCTTACTACACTGATGGACAGTGACTGTAATTGGGTATGTGGTGGTGACTTGATATTAGGGAAGTCTAGTAACCGTAATGTTGCACATGTAATTGTATATTAATGATACCAAAATAAAAAAATAAAAAATAAATTATTACAAAGCACAGTAAGTACTTCAAAAATTATTTTAAAAAGAGAAATAATTATTACAGGCAATTTGGTTTTTCAGTGTACCGAGGGGGAAAACACCACGTGTTAACTGTTTTTTTTATAAAAGTAGTTATCACTCTACAATCTTTACTCAAAAGATCCTTTAGATTTTTACAGTACCAAATGCAAGAACTCTAAATAGTTCTGAGAGCAGTTTCTATTGATTTTTTTAATGGTGAAATTTTAATGTATATTCTGTCACAAAACCCACACTTATTTAAAAGGTTTTATCACTTTTTTTTCTAATTAGTGTCCATTACTTTCTAATGAGAAAAAAAATCTAAATTAGAATATATTTCGATATCAGAATGAAAAACAATCTGTAAACCAATAAATTACCTACCAATCTAAGTTAAAATCATTTTTACTTACGAACACAACATGGTTCATGCAAAAATGATATTTCAAAATTCTTTAAGGATCTTCAGATTACATATTATGAACTTTAGAGAACTGTAGCCCTCAAAGAAAAATCTGAAGACATCTAATTTATTTAAAATCTACTTATCCCTTTAAAATTATAGAGCATATTCATGCAATATAGTAATTAAAAGTTGCAGGATTTTTGACTTTGTGTTAAGGAGAAACCAGTAAAGCAATAAATTTTCTTCGGAAGAAAAGATCTAAGGCACTGATAAGTTTGTTATTCATTTATTGAGATTGTATGCTTTTAAGCAAAATTGGGAAATAGAGCCATTCTAGTCTTCTCTATAGAGTAGATCTCATAAAAGACCACACAAAAAAGGATTATGAACCTACCTTTAATGGTATTTGTATGTATAAATTGGAAGCAAACACATTTAGTTCAAACAAAATGTAAGTGAAGTTTTCCAGGAAAGGTTATTTTTGTTAGGCTAAAAAAATGTGTATATCCACATTCCCAATTACTCCATTATTTTGATTCATTCAACTATACTTTTGAATCTATGCCAGGCACTATCATATGAGCACGCTATACAAAAGTTTTAGCAAACATTTACTGAGTAGGTATTATCTCTTTTTAGCGTTTCTTAGCCACCAATCTCTTTACCTTGGGATAGCCTGTACTAAACATACCTTAGCTATCAACTCAACCCTAAATTGTTGATATTTGAAATCTTCCAACTTAGGTTTTGTAAGACTCATAGGTTAAAAAGCATAAAAAGAAAACTACAACTTTTTAATTATTCGATTATGTTACTGTTGTTTTCTTGGGGTTTTCCTGCCACAAAATAATGGTACTCTTGACTCAGCTGGGTCAACAGTTAGTCTTGAATAACTTAAAACTAAACTCGAGGCAATAAGATAACTATATTTGCTTTCTTCTCCTGAGTGTCAAAACTTCTAAAAATTAATCACAAAGGTTATAATTTTTATCCGGTAGGTTTTCGGATCAGATAAATTACCCCCTCAAGTGAAAGATAATTGGTGCTTTCTATTTCCACTTTTACAAATTAATGAGCAGGAGGAAAAAGAGCTAAAACACACTTCTTTCCTCCCACCTCCAAAAGAGCTCAGAAGTTAAGATGCTTTCCATTACAAGCGCCTTCCACTGCCCGATGACAAGCAGCAAACCGCGTCAAGGCAGGCCCGAAGTTTCCTACATCTTTGACGGACCTGGATCATAACGAGGGAAATCAACATTTGACAAATTCTTCCTTCACTTCAACTGTTTCTGCAAAGACCACCACTTTCCAGCTTTGAAAAAAAACCATTGCAGGATTCTGGCTGCACACTAATAAATAAAACTGCCCAAACGCAGGTCCACTGCTACCAAAGGATGGCCTTAGTCAAAGGTTAATTACCGAGAGAAGTTAACACTTTAGCATCCAGTTCCTCACAAAAGATATAAAACGCAGACTTCTGCTTCGAACTTGAGAGTGGTGACTCCCTCTCTCCCTTTCCATTAATGCTCAGCCTTGTCAAGTTCCTCAGTCAGGCAGTTCACCAGCCAACTTCATCAGTAAGAGGTTGACGGTATCTTTCTGTGACAACTGTTTTCGGAGGAGCTCCCTGGAACCCAAGGCAGCGGGGTTCACGCATCTGAGCCGCCGCCAAACCCAACAACAAACCAAGCCTGGAATCCCCTCCACTACTATCATTCAAGGTTCTCTCTAGCCAGCGCGAGTCTCAGCCAGGAAAAACCCCTTTACGGCAAGTGGGAAGGCGCCGGGTCTGTTTCCTTCAGACCCCACCTCTCCTCCACAGCTCCCTCAGGACCCCTCTACACCTGGAGCCGCTAAGTAAGCTTTCAGCCGCCGAGAAGCCCCGTCTCAGCCACACACAAGATGGCAGCCAAAGACCTACCGGAGGAAACGGCTGAGCCACCACTCCAGCGATGCCGGTCTCTGGACCGCGGGTATCCCCATTGGCCCAGTCAGAGCGCGCGAGACAACCCGAGAGGGCTGACAGCCAATCGGGGGATGGCGCGACTGGGCGCCGCAATTCCGCCGGCGGTGCGCGCGCGGAGTCTGTGAGGCGTGGGCCCGGTCGGGTGTGCAGCCAATGGGCTCCGTGCCAAGTGGTGGGAGCCGTTAGGTGTCCGACTCCTCCCATTTAGGGTTAACGTTGAGGTAGGCCTGGTCGTTAATCAGTGGGCTGTACTCCCTTCCCAGCTGAAGTGAGGATGGACATTTGTTGTTGAGGTGAGGTCTAGTAAATGGTGGAGTACCTCCCGGCTAGAGGGTCACGTGGGGCCGTGGGGTCTCTGTGGCTTCGAGTCGGAGAGGAACCCTACCGGCGGGGAACCCCAGCGTCGCCAACGGGGCGGGGTGGAGTGCAAGCCCTCAGGACTGGCGGGCGGCGTGGAAAACCGCAGTGGAACCAGTGTAGCCGAGGCACGGCCCTGGGTTGGCCCCACGACGGCGCCTCCCCATCCCGAACCTGGAGACGCTGCAGAGCTCCTGGCTGCGTGGACACCAGCCCTAGTAACCTCTCTTCTCTTTTCAACCAAGTGCTCTCCCGGGCTGGTCAAGGGAAGCGGGCGCACTGCGTTCCCAGCCCCCATTTCAGTTTCTGTCTCCAGGTGCATTCCTTAAATGTGAGGTGATTCCTAAGCGGCTGGAAACCTGAGGCTGTAAACGGGCTGCAGGAAATAGACTGCAGGGTAAAAAACAGAAGCAGAACTTGAAGGTTTAACCACGGACCCATTTCACAGGTAAGACTTACATAAGCCCTAAATAAGCAGACTCATTTGTCCAAGATCACGGAGTTGGGATCAGATCCTAAAGGGCACTTGACTCTCATTAACCGCAGCCCAATAAGTAATTACCCAAGAAGTAATTAAAATAAGGAACAGTTGTAATTAACTGCTTTTCAGCATGTGGAAAACTGTAATGAGTTCTATAAGTATTAATGAGTGAGGCCAAGAAAAGACGTAACTTAAGGCTGTAGAGTGGAATAATTAAAAAAAACATGGGCTCTGAAACCATTTGCTTCATTTTATGTTACTGCCATTTAGAGTGTGACAATCTTAGCTTCCTCATTAGAAAAACAGGTTTGCTAATTTATTCTACATGATTGTTGTGTAGATTAATAAGATCAAGTTAAGTATTTAAAAATGTGCCTGACACATGGTTTATACTCAGCAAGTGTTTGTTACTGTCATTGTAATTAAAGCATAAGGAAGTGGAAATGGTCACAGTTTCATAAGTGCCTATTTTTAAAAACGGAAAGGCACCACAAATTGAAACAGACTGACTGCTTTTCTATCAAAATGAAAAAGTGAAAGGGGGAAATATAGGAGCAAATTTGAAAATCCTTGTTACACTCCAGTACTGGTTCTTTCTTTATGCTAAGATTATGAGTGATTTAAATGTTCTTCTTTATGCCTTACTATATTTTGCAAATTTTCTAGAGTAAGCATTTTTCTTTTGTAAGTTCAACTATTCGTAACTTTTCACAAGGTATGAACAGCACTGGTGAGCTTTCTTTAAAAAGAAGCTGTTACCGAGTGTGCTTATTATATGCTGTAGATAGAAGTATGCATTGGTAGAACCTTTCTGGAAAGCAGTTTGGCAATATGATGCAGAAGGCTTTAAAATGGGCAATCCGTTTTTGAAAATTATATTCTTATTTTTTTAACTAAGTAGACTTTCACATTCTCCTTCAAAATTACAAAGAGCGCAGTCCACAATCTTGAATCTTCCACTGTTCCCCCATCCCACACTAAGGACTTTGTTGATAGCCTTCAAGTCTTTTTTTATACTTATATATTCTCTGTAGGTGCATACAGGCATATACACACACACACATAATTTTAAAAACATTGTATCATACTATATAATTTTGTAACTTTATTCACTTGACAATGTTTTTGCACTGTATACATGTTATTTATAGCTCATTATTTATGGCTTATTTCTTTTTTTATTAAGGTATCATTGATATACAATCTTATGAAGGTTTCACATGAGCAACCTTGTGGTTACAACATTCACCCATATTATCAAGTTCCCCCACATGCCCCATTGCAGTCACTGTCCATCAGTGTAGTGAGACGCTATAAGAGTCACTACTTGCCTTCTCTGTTCTCTAATGCCTTCCCTGTGACTCCCCTACATTGTGTGCTAATCATAATATATGGCTCATTTCTTTTACCTGCTGGATAGTGTTCCAATGTAACACTGAATTGTTCTGTTAATGTAAACTATTTATGTTTTTATCTTTTATTGGTTTTCATATTGAATTTAGTTTGCTATGTGCTTACTATACAGCACATTTTATTTACACAGCATATTTGTATTTTCCTTTTCACCATGTGGGGAAGTTGGGTTTCCTATGAACTTAAACCACCTGATGATGTAACTGGCGTGTTGCTAGGCTACTGCTTCCACACCTTTAGGCAATAAGCTATTATTGTGCTATATAGAGAGCTCGGCCCAGTGCTCTGGGTGGAGGCAGAGACACCAGTGTTCAACCTACCACTGGGAGAACAAGCTGGGTAATAAACTCTTTAACCTCAAAGAAAGTTTTGCTGTCAATTTCTTTGGTCACATTGAATCCATAGTGAACTTGCCCAGGGCTGAAACCCATTGGCAAGACAATTGGCGAAAGTTGGCAGGGTTCATTGTTGACCAAGGAAAAAGACAGGCTGCCCTTATGGGAGGGGTGCTTCAGTGGGCTGCTCTTGTGAATGGGGGAGACAGTGCATTGTCCCCCAGTGGGTATGTCATCTGAGGTGGCTTGCCTCCTAGAGGCCTGGGCCCCACCCCAGGACTGGAGGTAAGTGGAGGTGACACCTGAGGCAGTAGGGGAGACCCTTGGTATAGTAAGTAAATCATTTGAGAAACAGAGTGCCCGTGAGGCAGGGGGACTGGGTTGGCTGCCTCTCACAGTATTAAAAAGGTCTACGGAAGAGACCCAAGAAATGGCACCACGAGAACGTGAGTGGCAAACTTCTGTGGATTCCCTGAAAAAGGAAATGGCATTGATGCAAGAGGTGGCACAAGAATGCGAGCTGCAAACTTACTGAAGAGAGAAATGGTATTGATGAGATAGGAGATGGCACAAGAACGCCGACAGCAAGGTGCCATTGGAGAGGTAAACAGTTCTTTACAGAATGAGACAGCAGCGCTGCCAGGTGTTCTGAAGGAGGAAGAGGCCATCAAGGAAAAAGCGAACTCCTGAGGGAAGCACAGGCGGAGGTGGCACGAGAATGTCAGCTGCGAAGCATTGAGGTGAAGGTAAGAGACCTTCTATAGACTGAGGTAGCATTGCTGCGAGGCACAGTAAAAAGATAAAGGTTGCAGCAGAGGAGGCACTCAGGGGAGGGGAGAGAAAGGTGCCATCAGCCCCAGACATGGAGGAGCTGGGAAAGGATAAAGGGGGGTGCCGGAGGCACTGGCCCCTCCTGTATTGAAAGCACACCCAGTGGTTGTAGAGAAAATAAAGACCCAGCAGCTGAAAGTTCCCCAAGGAGAGGAGCAGCCTCCTCCCCAGGTCATGGAGCACTCTACAGTCCGCCCCTATACTCAGACTGAGCTGGTGGATTTGGGTGCCTGGTTTAGGCAGAAGCCCTCGGAGTTAATATAAGCTTGGCTCCTGCATCTGTGGGACTTAGGGGTGGATGGAATTGTTCTGTCGGGATCAGAGATGGGAAAGCTGTCTTCCCTGACAGTGCAACCTCCTTTGAGGCAGCGATTACAAAACGCACATCAGACCCCACAGAGGCACTCCCTCCTCGATTGGCTTATGGCTGCACTTTGTGCTGTGTGACCCAGTCAGGGTGATCTACCATCCTCTCCTGTTTGATGACAGACTTATGCTGAACTCCAACAGGTGTTACGAGAGCTAGGCATGAGAAATGCCATCTATAGTCCAGAGTATTATGGCCCAGATGAAGAGATTTTCACTATTGGGATGAGAAATATTGTACTTCAAATGGCTCCTATATCCCTCTTTGGGTCTCTAGTGGCCATTCTTTCCCCTCACTTACGGCAGCCCATAAGCGAGGTGACACGTACAGTAGCAGACTTAGGAGAGGCTGAAGCAACGAGAATCTGGAAAGAAAGACCTGTTACTCACAAGAAGAATTTACAGGGCCCCGTGAAGGTTACGAGGACCCAGATGTGGGTTGATTTAATATGGACAGGAGCAGATGGAAGGAAATTAGATGGGAATTCAAATAGGATCTTACTGGAGCTATTGCAACCACTGAAACCAGAGCAGCAGTTCCAACCATTAAGACCAAAGAGGCAGAGGTCAGAGACACAGCCATGAGTCCAGCCTGTGTGTTTGCAAGACTTCCTCCTGGAGAACAAGCCAGCCTCACTTGAGCCCACACAAGAAGGTGATTGGGGAACACGGTTTGTTGGAGCAGAAGGTCAAGGTATCTGCCCTGAGGGACCAGGGGGTCTCCGGAGGCCACATGTTGAAATAGCTATCCATTGGTCCCCAGTGAACATACAGTGTGTCCTGGCTCTGGTGGACACTGGGGCTGAATGTTTCATTGATTTATGGTAGCCCTGAACGGTTCCCTGGGACCCCCACTATCATAGATGGATACAGAGGAAAGGCTATCAGAGTGAAGAAAGCCCAAGCCCTTTGGGAATAGGGTATCTATCCCCTAAAGAGTATACTGTGTATGTATCTCCTATCCCTGAGTATATTTTGGAGATTGATATCCTGCAGGGTCTATGGTTGCAGACAACAGCAGGTGAGTTCAGACTGAGAGTACGTGTGGTGAATGCAGTTCTGAGGGGACGTGGTAGGCACCCGCCCATAGCTTTGCCTGTGCCTCGGCGGGTGACTAATACCCAACAGTACAAACTGCCTGGAGGGCATAAAGAGATTGAAGAAACTCTCTAGGAGCTGGAAAAGGTGGGTATTATAAAGCCCACCCATAGTCCTTTCAATTCCCCAGTGTAGCCAGTAAAAAAGTCAGATAGCTCCTGGCATATGACTGTGGATTACAAAGAACTGAATAAAGTCATACCCCCATGCATGCTGCTGTCCCCTCTATTGCAGGCTTGAAGGATACCCTCAGCCATGAACTAGGAACATATCATTATATGGTAGATCTTGCTAATGCTTTCTTTTCCATTGACATTGAGCAGGAAAGTCAGGAACAGTTTGCCTTCATGTGGGAAGGATGGCTATGGACTCTCACTGTCCTCCCACAGGGATACCTCCACAGCCCCACCATCTGTCATGGACTTGTAGCCCAGGACGTGGCTACATGGAAGAAACCGCAGACAGTGCGGCTGTACCATTATATTGATGATGTCATGCTCACATCCAATTCTCTTTCAGATCTAGAAGGTGCAGCACCTAGACTGCTGCAACATTTACAGGAGAAAGGATGGGCTGTGAACAGCACCAGGTAGAGGGACCTGGTTTGTCTGTCAAATTCTTGGGGGTTGTCTGGTTGTGTAAGACCAAAGTGATACCAGAGGAAGTTATAAAGTCCAGGCCTTTCCTACCCCCACAACTGTAGCATTGCTACAGGAGTTTCTGGGTCTTCTAGGCTACTGGAGGGTGTTTATCCCTCACTTGGCACAAATTCTGAAGTCCTTATACCAGTTGGTATGAAAGGGTGTCAGGTGGGACTGGGATGAGACAGGTGCATCTGCCTTTACTGCAGCAAAATGGGCAGTCAAGGCTGTGCAGGCCTTGAGTGTGATAGACCCATCAAGGCCCTGTGAGCTGGATGTTCATGTGACTGAAGACAGTTATGGCTGGGGTCTCTGGCAGCGGCTTGAACGAACTCGCCAACCCGTTGGATTCTGGTCACAACTCTGGAAAGGGGCAGAGGTATGATACACTTTGATAGAAAAACTACTGGCTGCTGTTTATCATGCCTTGCTGGCTACAAAACCCATCACTGGAATGGCCCCCATAAAGGTAATAACCACCTATCCCATCTTGGGGTGGGTATGAGACTGGATCCAAAACCCAAGGAGTGGTATGGCACAAACACCCAAACTAGCCAAGTTGGGTGCTTACCTACAGCAGCGTAGTGCCCTCTCTAGTAGACCCTTGAGTGAAGAACTCCAGTGCTTGTTGGGGCTGGTGACATATACTAGTGGAAAGCAGGAAGAACTTGCTTTTGAACCATTAGTAGCAGAGAGTCCCTATCAGGAGGGAAGAGCCCCTATACCCGAAGATGCATGGTACACAGATGGCTCCATCCAAGGGCAGCCCCCAAAATGGAGGACCATAGCTTTCCATCCTAAGACTGAGACAATATGGATGGAAGACGGTGAGGGGAAGAGCAGCCACTGGGCAGAGTTGCCAACTGTGTGGCTTGTGATCAGCCAGGAGCCCTCCCCATAGTTGTCTGCACTGACAGCTGGGCTATCGGGGCTTGACCCTGTGGCTACCAACCTGGTACCATGCCAACTGGCTGGTTGGTCACTGACCCCTTTGGGGGCAAGAATTGTGTCAAGACTAAAATAATTACAGTGTACCATGTGACAGGTCATTTGCCCTGGCATCCCCAGGAAATGATGAAGCAGATAAATTGGCCCAGATATGTTGGTTAGAAGTAAAGCCTCCCTCTGATGTAGCCCAATGGCTATATCAGCGTTTCTTGCATGCAGGGCAAAAGACAATGTGGGCTGTAGCCAGTCAGTGGGGCTTGCCTTTGACCTTCAAAGAAGTTAGTAGAGCCCAGCAGGAGTGTGTTGTGTGCCCCAAAAGGGATTTACGCCAAGTTCCACAGCAACATGGGACAATAGCTAAGGGACCTATATCCCTCGTCAGGTGGCAGATAGACTTTATTGGGCCTCTGCCTGTGTCAGAAGGATATCGCTATGCGATGACTTATGTGGACACAGCTACTGGACTTCTGGTTGCTTTTCCTACCCGTTGTGCAGACCAGCAGATGACCAAAGAGGCCTGAAGCGTCTCTTTGCTGCCTATGGCTGACTACAGGTAATTGAGAGTGATCAGGGCACCGATTTTCCTGGGTATACACTGCAAGAATGGGTGCAACAGCTGGGAATCAAATGGAAGTTTCATGTGCCATACAATCCTACCACAGCAGGCATGATAGAGAGGCACAATGGCTTGTTAAAATCTGGACTAAAGTCAGATACTAATAGTCTGTGGGGATGGTCAGTACGCTTATGGACCGTGCTATGGAGTTTGAACAAGAGACCCCAAAGGGGAGCCCTGAGCCCCGTAGACATGTAAACACATATGGCTGCCTCCTCTATACAACTGCAAGTACAAACCAAGGAAGAATCACTGAAGCCGAGGTTTGGCCACCAGAATAACACCTTGCTCCCAGCACCAACTGCACTGAACCCCTGAGACTCCATTGAATGGATGTGGCCTTGGACCTTTCGACACATGGACCGACGATGGCTGGCTCTCCCGGCACCTTGGGGAAAAGGCCTGGAAGCTGTCCTGTGTATTCCTGGAATAATAGAGTGGCTGCCAAAGGTCACAGTAGTATATCCTGAACAGCCAGAAGGTAGGAGCATCTTACCAGGAAGTTTTGTTTTATCATTGTGGCCAGTAGCACTATATATAGACCCTTCAGTAACCCCCACGGGGAAAGGAGTAAAAGTATGGTATACTAGACCTGGAAGGGACCCCCTTCCTGCTACAGTCCTATCTTAGGACCACTCTCTTGCATGCATCCTACCTAAGTGACAAGATTTGCGTATGTTGGTGGCATTAAAACGTGTCTTATCGCCCCTAAAGTCTTTGTGGATTGGGAACTTCCTCTGGCTTGAGGATTGTTACAATTTTTGTTATTAGGAACCTCCTCTAGCTTGAGAATTATTATAATTTTTGTTGCCAGTATCAAAATCTTGCTGTATCTTAATTTTTATTTTCTCTAAGTTGTTGTTAATCCTCTGTTGCTATTGTGGAATCTGGTTACAGTGCTCCAGCTGTCTCGTACAGGGACCATTTTGGAAGATTGAAAGCATGTAGATTGTAAGGCAAGAATCCTGGAGGGGTGGAGTGTGGGGAAATTGGGCTTCCTATGTCCAGGATCGTCACTGAACTTAAACCACCTGATGATGTAACAGGCTGGTTGCTAGGCTACCGCTTCCACACCTTTAGGCAATAAGCTATTATTGTGCTATATAGAGAGCTCAGCCCAGTGCTTTGGGCGGAGGCAGAGAAGCTAGTGCTTGACCTACCACCAGGAGAACAATTCGGATAATAAACCCTTTCACACCAAAGAACGTTTTGCTGTCAATTTCTTTGGTCACATTGAATCCATAGCAAACTTGCCCAGGGCTGAAACCCATTGGCAAGGCAACGGTTATTGTTTGTTTCCAGTTTTTCAAACCTTGCAGACAATGCTACAGGGATATCCTTGTATGTTCTTGTGCTGTTTCCCAAGGAAATGTACCTAAAAGTGGAATTGATTCGTTTCAGTTGTGAACATTTTTAATTTTAAAAGATGTTACCAAATCTACCTCCAAAATTTCTCTACTAATTGCCATGTTCCAAAGGTAGTTCAAGTTCAATTTCCCTACAGTATAGACCGACACGAGATACTACCTTCTTATTTTTTGCCCATCTGATGGATAAAAATGATACTAATTTTTTAAAAACTTTTATTCTCTGATTACTAGTAAGGTTTCAGTGTGTATTCATATGTTTATTAATCTAAAATTTATGTAAATTTGTATAATTTAGAAAAGTTACCCATTTTTCTATGGAGTCATCCTTTAATGATTTAAGGGGGGATACTGTATGTGTGTCTTGGATACTGTATGTTCTGTATAACTTTTTAAATGTCTTCAGTGTCTATAGCCATCTTGCCTTTTTCTTTTTTTTTTTTTGCCTTTTTCTTAATAGTAAAATATGTTACAAACATATTTGATCGGCTTTTAACTTTTGTTTTTGTTTATCCTACAGATAGATTTTTCTCTTCTTTACAATCTTTGGGTAAATTTTAATTTTTAATTGCATTTTTAATAAAAACAGTGGTGGCAAATGTTCTCATCCTGTACCTAACTTGGATGAAAATGTTCCAAAGTTTCATCAATTAGTAAGATGTTTGCTGCTAGGTTTTAGTAAATAGTCTTGAATAGGTAAAAGAAGTTCTCTCTTTTTTTTTTGGTATCGTTAATGTACAATCAAAAATATGGAATGCTTCATGAATTTGCGTGTCATCCTTGCGCAGAGGCTATACTAATCTTCTCTGTATTGTTCCAATTTTAGTATGTGTGCTGCCGATGCGAGCACAAAAGAAGTTCTCTTTTATTACATGTTTGCTAAGGGTCCCCTCTCTACCCAACCCCAGAAAAATGGTTAATTTTAATTGAAAATTTTTAGATTGTTTTCTACATCTGATATGATAGTTTCCTCCATGTATTTGCCAATACAGGAATCTAATACACTGATAAACTTTCCAATGTTAAACTTTCTGGGTATTCCTGGGATAAACCCTACTTTGACAATATTTTTAATCCACTGCTGCATAGTTTTACTTTTTGTTTCTATACCCCGAAGTGCTTTTGGCCTTGAGCTTCTTTTCTTACTTGTCAAGGTTATACTAACTCAGAACAAGAGTCAAATTAGCTCCTCATATTTTTTCCTTCTCTGGAATAGTTTATATGCTATAGAAAATATCTGTTCCTTGAGAGTTTTGTGGAATTCACCTGTAAAACTTTAAGGAACTGTTTTTTTTTTAACTTATCCTTCTATTTGGGATTTTTGCTTCTTAAGGCTATTTGGTATTTTTAATAATTTCAAATAGATTTCATGTGTAAAATATCAGTTTAAAATATTTCTTTGTCTCTTATTGGTTTTCATATTGAATTGTATTTTGTTTCATGATTGCTGTATTTGCTGGCATGCCTTTCTTCATCCCTTCATTTCAGTGTTTCAGTGGCATTTTGTGTGATTTAAGTGGGTTCTAAGTCTCTCCTATAAAAGTAAGTTGAACAAGTTCACCTTTTTTGTGATTATTAATATATTTGGCCTTTTTCTTGACATCTTATTGACCATACTGCTCTTTGTATCTTTATAATCTTATTTTTCCATTTGTCCTTTTTGTTGATGTTAGCCTCAAGTTTTACTTGCTCTACTTGTTTTCTTTTTAATAGATTAACTTTACATTTTCTACAGTTCTTAAATCTATATTCCTAACAAAATCTAAGTTAGTATTGACATCCTTCCTACAAAGAACTTGGCGTACTTCCACTTTACAAAAAAGTCCCCTTCTACCTCCCCTCTAAAAAGAACATAACCTCTCTTGGCTGTATATTCCAGCATTTTTGTTTCATTTGTTTTATTTTCTTTTTTATTAAGGTGTCATTGATATACAATTTTATGAAGGTTTCACATGAGAAATATTGTGGTTACTACATTCCCCCTTGTTATAATGTCCCCACCACATACCCCATTACAGTCACTGTCCATCAGCATAGTAAGATGCTATAGAGTCACTACTCGCCTTCTCTGTGCTATACTGCCTTCCCTGTGCCTCCCCTACATTATGTGTGCTGATCATAATACCCCTTATTCCCCTACGCCCTCCCTTCCCACTTACCCTCCATAACCCCTTTCCCTTTGGTAATCCCTAGTTCATTCTTGGATCTGTGAGTCTGCTGCTGTTTTTGTTCCTTCAGTTTGCTTTGTTGTTATACTACACAGATGAGTGAAATCATCTGGTACTTGTCTTGCTCCGCCTGGCTTATTTCACTAAGCATAATACCCTCTAGGTCCATCCATGTTGTTGCAAATGGTAGGATTTGTTTTCTTCTTATGGCTGAATAATATTCCATTGTGTATATGTACCACATCTTCTTTATCCATTCATCTACTGATGGACACTTAGGTTGCTTCCATTTCTTGGCTATTGTGAATAGTGCTGTGATAAACATAGGGGTGCATATGTCTTTCTCAAACTGAGCTCCTGCATTCTTAGGGTGATTCCTAGGAGTGGAATTCCTCTGAGAAACCTCCATACAGCTTTCCACAATGGTTGAACTAATTTACATTCCCACCAGCAGTATAGGAGGGTTCCCCTTTCTCCACGTTCTCGCCAACATTTGTTGTTGTTTGTCTTTGGGTGGTGGCCATCCTAGCTGGTGTGAGGTGATATTTCATTGTGGTTTTAATTTGCATTTGTCTGATGATTAGCCATGTGGAGCATCTTTTCATGTGCCTGCTGGCCATCTGAATTTCTTTTTTGGAGAAGTGTCTCTTCAGCTCCTCTGCCATTTTCTAATCGGATTATTTGGTTTTTGTTTCTTGAGGTGCGTGAGCTCTTTGTATATTTTGGATGTCAACCCCTTATAGGATATGTTATTTATTAATATATTCTCCCATACCGTAGGATGCCTTTTCTGGTAATGGTGTCCTTTGTTGTACAGAAGCTTTTTAGTTTCACATAGTGCCATTTGTTCATTTTTGCTTTTGTTTCCCTTGCCCGTGGATATATGTTCTAGAAGAAGTTGCTCATGTTTATGTCCAAGAGAGTTTTGCCTATGTTTTCTTCTAAGAGTTTTATGGTTTCATGACTTACATTCAGGTCTTTGATCCATTTCGAGTCTACTTTTATGTATGGAGTTAGGCAGTAATCCAGTTTCATTCTCTTACATGTAGCTGTCCAGTTTTGCCAATACCACCTGTTGAAGAGTCTGTCATTTCCTCATTGTATAGCCATGGCTCCTTGATCGTATATTAATTGACCATATATGCTTGGGGTTAATGTCTGGACTCTCTGTTCTGTTCCTCTGGTCTATGGGTCTGTTCTTGTGCTAGTACCAAATTGTCTTGATTGCTGTGGCTTTGTGGTATAGCTTGAAAATGAGGAGCATAGTGCCCCCAACTTCATTCTTCCTTTTCAGGATTTCTTTGACTATTCAGGGTCTTTTGTGGTTCCATATGACTTTTACAACTATTTTCTCTAGTACCTTGAAGAATGCTGTAGGTATTTTGATAGGGATTACATTCAATCTGTAGATTGCTTTAGGAAGGATGGCCATTTTGACAATATTAATTCTTCCTATCCAGGAGCATGGGATATGTTTCGATTTATTGGTATCTTCTTTAATTTCTCTCATGAGTGTCTTGTAGTTTTCAGAGTACAGGTCTTTCACTTCCTTGGTTAGGTTTATTCCTAGGTATTTAATTCTTTTGGATGCGACCGTGAATGGAATTGTTTTCCTCCTTTCTCTCTCTGCTAGTTCATTGTTAGTGTATAGGAATGCCACAGATTTCTGCGTATTAATTTTGTATCCTGCAACTTTACTGAATTCAGATACTAGATCTAGTAGTTTTAGAGTGGATTCATTAGGGTGTTTTATGTACAATATCATGCCATCTGCAAACAAGGACAGATTAACTTCTTCCTTGCCAATCTGGATGCCTTTTATTTCTTTGTGTTGTCTGAGTGCCATGGCTAGGACCTCCACTACTATGTTGAATAAAAGTGGGGAGTGTGGGCATCCTTGTTTTGTTCCGATCTTAAAGGAAAATCTTTCAGCTTCTGCTGTTAAGTATAATGTTGGCTGTGGGTTTGTCATATATGGCCTTTTTTATGTTGAAGTACTTGCCCTCTATACCTGTATTGTTGAGAGTTTCTATCATGAATGGATGTTGAATTTTGTCAGGCTTTTTCAGCATCTATGGAGAAAATCATGTGTTTTTTGTCCTTCTTTTTGTTGATGTGGTGGATGATGTTCATGGATTTTCAAATGTTGTACCATCCTTGCATCCCTGGAATAAATCATACTTGATCGTGATGGATGATCTTTTTGATGTATTTTTTTTTGCTATTATTAATATACAATTACATTAGCAACATTATGGTTACTAGACTCCCCTATTATCCAGTCCCCACCACGTACGCCATTGCTGTCACTGTCCATCAGCGTAGAAGGATGTTATAGAATCACTACTTGTCTTCTCTGTGTTATACTGCCATCCCCGTATCCCGCCACCCACACCCAAATCTGCTACATTATATGAGCTAATTGTATTAGCCTTTTTTCCCCCTTATCCCTCCCTTCCCACCCATCTTCCCCAGTCCCTTTCCTGTTAGTAACTGTTAGTCCATTCTTGGGTTCTGTGAGTCTGCTGCTTTTGTGTTCCTTCCCTTTTTTTTTTTTGTTCTTATACTCCAGATATGAGTGAAATCATTTGGTATTTGTCTTTCTCCGCCTGGCTTATTTCACTGAGCATAATACCCTCTAGCTCCATCCATGTTGTTGCAAATGGTAGGATTTGTTTTCTTCTTATGGCTGAATAATATTCCATTGTGTATATATACCAAATCTTTATCCATTCATTTACTGATGGACATTACGTTGCTACCATTTCTTGGGTATTGTAAATAGTGCTGCAATAAACATAGGAGTGCATATATGTTTTTCAAACTGGGCTGCTGCATTCTTAGGGTAAATTCCTAGGAGTGGAATTCCTGGGTCAAATGGTATTTCTATTTTGAGTTTTTTGAGGAACTTCCATACTGCTTTCTACAATGGTCAAACTAATTTACATTCCCACCAGGGAGGGTTCCCCTTTCTCCACAGCTTTCCCAACATTTGTGGTTGTTTGTCTTTTGGATGGGAGCCATACTAACTGGTATGAAGTGATATCTCTTTGTGGTTTTAATTTGCATTGCTCTGATGACTAGTGATGTGGAGCACCTTTTCATGTGCCTGTTGGCCATCTGAATTTCTTCTTTGGAGACGTTTCTGTTCAGCTCTTCTGCCCATTTTTTAATTGGTTTATTTGCTTTTTTGTTGCTGTTGTAGAGGTGCATGAGCTCTTTATATTTGGATGTCAACCCCTTATCGGATATGTCATTTATGAATATATTCCCCCATACTGTAGGAAGTCTTTTGGTTCTACTGATGGTATTCCTTGTTGTATAGAAGCTTTGTGGTTTGATATAGTCCCATTCATTCATTTTTGCTTTTTTTCCCCTTGCCCAGGGAGACATGTTCATGAAGAAATTGTTCATGTTTATATCCAAGAGATTTTTGACAACATTTTTTTCTAAGAGTTTTATGATTTCATGACTTACATTCAGGTCTTTGATCCGTTTTGAGTTTACTTTGGTGTATGGGGTTAGGCAGTAATACAGTTTCATTTTCTTACATGTAGCTGTCCAGTTTTGCCAACACCAGCTGTTGAAGAGGCTGTCATTTCCCCATTGTATATCCATGGCTCCTTTATTGTATATTAATTGACCATATATTCTTGAGTTTATATTTGGGCCATCGAGTGTGTTCCATTGGTCTATGGGTCTGTTCTTGTGCCAGTACCAAATTGTCTTGATTACTGTAGCTTTGTAGTAGAGCTTGAAGTCTGGAAGCGTAATCCCCCCTGCTTTATTCTTCCTTCTCAGGTGGCTTTGGCTATTCGGGTTTTTTGTGGTTCTATATGAATTTTAGAACTATTAACTCTCTTTAGTTGAAGAATGCTGCTGGTAATTTGTTTTGATAGGGATTGCATTGAATCTGTAGATTGCTTTAGGCAGGATGGCCATTTTAACAATATTAATTCTTCCGAGCCAAGAGCATGGGATGAATTTTCATTTATTAGTGTCTTCTTTAATTTCTCCTGGAGTGTCTTGTAGTTTTCAGAGTAAAGGTCTTTCACTTCCTTCGTTAGGTTTATTCCTAGGTATTTTATTCTTTTTGATGCAATTGTGAATGGAATTGTTTTTCTGATTTCTCTTTCTGTTAGTTCATCGTTAGTGTATAGGAAAGCAACAGATTTCTGTGTGTTAATTTTGTATCCTGCAACTTTGCTGAATTCAGATATTAGTTCTAGTAGTTTTGGAATGGAATCTTTAGGGTTTTTTATGTACAGTATCATGTCATCTGCAAATAGTGACAATTTGACTTCTTCTTTACCAATCTGGATGCCTTGTATGTCTTTGTTTTGTCTGATTGCCGTGGCTAGAACCTCCAGTACTGTGTTGAATAAAAGTGGGGAGGGTGGGCATCCTTGTCTTGTTCCCGAACTTAAAGGAAAAGCTTTCAGTTTCTCACTGTTAAGTATAATGTTGGCTGTGGGTTTGTCATATATACCCTTTATTATGTGGAGTTACTTGCCCTCTATACCCATTTTGTTGAGAGTTTTTATCATGAATGGATGTTGAATTTTGTCGAATGCTTTTTCAGCATCTATGGAGATGATCATGTAGTTTTTGTCCTTCTTTTAATGTTTTAGTGGATGATGTTAATGGATTTTTGAATGTTGTACCATCCTGCATCCCTGGGATGAATCCCACTTGATCATGATGGATGATCTTTTCGATGTATTTTTGAATTCGGTTTGCTAATATTTCGAGTAATTTTGCATCTATGTTCATCAGGGATATTGGTGTGTAATTTTCTTTTTTTGTGGTGTCTTTGCCTGGTTTTGGTATTAGAGTGACACTGGCCTCAGTATGACTTTGGAAGTATTGCCTCCTCTTCTACTTTTTGGGAAACTTTAAGGAGGATGGGTATTACGTCTTCTCTAAATATCTTATAAAATTCAGTGGTTAAGCCATCTTGTCCATGGGTTTCGTTCTTGAGTACTTTTTTGATTACCAGTTCAATTTCATTGCTGGTAATTGGTCTGTTCAGATTTTCTGTTTCTTCTTGGGTCCATTTTGGAAGGTTGTATTTTTTTAGAAAGTTGTCTGTTTCTTCTAGATTATCCAATTTGTTAGCTTATAATTTTTCATAGTATTTTCTAATAATTCTTTGTATTTCTATGGTGTCCCTAGAGATTTTTCCTTTCTCATTTCTGATTCTATTTTTGTGTGTAGATTCTTTTTTTTCCCCATAAGTCTGGCTAGGGGTTTATCTATTTTATTTTCTCAGAGAACCAGCTTTTGGTTTCATTAATTCTTTCTGTTGTTTTATTCTTCTCAGTTTTATTTATTTCTTTTCTGATCTTTATTATGTCCCTCCTTCTACTGACTTTGAGCCTCATTTGTTGTTCTTTTTCCAGTTTCAGTAATTGTGAGTTTAGACTGTTCATTTGGGATTGTTCTTTTTCTTTTTTATTTTTTTATTTTTATTTTTTTAATATAATTTATTTTATTATCATTAATCTACAATTACATGTGCAATATTATGGTTATTAAACTACCCCTTCATCCGGTCCCCCCCACCAACCCCATTACAGTCACTGTCCATCAGCGTAGTGAGATGCTATAGAATCACTACTTGTCTTCTCTGAGTTCTACTGCCCTCCCTGGGCCCCCCCAACATTACATCTGCTAATCGTAATGCCCCTTTTCCCCTCTTATCCTTCCCTTCCCGCTCATTTTCCCCAGTCCCTTTCCCTTTGGTAACTCTTAGTCCGTTCTTGGGTTCTGTGAGTCTGCTGCTGTTTTGTTCCTTCAGTATTTTTTCTTTGTTCTTATACTCCACATATGAGTGAAATCATTTGATACTTGTCTTTTTCGGCTTGGCTTATTTCACTGAGCATAATACCCTCTAGCTCCATCCATGTTGTTGCAAATGGTAGGATTTGTTTTCTCCTTATGGCTGAATAATATTCCATTGTGTATATGTACCACATCTTCTTTATCCATTCATCTACTGATGGACACTTAGGTTGCTTCCATTTCATGGCTATTGTAAATAGTGCTGCAATAAACATAGGGGTGCATCTGTCCTTTTTCAAATTGGGCTGCTGCATTCTTAGGGTAAATTCCTAGGAGTGGAATTCCTGGGTCAAATGGTATTTCTATTTTGAGTCTTTTGAGGAACCTCCATACTGCTTTCCACAATGGTTGAACTAATTTGCAGTCCCACCAGCAGTGTAGGAGGGTTCCCTTTTCTCCACATCCTCCCCAATATTTGTTGTTGTTTGTGTTTTGGATGTTGGCCTTCCTCACTGGTGTGAGGTGATATCTCATTGTGGTTTTAATCTGCATTTCTCTGATGATTAGCGATGTGGAGCATCTTTTCATGTGCCTGTTGGCCATCTGAATTTCTTCTTTGGAGAAGTGTCTATTCATGTCCTCTGCCCATTTCTTAATTGGATTATTTGCTTTCTGTTTGTTAAGGTGCATGAGTTCTTTATATATTTTGGATGTCAACCCTTTATCAGATACGTTTTTTATGAATATATTCTCCCATACTGTAGGATGTCTTTTTGTTCTACTGATGGTGTCCTTTGCTGTACAGAAGCTTTTCAGCTTGATATAGTCCCACTTGTTCATTTTTGCTTTTGTTTCCCTTGCCCGGGGAGATATGTTCATGAAGAAGTCGCTCATGTTTATGTCCAAGAGATTTTTGCCTATGTTTTTTTCTAAGAGTTTTATGGTTTCATGACTTACATTCAGGTCTTTGATCCACCTTGAGTTTACCTTTGTGTATGGGGCTAGACAGTAGTCCAGTTTCATTCTCTTACATGTAGCTGTCCAGTTTTTCCAACACCAGCTGCTGAAGAGGCTGTCATCTCCCCATTGTATATCCAAGGCTCCTTTATCAAATATTAATTGACTGTATATGTTTGGGTTAATGTTTGGATTTTCTATTCTGTTCCACTCGTCTGTGGGGCTCTTTTTGTGCCAATACCAAATTGTCTTCATTACTGTGGCTTTGTAGTAGAGCTTGAAGTCAGGGAGTGTAATTCTCCATGTTTTATTCCTCCTTCTCAGGATTGCTTTGGCTCTTCGGGGTCTTTTGTGGTTCCATATGAATTTTAGAATTATTTCTTCCAGTTCATTGAAGAAAGCTGTTGGTAGTTTGATGGGGATTGCATTGAATCTGTAGATTGCTTTAGGTAGTATAACCATTTTGACAATATTTATTCTTCCTAGCCAAGAGCATGGGATGCATTTCCATTTGTTAGTGTCCTCTTTAATTTCTCTTAGGAGTGTCTTGTAGTTTTCAGAGTACAGGTCTTTCACTTCCTTCGTTAGGTTTATTCCTAGGTATTTTATTCTTTTTGATGCAATTGTGAATGGAATTGTTTTTCTGATTTCTCTTTCTGTTAGTTCATCATTAGTGTATAGGAAAGCAACAGATTACTGTGTGTTAATTTTGTATCCTGCAACTTTGCTGAATTCAGATATTAGTTCTAGTAGTTTTGGAATGGAGTCTTTAGGGTTTTTTATGTACAGTATCATGTCATCTGCACATAGTGACAATTTGACTTCTTCTTTACCAATCTGGATGCCTTGTATGTCTTTGTTTTGTCTGATTGCTGTGGCTAGGACCTCTAGTACTATGTTGAATAACAGTGGAGAAAGTGGGCATCCCTGTCTTATTCCCGATCTTAGAAGAAAAGCTTTCAGTGTCTCACCGTTAAGTATGATGTTAGCTGTGGGTTTGTCATATATAGCCTTTATGATGTTGAGGTACTTGCCGTCTATACCCATTTTGTTGAGAGTTTCAATCAGGAATGGATGCTGAATTTTGTCAAATGCTTTTTCAGCATCTATGGAGATGATCATGTGGTTTTTGTTCTTCTTTTTGTTGATGTGGTGGATGATGTTGATGGATTTTAAAATGTTGTATCATCTTGCATCCCTGGGATGAATCCCACTTGATCATGGTGTATGATCCTCTTGATGTATTTTTGAATTCGGTTTGCTAATATTTTGTGGAGTATTTTTGCATCTACATTCATCAGGGATATTGGTCTGTAGTTTTCTTTTTTGGTGAGGTCTTTGCCAGGTTTTGGTATTAGAGTGATGCTGGCTTCATAGAATGAGTTTGGAAGTATTCCCTCCTCTTCTATTTTTTGGAAAACATTAAGGAGAATCGGTGTTATTTCTTCTCTATATGTCTGGTAGAATTCAGAGGTGAATCCATCAGGCCCAGGGGTTTTGTTCTTGGGTAGTTTTTTGATTACCAATTCGATTTCGTCGCTGGTGATTGGTCTGTTTAGTTTTTCTGTTTCTTGCTTGGTCAGTCTTGGAAGGTTGTATTTTTCTAAGAAGTTGTCCATTTCTTCTATGTTTTCCAGCTTGTTAGCATATAGATTCTCATAATATTCTCTTATGATTCTTTGTATTTCTGTGGGGTCCGTCGTGATTTTTCCTTTCTCATTTCTGATTGTGTTTATGTGTGTAGATTCTCTTTTTCTCTTAATGAGTCTGGCTAGGGGTTTATCTATTTTGTTTATTTTTTCAAAGAACCAGCTCTTGGTTTCATTGATTTTTTTCATTGTTTTATTCTTCTCAATTTTATTTATTTCTTCTCTGATCTTTATTATGTCCCTCCTTCTGGTGACTTTGGGCCTCATTTGTTCTTCTTTTTCCAATTTCAGTGATTGTGTCTTTAGACTATTCATTTGGGAATGTTCTTCCTTCTTTAAATAGGCCTGGATTGCAATATACTTTCCTCTTAGAACTGCCTTTGCTGCGTCCCACAGAAGTTGTGGCTTTGTGTTGTTGTTGTCATTTGTCTCCATATATTCTTTGATTTCTGTTTTGATTTGGTCGTTAACCCATTGATTAATTACTGTAGGGTTGTTAAGTCTCCATGTATTTGTGAGCCTTTTTGATTTCTTTCTAAAATTTATTCCTAGTTTTATACCTTGGTGATCTGAGAAGTTGGTTGGTAGGATCTCAGTATTTTTGAATTTACTGAGGTTGTTTTTGTGGCCTAGTATGTGGTCTCTTCTGGAAAATGTTCCATGTGCACTTGAGAAGAATGTGTATCCTGTTGCTTTTGGGTGTAGAGTTCTGTAGATGTCTGTTAGGTCCATCTGTTCTAGTGTGTTGTTCAGTGCCTCTGTGTCTTTACTTATTTTCTGTCTGGCTGATCTGTCCTTTGGAGTGAGTGGTGTGTTGAAGTCTCCTAAGATGAATGCATTGCTGTCTATTTCCTCCTTTAATTCTGTTAGTATTTGTCTCACATATGCTGGCGCTCCTGTGTTGGGTGCATATATATTTATAATGGTTATATCTTCTTGTTGGACTGACCCCTTTATCATTATGTAATGTCCTTCTTTATCTTTTGGTACTTTCTTCGTTTTGAAGTCTATTTTGTCTGATACAAGTACTGCAACACCTGCTTTTTTCTCTTTGTTGGTTGCATGAAATATCTTTTTCCATCCCTTTACTTTTAGTCTGTGTATATCTTTGGATTTGAGGTGAGTTTATTGTAGGCAGCATATAGATGGGTCTTGCTTTTTTATCCATTCTGTTACTCTGTGTCTTTTGATTGGTGCATTCGGTCCATTTACATTTAGGGTGATTATTGATAGATATTTACTTATTGCCATTGCTGGCTTTAGATTCATGGTTACCAAGGGTTCAAGGGTTGCTTCTTTACTATCTAACAATCTAACTTAACTTTCTTGTTAAGTTATTGTAAGCACTGTCTGATGTTTCTTTATTTATCTCCCTTCTTATTCCTCCTCCTCCATTCTTTCTATAATAGGTGTTTTATTCTTTGCCTTTAGTTAATATTTGGATGGTCTGCTCTCTTTGCTATGATTTTATTTTCTCTGGTGGCATCTTTTTAGCATTAGGTGTGCTTCCATCTAGAGCAGTCCATTTAAGATATCCTGTAGTGGTGTTTTATGAGAGGCAAACTCTCTCAACTTTCGTTTGTCTGGAAATTGTTTAATCCCTCCATCATATTTTAATGATAATCGTGCTGGATACAATATTCTTGGTTCAAGGCCCTTCTGTTTCATAATGTTAAATATATCATGCCATTCTCTTCTGGCCTGTAAGGTTTCTGTTGAGAAGTCTGATGATAGTCTGATGGGTTTTCCTTTGTAGGTGACCTTTTTTCTCTCTCTAGCTTCCTTTAATACCCTGTCGTTATCTTTGATCTTTGCCATCTTAATTATTATGTGTCTTGGTGTTGTCTTCCTTGGGTCCCTTGTGTTGGGAGATCTGTGGGCTTCGGTGGACTGCGAGACTATTTCCTTCCCCAGCGAGGGAGTTTTCTGCAATTATTTCTTCATAGACACTTTCTATCCCTTTTTCTCTCTCTTTTTCCTCTGGTACTCCTATAATGCAAATATTGTTCCGTTTTGATTGGTCACACAGTCCTCTTAATATTCTTTCATTCCTAGAAATCCTTTTATCTCTCTCTGCCTCAGCTTCTCTGTATTCCTGTTCTCTGATTTCTATTCCATTCACAGTCTCTTGCATCTCATCCATTCTGCTGTTAAGCCCGTTGATCACTTGTCTTATTTCTGCATTGTCTTTCCTCCCTTCCCTCACTTCCTCCCTCTGCTCATGCACATTTCTCTGTAGGTCCATCAGCATGGTTATGACTTTTATTCTGAATTCTTTTTCAGGAAGACTGTGCATTTCCATCCCTTCAGAATCCCTCTCTGGGGTTGTCTGGTTGATTTTGGTCTGAACCATATTTCTCTGTCTTTTCATGGCTGTAGAATTGGTTGCTGGTAGTTGCCACGTATGTCAGCTGGGCTCTTTAAGACTTTAAAAAGAGGAAAAAAAAAGTAGAAAGAAAGAAAGAAAAAAAGAAAGAAAAGAAAAAACAAAAACAATACAAAGAAAAAAGAAAAAATAACGCCCACCGGACATAGATTCCGTGGGAATGCTGTAGGTGGGGCTATTGCCCCACTATTCCGCAGCCGTGGCTGCGCCGCTCCACAGGGCCCTTTATCGCTCTGGCAGCGGTGGGAACAAATAGGAGGCTGTTGATCTCAGTGAGAAGTGTAAGTATGGCTACGCTTCCTCAGTCGCCAGCTAAGGCATCTGAAACTCCCCAGGATTCCCAGCCTGCTGGGCTGAGTGTGCTGGGGCGATCCGGCTCCTCTGCTGGTCTCCTGTCTCTTTATGACCGCCGAAGAAAGCGCGCGCTTTTTTTTTCCCCTCCCCGCTAGCCGGCTCCAAGCACCCTGGCGCGTTCCCCGCTCAGATCCTGCCCCTCTGTCTCTCCAATCTCCGCTGCCCTGCGTGATGTGGGTCAGCAGTCCCCGCGCAGGTCACCGGGGCTGGCTACTTCGCGGGGTGTACTTCCACTCCCTCCTGGCTCTGAATCCTCTCCTCCCGCCGGTGCACTGGAGTGGAGGAGTGTTCAGGTCCCACCGGGTTGCAGCTCCGTATCTTACCCGCCTCTTGGGGTGCCGAGTCCTCTCGGGTGTAGCTGCACTCTGTGCGGTTTCCTGTGTGTTCTCGTCTCTCTTTTAGGAATAGATGTATTTTCTGTGTTTTCAAAGATAAATATAGTGTTGGGAGGAGATTTCTGCCACCCTGCTCACACCGCCATCTTCCCGTAAGTCCTGTTCTTCCTTTTTTAATTAGGCGTGAATTGTTATATACTTTCCTCTGAGAACTGCCTTTGCTTCATCCAACAGAAGTTCGGCCGTCGAGCTGTTTTTTTCATTTGTCTCTATATATTGCTTGATCCCTGTTTTAATTTGGTCATTGATTCATAGATTATTTAGAAGTATGTTGTTAAGCCTCTGTGTATTTTTGGGCCTTTTTGTCTTTGCACAATTTATTTCTGTTTCATTTGTTATTAAAACGCTTTTTCATCTGTGTTTATTCCATATTGTGTTTTATTCATTTATTTTCTCTCTATTGCTTCTTTACCTCAGTACTTCCTTGTAGGTTAGTGTTTATTCTTGGCGCCTCTTTATTTCTTCATTAGAGTCTCTGAGTGGCTTTTTGAATGTCTATAGAAGTCTTTTTTTTTTTTAACCCTTACTATTGTAAGGTAGCTTGACTAAAATAGTATTCTGGTTTCAAACTTAACATTTTGCATCTAGCATTTGTGATGAGAAGTTTGATTACCAATATGATAGTAATTCCTTTTAGATAATCTAGATTTTCTATAAGTTCTAAGACTTTGTATTCTTCATATTCTTAAACTTGTCCACTCTTTGTCTAGTGGTGTCTATTAGGAGTATCCTGCTAGATACTCACTGGACCTTAGTGGGCTTATAGGTTTTGCAGTTCAGAGGAATTCTTGGTTGTTATTGCATCTGTCATTTATTTTATCCCTCCTCTTATTATTTGTTTTTTCTGTGTTCCAAATGAATTACTCAACTCAATCTTTCAGTATACTAACTGGCCCTTTATCTGAGTCAATGCTATTATTCAATCATCTATTGAGTTTATTCAGCAACTGTTTTCATATCCAAGGTTATTTTTTGGTTATTTTTCAAAATTGAATGTTATTTCATGGATGAGGTTTTCTTCCTTAGCTCTTTGAGGATATTAAATACAACATTTGTTTTAATATTATTTCAGGATGCTCTGTTAACTCTCCTCTTCAATGTTAGTTAAGTCCATCAGTTTGGTGGGCTTGTTAAGTCTCTTTCATAATGTAGCTTTCCTCAGATGTTTGATGGCTCTGTGCACTTATCTTCTTGGAGAGGGTTTGCTTTTCCTTTTGTTGTGCTGTGATCATGGTTAGCATTATCTCTGCAGCTTCCCATCTGTGTCCTTTTCCCAGAGAGATCTCAGACTTCTTCCACAGAGAATTCCATTTTTGTTTTCAGCATGACTGTATATTTTTTTTAATTTAAAAAAATGTTCTAACATTTCTATGGGTTGGGAGTAGGGGACCAATTTATCATATGTTGATCCTCAGACTGAAAATCGTTGATCTCTTTTTTTTCAAGTTAGCATAAAAATTACATTTATTGCAATTACAAAAGCAACAACATAGTTATAAGAAAACTAGTATTTGACTTTTTTAACTTACAGATCACTTTTACATGCATTATTGCTTTGATCTTGAAAATTCTGTGAATAGGTAGAACATATATGATTATTATAAAGTATACAGTTGGAAGAGACAAGTGTACAGAAGCTAGGTTATTTTCCTTAAGCTCATATGAGCTGTAAACATGAGGTAGGGATTCAAATTCAAAAGTTCTGTTCATTTTTATCTTACATTAACACCTGTTTTTATTGTTTTTAATGATTATAAGTATTCTAGAAGGGGTTACAAGACATGTAATTAACACCCATACATACAGTGTCCAGCTCAAGAAATGAAACATGATTGAAACAGTTGATGAGCTCAATATGTTCTTCCACGATTTATTTATTCATTCATATTCATTCATTTCTTAATGGATATTTTACTCTTACAGCAATGCTGTAACAAGAAATAGAAAGATCAGAATTTCAGAGTATGCATATTTCCAATTTTGTTTGATGTGCCAAGTTGCTTTCTCATCAGGCATGCATAAGTTACTCTTTTTTTCTTTGTTGTCAGCAACATTGTGTGTGTGTGTGTGTGTGAGTGAGAGAGAGAGAGACTATTGATCTCTTTTTGACCTATTCCATCTCTAGGTGTATATCTTAAGGAAATAATCAGATATGCATCAAGTATATTCCAGCATTATTTACTGAAAAAAGTAGAGATAATCTAAATGTCCATACAGAGGTTTATTTATAGTGCTAGTTAGTAATTTATTAAAATTTATTAAAATTCTGTAATGTAATTTAATACATTTAGTGGATTATTGACCAAAGTGAATTACATAGTAACTTAAAAGCCATATTAAAAAAATGACAGGGGTGAAAGTGCAGGATATATTATCAATGAGAGATTATAAAAAATTATACATACTAAATTTCAGGTTTTAAAAGTATACATACTGAGAGGTCCTAGCCACGGCAAGCAGACAATACAAAGAAACAAAAGCCATCCAGATTGGTAAGGAAGAGGTCAAATTGTCCCTGTTTGCAGATGACATGATATTGTACATAAAAAACCCTAAAGAATCCACTCCAAAACTACTAGATCTAATAACTGAATTCAGTAAAGTTACAGGATAGAAAATTAATACACAGAAATCTGTTGCATTTCTATACACTAATGGTGAGCTAGCAGAAAGAGAAATCAGGAAAACAATTGCATTCAAAATTGCATCAAAAAGATTAAAATACCTAGGAATAAACCTAACCAAGTGAAAGATCTATACTCTGAAAACTACAAGACACTCATGAGAGAAATTAAAGAAGATACTAATAAATGAAAACACATCCCGTGCTCATGGATAGGAAGAATTAATATTGTCAAAATGGCCATCCTGCCTGAAACAATCTACAGATTCAATGCAATCCCTATCAAAATACCTACAGCATTCTTCAATGAACTAGAGCAAATAGTTCTAAAATTCATATGGAACCACAAAGACCCCAAATAGCCAAAGCGATCCTGAGAAGGAAGAATAAAGTGGGGGGAATTACGCTCCGTGACTTTAAGCTCTACTACAAAGCCACAGTAATCAAGACAGTTTGGTACTGGCACAAGAACAGACCCATAGACCAATGGAACAGACTCGATAGCCCAGATATAAACCGAAGCATATATGATCAATTAACATATGATAAAGGAGCCATGGATATACAATGGGGAAATGACAGCCTCTTTAATAGCTGGTGTTGGCAAAACTGGACAGCTACATGTAACAGAATGAAACTGGAATATTGTCTAACCCCATACACAAAAGTAAACTCAAAATGGATCAAAAACCTGAATGTAAGTCATGAACCCATCAAACTCTTAGAAAAAAACATAGGCAAAAATCTCTTGGACATAAATACGAGCAACTTCTTCATGAACATACCTCCCCATGGAAGGGAAACAAAAGCAAAAATGAACAAGTGGGACTATATCAAACTAAAAAGCTTTTGTACAGCAAAGGACACCATCAGTAGAACAAAAAGATATCCTACAGTATGGGAGAATATATCCATAAATGACATATCCGATAAGGGGTTGACATTCCAAATTATATAAAGAGCTCACACACCTCAACAAACAAAAAGCAAATAAACCAATTAAGAAATGGGCAGAGGAGTTGAACAGAAACTTCTTCAAAGAAGAAATTCAGATGGCCAACAGGCACATGAAAAGATGCTCCACATCACTAATCATCAGAGAAGTGCAAATTAAAACCATAATGAGATATCACCTCACACCAGTTAGGATGGCCACTATCCAAAAAACAAACAACAAATGTTGGTGAGGATGTGGAGAAAGGGGAACCCTCCTACACTGCTGGTGGAAACGTAAATTAGTTCAACCATTGTGGGAAGCAGTATGGAGGTTCCTCTAAAAACTCAAAATAGAAATATGATTTGACCCAGGAATTCCACTTCTAGGAATTTACCCTAAGAATGTAGGAGCCCAGTTTGAAAAAGACATATGCACCCCTATGTATCACAGCAATATTCATAATACACAAGAAATGCAAGCAACCTAAGTGTCCCTCAGTAAATGAATGGATAAAGAAAATGTGGTACATATACACAATGGAATATTATTCAGTCATAAGAAGAAAACAAATCCTACCATTTGCAACAACATGGATGGAACTAGAGGGTATTATGCTAAGTGAAATAAGCCAGGTGGAAAAAGACAAAATGATTTCAATCATCTGTGGAGTATAAGAACAAAGGAAAAACTGAAGGAACAAAACAGTAGCTGACTCACAGAACCCAAGAATGAACTGACAGTTACCAAAGGGAAAGGAACTGGGGTAGATGGGTGGGAAGGGAGGGATAAGGGAGGAAAAGGGATATTACGATTAGCACACATAATGTAGCAGGGGGGGCCATACGGGAAGACAGTATAACACAGAGAAGACAAGTAGTGATTCAATAGCATCTTACTACGCTGATGGTCAGTGACTGCAATGGGGGATGTGGTGGGGACTTGATAATAGGGGGAGTCTAGTGAACATAATGTTGCTCATGTAATTGTATAGTAATAGCAAAAAAATGTATACATACTGAATAATAGTAAATACTAGCATTTGTTGAGTCCGTATGTGGCAGGCACTATTCTATGTGGTTAAGTCTCCA
This sequence comes from Smutsia gigantea, assembly GCA_032199065.1. NCBI lineage: Eukaryota > Metazoa > Chordata > Mammalia > Pholidota > Manidae > Smutsia > Smutsia gigantea. The sequence goes on along the minus strand of JAVSCE010010612.1, from coordinate 75,858 downwards.
TAACAAAAACCTTTTGAGGCAGTTAGCATTAGTCTCTTTGTTTTTAAAGTTTTAATAGTCTTTATGAAACGGGGATGGTTTATGTTAACAAATATATTAAATGGGGATGATTTGTAATTTCTGTGTAATTTCCTAATTTTGATATTTTACACATTTTTCCTCTTAATTACTTTTTTCATAATAGTTCATGCTATTTTGAAAGATAGAGCTGTTGTTATAACAATCTTTTCTCTTATTTATCTTAATCTTTACAAATATATACACCATTCTTTATTGTTTTTCTTACAGAATATTCCATGCATTTTGGACAAAAAGATGGAGTTGGTTTTTATTTTTAAAAAGATATTGTCAATTATCTGATCTGACTATAAATATTCACTTGATGAAGATGCATGGACTTGTCATTAGGTTGGACTAATGGTCACTTCTGAAAGCTTCTTCAACCACAATTTCTGTTTGAAAAATCAAGTATCAAAGAATATTAGGTTTAGAGTGGTATAATGATGTGTTTTCTCTGAGGACTACAGATTTTATAGAGACCACAGTTGGATTCCAGTTATATTCTCCAAAGTGTTTCAATCCTTCGATAAAGTTAATTCTGAAGAGTTTTATGTTTATGACCGACACCAAAAGATGGGAGAAAAAAATGGTAGGTTGAAACACCATTGTTAAGCATTATGTTTAAAAGTGTATAGAATATTTAATGAAGCTGAACTGTGGAATTTTCAAGGTTTTTTATTGCAATTGACTTTTCTGAATTAGAAGGAATTAAGGATTTATTCTCACATAGCTGATCATTTTGACAGTCTTTAAAATTAACTACATATGTTTAACTCAGTATTTTTGTGTACCTTAAAAAAATATTTTTTTTTTTAGAAAACTTACAGATTTACATAAAAATTGAGAAGATAGTAGAGAGAGTTCCATATCTCCTGGTCCCAGTGTTAGCTACAATTAACATATTTGTCTGGTATATTTGTTACAATTAATGAACCATTATTGACGTGTTATTATTAACTAAAGTCTATAGTTTATTCATATTTCCTTAGTTTCTACCTGATGTCTTTCTGTTCCAGGATCCCATCAAGGATACCATATTGCCTTTATTTGTCAGGTCTTCTTAGGGTCCTCTTCGATGTGACAGTTTCTAAGGCTTTCCTTGTTTGTGATTTTGTAGGATTTGTACCCAAGTATTTTGTAGGATGCCCCTCTATTGGAATTATGGACTGTTTTTTTTTCTCATGATTAGACTGGGGCTGTGGGTTTTTGGGAGAAATGCCACAGAGGTGAAGTGCCATTTTTACCACATCATATCAAAGATACATGTTATCAGCATGATTTTTCACTTGCTGATATTGAACTTGATATCCTGACTGACACAGTGTTACCTGCTTTCTCCATTGTAAATTATTTTTTTTCTCCCTTTACCTTCTGTACTCTTTGATAGGAGATCACTGTGTACAGCCAACACTTAAGGAGTGGGGATTTATGCTCCCTTTCTTTGAGAAAGGAGTATTTTGTTTATTTGGAAATCTTCTGCAAGGGAGATGTCTCCTTTCACCCATTTGTGTATTTATTCAGTCATTTATTATATCAGTATGGACTCATGAGTACTTATTTTATACTTTGGGTTATAAACCAGTACTGTTTTATTTTGTTACTCAAGTTGTCCCAGAATTGGCCATTGGGAGCTCTTTCAGTTGGCTCTGTCCCTTTGACATACCGTTATCAATGCAGATGGTTTTGTTTTGTTTGCTTTTGTTTTTTAGCATGTCCTCATTTTCTGGTACTAGACGATGCTCCAGGATCATCTTGTATATTTTCTGCACCAGTCCTAGAATCAGCCATTTCTTGAATGAGCCTTGGTTCCTTTTATTGGAGAATGATACTAGAAACCAAGATCCAGGCAGTAGGCGTGCTTGTTATTACTGGGGGGTCCTTGCTTATAGGCCCTCTCAACCTAACAGAGCAAGGAAAAATATGTGTATAGTAACCTGTGTATACATGTCTATAAATATTTATTTATGTAGCCATCTATATATTAAGCTAAACATGAATTTATACTGATGTTTCCAACTCTAACCCATTACCATATGAATCATTCTAGCCTACTCTCTTTGCTTTCCTGTAAACTCTACTCCAACCATGAGAAACTGTGGCTCCCACCATCTGTTACCCATTTGCTTTAACTGCTCAGTTCTAGTATATATACATAGCAGTATCAGAAATATAAACTTATTCCCAGGTGGAAAACTACAGTGCTTGTACACAGTACCTTTTGCTTTTAGTATTAAAAATACCACTTACTTCCAGTTATTTAGATCAGCACATTTTCCACCCAGCCCTTCAGTGAGGTGGTATATACATTTTTAATACATTTAGATTTTCTTGTTACAGTCTGCATTCCTTTCTGGGATCCCAAACCACTTAGATGATATTTTTTAATTTGCATACATTAAGTTCACTCTATATGCTTTAAAGTTCTGTGGATTCTGACAAATGCATAATTCATGTATCCACTGTTACAGTATTATACAGAATAGTTTCATGGCCCCTTAACATAACTTGCAAATGTGTGGATTGTTATATAGATCATAGTACTGATTTCACTGGACCATAATCTAAGCCAGTGGTTCTCAAACTTTTTTTTGGTCTCAGGACTACTTTATACTCTTAAAAGTATTTGAAACCCCTCACAGCTTTTGTTTTTGTAGATAATCTCTTCATATTTACTGTATTAGGAACTGAAAGTGAGAAACTTAAAAAATGTTAATTGGCTCATTTAAAAAAAAATAATAAACCCAGCATGTTAACATAAATTACATTTCTGTGAAAAATAACTATTCTGTAAAAAAAATTAGAAGATCATTGTTTTACATTTCTACAAGTCTTTTTAATAGTTGGCTTAATAGAAGAGAGATTCTCGTATTTGCTTCTGCATTCAATCTCTGGTATGTTGCTTTCATTGAAATGTATAAAGAAAATGAAGCTTCACACAGACAAGAAGTTAGGAAAAGGAAGAATATTTTAATAACCTTTCAGATAATTGTGGGTATTTTTCTTTGATACAACTACGAAACTCAAGTAATCATTCCTTCAAGGTTAGTTACAGTGTGGAATCTGAACTCATATCAGTGAATTTCTTTATACTCTGTTAGCACTGGTCTGTCTTACACTTTGAATGGGTCTTTTACACATATGATTTTATAACATGCATTGGCCACTTGAATATATTGTTTCAGCAGATTTTCCAAATGTTGACAAATTTCATCATAAAACATTTAAAAATCACATTTGTTAATATTGTTACCAGTCTCATCAAAAAGTGGTTAATTAATGAAAAGCTGTCAAGCTTACTATGGCAGGGTTTCCAAATTTCCAATTTTAACTTGGTAGCTTGAATTTTACCATTGGCAGCATATGCTGTTAGTTTTGTCCTTTAAGTGATAGGTTCACTTTGCTCTTTTTTGAGGAAATGTGTCTCAAACTAAAAACCATAATTTTTATTAGTGGTTCCTTTAAGTAAAAATGATTTTTCATGGGGGAACAAAAACAGTTTAGTTTACAGCTCAAATAATCACACTAGTGCTTTTCCTTGAGGCAGTTATTGTTCTGTGGTAATCATTTATGTTGTCTACCAAGGACATTCTTAAGTGAAATTGGTGGTAAAGAATACAGAGACTTACTAGTAGTTTGCTGCCACTTCCTTGGTTCATGCGAAGACACCAACACTTAACTCAGCAGTGTTTGTGTACCATCAGTTTGTGTCAATGTAAAAAAAGCAAATCTTTTCTTAGTATTGCCATTAAAATAGTTTAACCTAGTATATTCTCTGAAGGGATTTGGGGACCCTCAAGGTTTCATAGACCACACTTGGCTGATCACAGGCTCATAGATACCATAGAGATCCTCTAGACCAATGCCCTGAAGCTCCTCAAGGGAGAGAGATATATTTCTGTGTACCTAGGTCATCATCAGTGTTTTGGTAGGTATTCCATAAATATTCATCTAGTAAGTGAATTCGATCAGTGTAATTGATGAGCATTACCTGTTTACAAAGACTGTCTATCTCAAGTGAGATTGGGAAACATAGTGTAACTATATAATTGTCCTTGTTTTATAAAGCTGCTAGACTTCTTGCTTCATGATTATGTTCTTGCAATAATTCGTTATACCTAGCAAAGTAAGGAAGCAAGCTTGGACAGCAGTAGAGTTATCAGATGGCATTCTTCATTTCTGGATGCAAGTAGCAGCAATACCGATATACTGATTTGATTTTCAATTCAAGTACCTGCTTCTGTATTCTTTGTAGATGTCTTCTAGTAAAGTATACTGAAATATTTACAGTTTTAGATTATAACACTGAGCATACATACAATGCACAAAGAAGTAAAGAAAAAGAGCAAGAAACTAAAGTTTACATTGTGGTAACAGTCTGCAGTTGAAATGAGTCACTCAGATGTTTCTCCTTAATATATTCATTTACTTCTTATTCAAAAAGTTATTAATTGGATCTATAACCTCATTTATCAGATAGATTAGTTATCTCATTACTGTGGTTAAAAGTTTTCATAGCAAGAAGACAAAAGTCAGCAAGAGGGAAGACATGAGGAACAAGAGCAATTTAAATAGGACAATTAAATGTAGCAATATGAAATAATAAGGGTGTCAGAAGGAATAATATATTAAAGACCTAGAACAAATAAATATGAATTATTTAGTTACATTCATTTATTGTATGAGCAGATAGTTTTAGTATTTTTTGATTGGTTACATTTTAAATTATATTGCTAGTATCCTAGCAATTATATATAGGAATTATTCTGTTCCAAGACTAAGAAGGAATAATATATTAAAGACCTAGAACAAATAAATATGAATTATTTAGTTACATTCATTTATTGTATGAGCAGATAGTTTTAGTATTTTTTGAATTGTTATATTTTAAATTATATTGCTAGTATCCTAGCAATTACATATAGGAATTATTCTATTCCAAACTAAGCATTTACCCTGTTTTTTAATAATTCATTTTAAGTATTTCCTATCAGAATAATTTAGATCATGTATTGACATTTCTAATGGTTTTCAATCCTTGTCACTGAAAAACAAAAATTCAATTAAGTCCTATTTTTCAGTATCACTGATATTTTCTCAGGCCACATGAGCGTTGTATATGATTGCAGAAGGTTATGCTACCTAAAGCTATTTCTAAGTACCTTTCAAAACCCTTCCCATGTAGATGTCCACCTCAAATAAAGATAAATCTCTAGTATGGTGTGTTGACTCATGTCCCCGAAAAGAAATATGGTAACAATAAATAAGTGCTTTCAAAAATAGTTCTAACTAAAAACAATGATTCTGTCATAAGTCAGGGAAAAACTTAATGATTTTAAGGATTCTGGGAAAGTCTTCCTTCACAAAATACTTTCCCCTCTCATCTGAGTTGTCTCTAAAATTCCAAATTAAAGATGAATTCCTTTAGCTTAAGATAATACTCCGTGTTAAATTATCTACAGTAATTTCTTGCTAATTGTCATTTGCTTTTCTGCCCACTAACTCTGTGAGATAGTGCTATTATTCCCACTTTATAGATAGGGTCACACAACTAGTAAATGGTAATGCTGAGAATCAGACCTAAGTATATCTGAACTCCAAAGCCCAGATTGTTAATCACCACTCCTGTTCTTCCATTGACTCCTGAGATAATATTCTGGGCTTTCCTTCCTCCCCCTGTTCCTTCTTGGTCTCCATGATTCCATTTTCTTGTACTTGTCCCTCACATGTTGATGTTCTATAAAAGACCCTCTTCTCATTCTGTGTTTTCTCTCTAATCACATCTACTCTGGCTTCAGCAAGCATTTGTGTACTGTTGACTCCAAAATTTGTGTAACTCGACCACATCTTACTTTGGAGCCCATATATCCAGTTTAATCACCCCACTTGAATTTCTACCTTTATTCTACCATAATTTTTCCACCCTTTTATTTTTATTTATCTACCTTTATTCTGTAACTCAGTGAATACTGTTACAATACATATGGTTGCTTGAGTCAGAAATTTAGTTTGACTCTTCCCTCTTCCCACTGCCACCTGAATGATCTAAGAAACAATCTAACCACACTGTAAGGTGCTTTTAAACCTCTGGAGTGGCCCCCATAGCCTTCATATAAAAATGAAGTTGGCTTAGCAGAGCACACAAGGCTCTCCATAACCATAGCCCCTGCCTGCTTCTAAAGTATCATTTCTCATCCCTTTGGTCTCTTACATTCAAATGTTGAAACCTTGTCTGAGCTGTGCTATGGGAAATTAAATGTAGGCTTAGTCTTCTGTAGTACACATTGGCCCAGAGTTTTAACAGGGAAACAACACCCCTCCTGAGACTGCTGTGGTGACAGCAGCCCTAATTAGCCAGAGATCCCATGTGGATAAGGTGACTTTGCCAGGGAGAGTTGAGGCTCTGAGGCCTAAGCATCCAGTGAATCTCACTCTATTGCCAAATTGGAGGCTCTAAGTTTAATTTTTATTAAGGAAAATGTTTTTGTAAAGGTAGTGGGCTCTTTGCTCATTAATCTTCTTAATGGCTTCTCGTGACCTTTCTAAAACGTAATTATTATGTCCCTCTTTTGCTTAAGACCCTATTTCTTTTTAACATTTTTACAGTTATTTATATAAGTAGTATTTAACATTTTAGATATTTTTGTTACTTTTAAATATAGTGTAAGTTTGAGATTCAGCTTTTGCTGATTTAATTGCCTTACTCATATGTCTGTTTTCACCTATGAAAAGATTATTTTTCTCTAGGAAATTTTTGATTAAGGTGTTAGCTGGGCATCTGAAATGTTGGTTTACCTACATAACTATGAAAACATTAAATATTTTCCTTTATGAAATTATTACAAAGTTAATATAAAAGGCATTTTAAAACATTGTTGGACATTTAATTATTTCAACACTTCTGAGCTGTTTCATTCTGAAACCATCTACTTACCATACTTGGAGGTTATATCCCCAAAACTTAGAAAATATGTGTGTATATGCCCATACATATGCCCACTACCACCCTAGAATGAGGTCATTCTTTGTTTTTCAGTCAACTCACTAAAATTTTTAACATTTTGTAAATTAGCAGAAATAAGTGAGATACTTAGATCATATTCTCGGTTGCTAGTTATTTTAAAAAAATAATGACCAAAATATTTTTCCTTAAAGAGAGTGATAGACCACTTAAATCTTGATTTTGTTTAGAAACCAAGTGGATTTTCTATAACATGTGCCTTGGGAAAATTATAGCCTATTTGTTTTGGGCTCTTAGGCTATTCCCTTTTTTTGCTAGGTGATGCAGAAACTTTCTGGATGGAGCTGGAAGATGCTGGAAAAGTGGACTTCATATTTGAACAAGTGCAAAAAGTGCTGCAGTCATTAAAACAAAAGATCAAAGATGGGTCTGCCACAAATAAAGGTATGAAAGAACAAAAACGTTCAACATATTTAATGCTAAATATTATCCACTGGCAATACAGTATAATTTGGTTTCCAGTATTATTATTTGTTTTAAAAGTCAAATAATTTATTTTGTTTTCTAGGAACCTAACATCAGTTCTGTTTGCTTTTTGTGTGTGTGCACTCTGCTTCTGTAGGATTTTGATTTTCCCAAATCATGGACATATTGTAAAAGTGGGTGAAGGTGATTACTTTGAACAATTCCTACTGAATTTATCTCTTTTTATCTCAGGCTGCTTCTCCCCCATTTTATCTTTTTTATCCTTCTTAACTTCTGTTTGAGGGGACGGGGTATTGCAAAAGTAGTATGTGCAATATTTAGTACATAAAGAAAAATTAACAAAAACATTACTCCATCATTCAGAGACTAGTTTTTATAAATATGAAAGTACATATAACTGTATTTTGCCTGTTTTAAACAACTTTCCCTAATAATCTTCTGAAAGCAAAACTTGTGTTCTACATAGGCAGTCAGTTCAGTCATCCAAGTTTTTATTTTTTTATTTCTTTGGTTCAACTCTGTTTGGTTTTGAACATAAAATTTTTGTTTGGACATCTTCATTCCATCAGGAAATATGATTTTCAAGCAAATTTTCCCCAAATTGTTTTTTTCCCCAGACTTTGCTATACTTTTTGGGTTTCTACTGACATTATTATGTGCTTGCCCGAAAAGTTCATACTATTTTTCATTTTAAAATTCTTTTTCCTCATTTCTTCATGAGTCAGATATATCTAGGTTTGAATCCAGTTTTACTACTACTTAACTGGATGGCCTGGAATAAGTAATTTATACTAAGCTTCAGTTTCTTTGTCTCTAATACAGACAATAATCACCATAATATTGCTCATTTAATTGTAGATTAATGATATCAAAATAAACTTAAAAAAAACAACAAAAATAAAATAAAATTAATTAATTAAAAAAAAAAAGAACCTCTCAGAGGAGTTGTGAAGCTTAAGTGAGACAAAGTAAATTGTTTGCATGGTATCTGGCACAATGAATAAAGATGGGGCTCCTGATTGTTTCCATTTGGTCCTTAACAGAATACAACCAGGCAATGATTCTAGTGAATGAAGCCAATATAAGTAACAATTCAACAATGATAAAAGGTATGTACATTTCTAATCACTTAATTAGATGCCAGGTTAACTAATGACAATTTCAAATATTCTCTGGTATTTTCTTGAAGCAGGCTTAATTGACTTAATTATATGTCAGGTTAACTAATGACAATTTAAAATAAAATGTAAGGTCTATATTGGTAAGTTCCCCTATTAAATGATAAATCCTACCTGTCCAGAGATTAGGAGATGCACACTCTACTAAGCCTCTTAGGGAACAAATGAACAACTGTATTTCTTCAAAAAAAACTTCTCTTACAAGAAGGGCAAATAGAATTCTAAGATTCCAAACCACTGTTAACCTGCTTTATGTGAAGAACAATACTAGAAAGTTAAGTTTCTAGATTATTATTAATTAGATTATCAGTCTTCCAAACTCTAAACAAATCCATTTTAGAAGGAATTGGGCAAAGATAATGTACCAGGACTAGAAAAGGAAAATTTGAAAAGTTGTTTTATTAGAATCACTATCCTATAACTCTTAGTGTGTGACTAATGTGCTAAAATGTTGAAGAAGTGCATTTACTAGATTTTAATAAATACTACAAAATTTTGTCAACAAATTTCAATGATTTTAGCTGTCATAATTTAAAGTTTTAAACCTCTGAGAATATATAGCCTAGCATCATCAGTTTATTTTAAAAGGAACCTTTTGTTATTCAAAAGTGTTCTCAATTTCAGTAGCTGATGTATAATTTCAGAAGAGTAGATTATTTAAGAAAACAGCCTTTCCCAGCATCTCTCAGTAGCACTTGGAATCAACACGCCTTTAGAGATTACATTAGTTTTGCTAGAGAAAGGCTTTTAAATGAAAGAGGTGGTAAGAAGAACTGGTTCTACGCAATGTTATATTTTTTCTGAAGCGATCTATTTCCCACTAACAGAAAGTATGTTGGGTTTTTGTTTGTGTTCTTTTAAAGTAATAATTTCATCAATAGAAATGCTGAATATTATAATTTTTCATTTTTATATAGTTCATCTAAAATGTAATGAATTTATCGAAATAAAAGTACTGTGTTTGCCAGTGGTAGAACAGTGATTGTAGTAAGTAATTTGGGAGTTATGTAATTGACACTACTGACAATGCAAGGATTAAGAACTTTATAGTAATGAAGTTTCATGTTAGTGTTTATTTTTAAAAGAATATTGAGGTTGGGAGAAACCAAAGGACTTGATGTTGAAGTCAAAATAAGCCATCCCAGACCAGCCTGCACTCCCCACTCCAATAACTGTTTATTTTCTTTGCTTCTGTATAACCAAATATTTGCCACAGTCTTGTACAAAGGACTGGATACTCTCTTCTTAAAAAGAGAGAAATTATCATCTCCCCATCCAATGATTACTTTTAAATCTCTTGTTTTTTCAGTAAATCTTATTTCCAACTATGCTTACATTGACTTGTTTTATTCACATTTGTTCATACAGGTTTATATGACTCATACAAAGAAATTAGCTGGGAAAAATAAAATATTCTCAACTTGTAAAACTTAAGTTTTAATCTGTTACAGCTTTATTCAACCATCAGATTTTAAACCTTCACTTGCTTAAACTATTTTTATTAACCTTTTTTTTTTAAATAGGACTTGTCTGTACTAAAGAATCAATGCAAATTAATCAGGATGAGAATAACTTTTTTTCTTTGTGCATAAGAAAAAGCACATTAGAAAAAAAATCTTTAAACCAAACATTGAATATTCCACATACCCATTTTAAAAAATAAGAACAGGAAGTCTCTAACTTTCTTGATTAACTACACAGCGTATTTCTATACTATAGTCAGAGAGTAAGAGTGGGTGAAGTAGAAAAAGAAGAGACAAGAAATGAGATGAAATTAAATGCACAAATGAGAGACTAAAAGAAATATGAAAAGACAAATGGAAAAACAAAATGTGAGGTACCAAAATACCCAACTCCACCCAAAAAAAATAGTAGCAGAACAATGAAAAAATAAAAGCTACATAAACTTTCCATTTTCTGACCTATTTATAGAGCTTTTAAGAGTTATGTTATTTGTCTATAAAATACAAGCAAAAGTAGGGGTACTTCATGTTCACCTTAAAGATTGATTAAAATTCAGATAAAACTTAAGGCTAAACTAGAATTTCTGCAGTAGAAATCTCTTCTACGTCTCTTCTCTTAGTGTTTTGAAAATACTGACACCTTTTTTGGCTCAGTCTTAAAATCTTAACATGTTTGCAGATTTAAGGGCTCCATGTATTTACTAATCATTAAAGACATTTAGATATTACAGTTGAATGATTTTTAACTTGGTGTACTTGGTGTTCATGTTAGTATTTTTTTAATGTAGATCATATAGCTGTGACCCAGAATGAACAGGAAAATAAATCAAGTTCATTACCCTCTCCATCATATGAAGATTCCTTTCCTGAAGGCTGTACATTTCTGTATGTATATAAGTTAATTTGTTTATGTTGTTAATGCTTTTGTTCCTGGAGATTTACTTTTTTTAAACATTGGACATAAGAGTAGGTAGAATATATAAAAGATTTCCATCAAAAGCTTTAATAGTTGTAAATTTTATAGATAACTATATATATTAGAAAATTAGAAGCTAATTGGAACATTTAGTTTAGATAATTATATTTTAAACCTGAATACAGGAGTTGGTCTGTTCTTGTTAAGTGTCCCTTTTTTGGTTTTAAATTCATTATCCTAGCTTGTCAGAATTCTTTGGAATTTTGACTATCTTATCTGTTATGTTTTCTTCCCTTTGTAGTTTTTCTTCTTGTTCAGATATATTAAATGAGCTTTGTAGTCTTTATTATAGTCACAGAGAACAATATTGGATAGGACAGAACCAAAGACAAAACCTGGCTGGCTCATTATTGGGGAGACCTCTTTTCATTACTGTTCAAAAAGAATTTCAACCAGTGAACTTACTTAACCTCTACCATTGTCCCACCTACATTTCTCTATCTTAACACACAGGGCTACTGTGAGAAATCAGGATTCATTGCTATAGCATTGTATATATATCATTACCAAACTTTATCAAACCTCATTAAAAAGGAAAATTGCATCAGTTTGTACTTTTATTACCTAATTCATGTTGGCTTTTCAGATCTTAAGTATTTATAAGTTACATGCTTGATTCTCTCTTCTAGCAGTTGTTTGGAGATCAATATTAAGCTAACCATTCTGTATTTTCTGGAATGTTCCCTTTTTAAAAAACATTCGGGACACATTTTCCTAATTTTCATTGATAGGTGAATTTTTTTTCAAGACCTTGAGATTTCATTGTTTAGGCCTAGACTCTTAAATATGTTTAAATAAACTAGCATTCTAGGGTATCTTTTTAACTTCACAAACTTCAGTTTCTTCCTTTCATTTTTGTCTGGTCTTTCCACATTTTGTCTGGCAATACTTATACATGAAAAAATAGCTCGTTTGAGCTCCTCCTTTTCTCTGTTACCAGTTAACCTTATGCTATCTTTCCCCTAACAGATTGTCTTCTTTTTCCAAATATAGCTTTAAAATCTTTCTTGCTATTTTATTAGCAGTTTTGGAAACCTCAGTTCTTAGTAGGCTTGAGTCTTTTTGACATTTTTCTTGTAGGTTCACACCATTATGTTGTATTCATAATTGGTCTTTTTTTTCTTTTGTACACATTCTTTTAAAAATCTGAGCTTCCCAGAGAAATTAAATTTGTTTCTCTAATTATTTTCCCATCTCATTAGGATTATTTGTGATTGCATAATCTGTATTTCATTTCCTTAGAACAGTTCTTCTTGTGCTGTATTCCCACTCAGAGGCTTTGTCCATGAGATCATATCTAATTTTTTCTGGAATCTTTTCAGATGAAGGGACGTGTCTAATAAGGCTCAGGATTTTCTTCCTTTGCCATTAAGAATTCTAAAGCCCCATTTCATTCTTGCCAGAATTATGTTTAAATAATTCCTTCTGTATTTCCTCTGCAGATCTTGAGTTTATTACTTGTTTTGCTTTCAGTAGTTAAACCCTTAGCAGACCAGTAGTCACATAGGCAGACTGGCAAACTAAATAGTGAATAACTCAAGCCACGAGTTCTCAACCTCTGCTGAATTGCTCAGTCTTATCATTTGTCCATGGCAAAACCAAAGTGAAAAATCTTGGGTCTGATAGGAAACTGGCATTCTGTATTTTATTCTTGAGTTGAATTGAATTTCCACTCCATATTAATGAGCTATGACATAGATAAATGTAAAAACAAAAATTTCTTTCCAATCATAATCCTTTCACAAAGAGCCACTTTTGTGATGTTTGGAAATATGACTTAATTCTTTTTCTTAGTAAAGAAAGTACTTTGGTTTGTCAGGAACACACACCTAACTCAAGCCAACTGGGTAAGAGAATTTATTAGAGATGCATCAGGTGTGCAATTTTGGCTAATATACATGGTGAAAGTGGGCTTGCTCTAATGCGGAAGGATACAGGTGTATAAATCACTTGAGAGTGATTAGTCTGTATCAAAACAAAGAACAAAGCCATGAGAGCCTAAGATAATTTATTACAGTGAATGGATTGAACAAAACAAAACAAATGAGAGTATATCTCAGACAAATAGAAGTGCTCAGAGTTAAGAGTATATTGTAATGCTTTATAAGAAAATGGGGTAGCCATACTGTAGGGGGGTCATGGGGAAGGCAGTGTAGCATGGAGAAGACAAGTAGTGACTCTACAGCATCTTACTACACTTATTGACAGTGACTGTAATGGGGTATGTGGTGGGGACTTGATAATGGGGGGAATGTAGTAATCATAATGTTTCTCATGTGAAACCTTCATAAGATTGTGTATCAATGATATCTTAATAAAAAGAAAAGGTAGTAGCAAGGAACTTGCACTTAACGGTAGGGGAAAAAGCAATTCCAAGCACAGGTTTTAAAAGAAACTAGGAAATATTGCATACCAAAATGAATAAATAAATTAATAAAAACAATTACTAAAGTGGACTAGGCTAAAGAAGGTACATGTTAAATGGAAGAAACATTATAAGCATATATATCTATGGAATGTTTACCCAACATTATTCAAAAAAAATAAACTTACCTGATTTTCCTTCTCATTTTTAATGTCTAAATGTAAAAAAAGTTTTAGTATCAATCTTCAAGTATAAGAATCAAGACAAAAATAAAAACAACAAAACAACAAAAATCAGGCTACCACCAGATTTAACCTCTGCAAAAGCTCAGGAAACAGCATCCACGGGCTCTTCTGGAAACTTTCTCAGACAACCTCTTGCTGACCAAAAGATGAGTCAGAATGTAAAATTTAGGATTGGAGAAGACATGTATTTAGGAAATACCAGTGGCATGAGAACCATCTACATATTGAGTTAATTATAATAAATATGACTTTTTAAATTAGGAGCTATGGACACCCTTCATGGTATGCAAAATTTTATGTTAATAGTATATTTCTAGGGAGTGAGTTAATAGCATTCATCATATTGTCAGAAGAATTCATAGCCCTAAAAAGCTTAAATATCACTATTGTGGATACAGATTCTAAATAAAATTTTAGCAAATCTAATACAGAGAAATATTAAAAGATTGAGATGACTGTGTAGGATGTAGGATTTATAATAGTCAAGAAGGAATGATTTATTTTTTTTTATATTTTATTAAGGTATTATTGATATACACTCTTATGAAGGACTCACATGAAAAAAAGTGGTTACAACATTTACCGATATTATCAAGTCCCCACCCATACCCCAATGCACTCACTATCCTTCAGTCTAGTAAGATGCCACAGATTCACTATTTGCCTTCTCTATGCTACACTGTTTTCCCCATGATCCCCCACACCATGTGTACAAAACATACTACCCCTCAATCTCTTTCTCCCTCCTTCCCCAACTGACCCCCCACACCCTTCCCCTTTGATAACTACTAGTTCCTCCTGAGTCTGCTGCTATTTTGTTCTTTCAGTTTTGCTTCATTGTTAGACTCCACAAATGAGGGAAATCATTTGGCACTTGTCTTTCTCCTCCTGGCTTATTTAACTGAGCATAATATCCTCCAGCCCCATCCATGTTGTTGAAAATGGTAGGATTTGTTTCTTATGGCTGAATAGTATTCCATTGTGTTTATGTACCACATCTTCTTCATCCATTCATCTACTGATGGACACTTAGGTTGCTTCCGTATCTTGGCTATTGTAAAAAGTGCTGCAATAAACATAGGGGTGCATATGTCTTCTTGAATCTGAGAAGTTGTATTCTTTGGGTAAATTCCAAGGAGTGGGATTCCCGGGTCAAATGCTATTTTGATTTTTAGTTTTTTGAGGAACTACCATATTGCTTTCCACAATGGCTGAACTAGCTTACATTCCTACCAGCAGTGTAGGAGGGCTCCCCTTTCTCCGCATCCTCACCAGCATTTGTTGTTCTTAGTCTTTTCAGTGGTGGCCATCCTTACGGGTGTGAGGTGATATCTCATTGTGGTTTTAATTTGCATTTCCGTAATGATTAGTGATGTGGAGCATCTTTTCACGTGTCTGTTGGCCATCTGAATTTCTTTGGAGACGTGTCTGTTCAGCTTCTCTGCCCATTTTTTAATTGGCTTATTTGCTTTTTGTTTGTTGAGGTGACTTAGAGCTTTATATAATTTGGATGTCAACCCCTTATCAGATATGTCATTTATGAATATATTCTCCCATACTGTAAGGTGTCTTTTTGTTCTACTGATGGTGTCCTTTGCTGTACAGAAGCTTTTCAGCTTCATATAGTCCCACTTGTTCATTTTTGCTTTTGTTTCCTTTGCCCGGGGAGATATGTTCATGAAGAAATTGCTCATGTTATGCCCAAGAGATTTTTGCCTATATTTTTTTTTCTAAGAGTTTTATAGTTTCATGACTTACATTCAGGTCCTTGATCCATTTTGACTTTACTTTTGTATATGGGGTTAGACAATAATCCAGTTTCATTCTCTTACATGTAGCTAGCTGTCCAGTTTTGCCAACACCAGCTGTTGAAGAGGCTGTCATTTCCCTGTTGTATACCCTGGCTCCTTTATCATATATTAATTGACCATATATGGTTGGGTTTGTTTCAGAGCTCTCTAGTCTGTTCCATTGGTCTATGGGTCTGTTCTTGTGCCAGTACCAAATTGTCTTCAGTACTGTGGCTTTGTAGTAGAGCTTGAAGTTGGGGAGCATAATCCCCCCAGCTTTATTCTTCCTTCTCAGGATTGCTTTGGCTATTCGGGGACTTTAGTGGTTCCATATGAATTTTAGAATGGTTTTCTCTAGTTCATTGAAGAATGCTGTTGGTATTTTGATAGGAATTGCATTGAATCTGTAGATTGCTTTAGGCAGGATGGCCATTTTGACAATATTAATTCTTCCTATGCATGAGCACGGATGTTTCCATTTATTGGTATCTTCTTTAATTTCTCTCGTGAGTGTCTTGTAGTTTTCAGAGTATAGGTCCTCCACTTCCTTGGTTAGGTTTATTCCTAGGTATTTAATTCTTTTGGGTGCAGCAGTGAATGGAATTGTTTTCCTGATTTATCTTTCTGCTAGTTCATTGTTAGTATATAGGAATGCAACAGATTTCTACTTATTAATTTTGTATCCTGTTACTTTGCTGAATTCATATATTAGATCTAGAAGTTTTGGAGTGGATTCTTTAGGTTTTTTTATATACAATATCATGTCATCTGCAGACAGGGACAGTTTACCTTCTTCCTTGTCACTATGGATGCCTTTTATTTCTTTGTGTTGTCTGATTGCCATGGCTACAACCTCAAATACTTTGTTGAACAGAAGTGGGGAGAGTGGGCATCTTTGTCTTGTTCCCGATCTTAAAAGAAAACCTTTCAGCTTCTCGTGGTGAAGTATAATGATGGCTGTGGGTTTCTCATATATGGCGTTTATTATGTTGAGGTACTTGCCCTCTGTACCCATTTTGTTGAGAGTTTTTATCATGAATGGATGTTGAATTTTGTCAAATGCTTTTTCAGCATCTGTGGAGATGATCATGTGATTTTTGTCCTTCTTTCTGTTGATGTGGTGGATGATGTTGATGGATTTTCTAATATTGGACCATCCTTACATCCTTGGAATACATCCTACTTGATCATAATGGATGATCTTTTAAATATATTTTTGAATTCTGTTTGCTAATATTTTGTTGAGTAATTTTGCATCTATGTTCTTCAGGGATATTGGTCTGTAATTTTCTCTTTTTGTGGTGTCTTTTCCGGTTTTGGTATTAGAGGGATGCTGACCTCACATAATGAGTTTGGAAGTATTCCCTCTTCTTCTACTCTTTGGAAAGCTTTAAGGATGATGGATATTAGGTCTTCACTAAATGTTTGATAAAATTCAGCAGTGAAGCCATCTGGGTCAGTGGTATTCTTCTTAGGTAGGTTTTTGGTTACCAGTTCAATTTCGTTGCTGGTAATTGGCTGTTCAGATTTTCTGTTTCTTTCTGGGTCAGCCTTGGAAGGTTGTATTTTTCTAGAAAGTTGTCCATTTCTTCTAGGTCATCCTGTTAGCATTTAATTTTTGATAATATTCTCTAATAATTCTCTGTATTTCTGTGGTATCTGTAGTGATTTTTACTTTCTCATTTCTGATTCTGTTTATGTGAGTAGACTCTCTTTTTTTCTTGATAAGTCTGGCTAGGGGCTTATCTTTTTTGTTTATTTTCTCAAAGTACCAGCTCTTGCTTTCATTGATTCTTTCTATTGTTTTATTCTTCTCGATTTTATTTATTTATGCTCTACTGTTTATTATATCCCTTCTTCTACTGACTTTGGGCCTCATTTGTTCTTCTTTTTCTAGTTTCGTTAACTGTGAGTTTAGACTGCTCATATGGGATTGTTCTTCTTTCCTGAGGTAGACCTGTATTGCAATATATACTTTCCTCTTAGCATGGCCTTCGCTGCATCCCTCAGATTTTGCAGTGTTGACTTATTGTTGTCGTTTCTCTCCATATATTGCTTGATCTCTGTTTTTGTTTGGTCATTGATCCATTTGTTATTTAGGAGCATGTTGTGAAGCCTCGATGTGTTTGTGGGATTTTTCATTTTCTTTGAGTACTTTATTTATAGTTTTATACCTTTGTGGTCTGAGAAACTAGTTGGTACAATTTCAATCTTTTTGAATTTACTAAGGTTCTTTTTGTGGCCTAGTATATGATGTATTCTTGAAAATGTTCCATGTGTACTTGAGAAGAATGTGTATTCTGCTGCTTTTGGGTGTAGAGTTCTGTAGATGTGTGTTAGGTCCATCTGTTCTAATGTGTTGCTCAGTGCCTCTGTCTTATTTATTTTCTGTCTGGTTGATCTGTCCTTCAGAGTGAATGGAGTGTTGAAGTCTCCTAGAATGACTGCACTTGCATTCTATTTCCCCTTTTAATTCTGTTAGTATTTGTTTCACATATGTAGGTGCGCCCATGTTGGGAACATAGATATTTATAATGGTTATATCTTCTTGTTGGATTGACCCTTTTCTCATTATGTAATGTCCTTCTTTGTCGCTTGTGACTTTCTTTGTTTTGAAGTTATTTTGTCTGCTAATAGTACTGCAACTCCTGCTTTTTTCTCCCTATTAGTTGTGTGAAATATCATTTTCCATCCCTTCACTTTTAGTCTGTGTGTGTCTTGGGATTAAAGTGAGTCTCTTGTAGGCAGCATATAGATGTGTCTTGCTTTTTATCCATTCAGTGACTCTATGTCTTTTTTTTTTCTTTTGATATTATTAATGTACAATTACATGAGCAATATTATAGTTGCTAGACGCCCCCTTTTCTCAAGTCCCCACCACATACCCCATTACAGTCACTATCCATCAGTGTAGTAAGATGTTATAGAATCACTGGGTCAAATGGTATTTCTATTTTTAGTTTTTTTTGTGGAACCTCCATATTGCTTTCCACAGTGGTTGAACTAGCTTACATTCCCACCAGCAGTGTAGGAGGGTTCCCCTTTCTCCGCATCCTCGCCAGCATTTGTTGTTCTTAGTCTTTTTGGTGCTGGCCATCCTTCCTGGTGTGAGGTGATATCTCATTGTGGTTTTAATTTGCATTTCCCTGATGATTTGTGATGTGGAGCATCTTTTCATGTGTCTATTGGCCACATGAATTTCTTCTTTGGAGAATTGTCTCTTCATATCCTCTGCCCATTTTTTAATCAGGTTATTTGCTTTTTGGGTGTTGAGGCATGTTAGTTCTTTGTATATTTTGGATGTTAGCCCCTTGTCGGATATGTTGTTTACAAATATATTCTCCTATACTGTAGGATGCCTTTTGTTCTGTTCATGGTGTCCTTTGTCATACAGAAGCTTTTAGTTTGATATATATATATAGTCCCATGTTTTCAATTTGCTTTTGTTTCACTTGCTCGAGGAGATGCTTTCAGGAAGAAGTTGTTCATGTTTATATTCAGAAGATTTTTGTTGTGTTGTCTTTGAAGAGTTTTATGGTCTCATGATGTACATCTATGTCTTTGATACATTTCAAGTTTACTTTAGTATATAGCGTTAAACAATAATCCAGTTTCATTCTCTTGCATGTAGCTGTTCAGTTTTGCCAATACCAGTTGTTGAAGAGGCTGTCATTTCTTCATTGTATGTCCATGGCTCCTTTATCGTATATTAATTGACCATATATGCTTGGATTATATCTCAGCTCTCTAGTCTGTTCCACTGGTCTGTTGTTCTGTTCTTGTGACAGTACCAAATTGTCTTGATTACTGTGGCTTTGTAGTAGAGATTGAAGTTGGGAAGCATAACCCCCCAGCTTAATTCTTCCTTCTCAGGATAACTTTGCCTATTCGGGGTCTTCAGTGGTTCCATATGAATTTTAGAATGATTTGCTGTACTCCGTTGAAGAATGCCATTGGTATTTTGATAGGGATTGCATTGAATCTCTAGATTGCTTTAGGCAAGCTGGCCATTTTGACAATATTAATTCTTCCTATTCACGAGCACGAGATGTGTTTCCATTCATTGGTATCTTCTTTAATTTCTCTCCTGAGTGTCTGTCTTCTGGTTTTCAAACTATAGGTCTTTCACTTCCTTGGTTAGGTTTATTCCTAGGTATTTTATTCTTTTTTATGCAATTGTGAATGGAATTGTTTTCCTGATTTCTCTTTCTGCTACTTCATCAATATTGTTTAGGGATGCAACAGATTTCTGTGCATTAATTTTGTATACTACAACTTTGCTGAATTGAGATATTAAATCTAGTAGTTTTGGAGTGGGTTTTTTAGTACAATATCATTTCATCTGCAAACAGTGACAGTTTAACTTCTTCCTTACCAATGTGGGTGCCCTTTATTTCTTTCTGTTATCTAATTGTTGTGGTGAGGACCTCCAGAACTATGGTGAATAAAAGTGGAAAGAGTGGGCATCCTTGTCTTGTTCCCAATCTTAAAAGAAAGGCGTTCAGCTTTTCGCTGTTAAGTATGATGTTGGCTGTTGATTTCTCATATATGGCCTTTATTATGTTGGGGTACTTGTCCTCTATACCCATTTTGTTGAGAGTTTTTATCATGAATGGATGTTGAATTTTGTCAAATGCTCTTTCAGCATCTATGGAGATGATCATGTGGTTCTTGTCCTTCCTTTTGTTTATGTGGTGGATGATGTTGATGGATTTTTTCATATTAGCCCATCCTTGCATCCCTGGAATAAATCCTACTTGATCATGGTAGATGATTTTTTTGACATATTTTTAAATTCAGTTTGCTAATATTTTGTTCAGTATTTTTGCATGTATGTTCATCAGGGATATTGGTCTGCAATTTTCTTTGTTTTTGGTGTCTTTTCCTGGTTTTGGTATTAGACTGATACTCGCCTCGTAGAATGCGTTTGGAATTATTCCCTCCTCTTCTACTTTTTGGAAAACTTTAAGAACGATGGGTATTAGGTCTTCACTAAATGTTTGATAAAATTCAGTAGTGGTCCAGCAGTTTTGTTCTTAGGTAGATTTTTTTTTAAGTTTATTTTGATATCATTAATCTACAATTAAATGAGCAATATTATGGTGATTACACTACCCCCTTCATCAGGTCCCCCCTACCAAACCCATTACAGTCACTGCGCATCAGCATAGTGAGATGCTATAGAGTCACTACTTGTCTTCTCTGGGTTTTACAGCCCTCCCTGTGCCCCTCTAACATTACATCTGCTAATCATAATGCCCCTCTTTCCCCCTTGTCCCTCCCTTCCCACCCATCTTCCCCAGTCCCTTTCCCTTTGGTAACTATTAGTCCGTTCTTGGTTCTGTGAATCTGCTGCTGTTTTGTTCCTTCAGTTCTTTTTCAGCTTGGCTTACATCACTGAGCATAATACCCTCTAGCTCCATCCATGTTGTTGCAATTGGTAGGATTTGTTTTCTTCTTATGGCTGAATAATATTCCATTGTGTATATGTACCACATCTTCTTTATCCATTCATCTACTGATGGACACTTAGGTTGCTTCCATTTCTTGGCTATTGTAAATAGTGCTGCGATAAACATAGGGGTGCAGCTGTCTTTTTCAAACTGGGCTGCTGCATTCTTAGGGTAAATTCCTAGGAGTGGAATTCCTGGGTCAAATGGTATTTCTATTTTGAGTTTTTTGAGGAACCTCCATACTGCTTTCCACAATGGTTGAACTAATTTGCATTCCCACCAGCAGTGTTGGAGGGTTCCCTTTTCTCCACATCCTCGCCAACATTTGTTGTTGTTTGTGTTTTGATGTTGGCCATCCTCACTGGTGTGAGGTGATATCTCATTGTGGTTTTAATCTGCATTTCTCTGATGATTAGCGATGTGGAGCATCTTTTCATGTGCCTGTTGGCCATCTGAATTTCTTCTTTAGAGAAGTGTCTATTCATGTCCTCTGCCCATTTCTTAATTGGATTATTTGCTTTCTGTTTGTTAAGGTGCATGAGTTCTTTATACATTTTGGATGTCAACCCTTTATCAGATACGTTTTTTATGAATATATTCTCCCATACTGTAGGATGTCTTTGTTCTACTGATGGTGTCCTTTGCTGTACAGAAGCTTTTCAGCTTGATATAGTCCCACTTGTTCATTTTTGCTTTTGTTTCCCTTGCCCGGGGAGATATGTTCATGAAGAAGTTGCTCATGTTTATGTCCAAGAGCTTTTTGCCTATATTTTTTCTAAGAGTTTTATGGTTTCATGACTTACATTCAGGTCTTTGATCCACCTTGAGTTTACCTTTGTGTATGGGGTTAGACAGTAGTCCAGTTTCATTCTCTTACATGTAGCTGTCCAGTTTTTCCAACACCAGCTGCTGAAGAGGCCATCCTCTCCCCAATGTATATCCAAGGCTCCCTTATCAAATATTAATTGACTGTATATGTTTGGGTTGATCTTAGGTAGATTTTTGATTTCCAATTTAATTTCGTTGCTGGCAGTTGGTCTGTTTAGATTTTCTGTTTCTGGATAAGCCTTGAAAGGTTGTATTTTGATAGAAAGTTGTCCATTTCTTCTAGGTTATCCAGTTTGTTAGCATATAATTTTTCATAGTATTCTCTAATAATTCTTTGTATATCTGTGGTGTCCATAGTGATTTTCCCATTCTCAGTTCAGATTCTGTTTGTGCATGTAGACTTTTTTTCTTGATAACCCTGGCTAGAGGTTTATCTATTTTGTTTATTTTCTTGAACCACCAGCCCTTGCTTTCATTGATTCTGTCGTTTTGTTCCTCTCGATTTTATTTATTTATACTCTAATCTTTATTATGTCCTTCCTTCTACTGACTTTGGGCCTCATTTTCTAGTTTCATTAATTGTGAGTTTAGAGTGTTCATATGTGATAGATCTTCTTTCCTGAGGTAGGCCTGTATTGCAGTATACTTTCCTCTTAGCACGGCCTTCACTGCGTCCCACAGATTTTGTGGTGTTGAATTATTGCTGTCATTTGTCTCCATATATTGCTTGATCTTTGTTTTTATTTGGTCATTGATCCATTCGTTATTTAGGAGCATATTGTTAAACCTCCATATGTTTGTGTGCCTTTTTGTTTTCTTTGTACAATTTATTTCTAGTTTTATACCTTTATGGTATGAGGAGCTGGTTGGTACCATGTCAATCTTTTTTCACTTAATAAGGCTCTTTTTGTGGCCTCGTATGTGTTCTATTCTGGAAAATGTTCCATGTGCACTAGAGAAGAATGTGTACCCTGCTGCTTTTGCATGTCGAATTCAGTAGATGTCTGTTGGATCAATCTGTTCTAATGTGTTGACCAGTGCCTCTGTGTCTACTTATTTTCTGTCTGGTTTATCTGTCCTTTGGAGTGAGTGGTGTGTTGAAGTCTCCTAAGATGAATGCATTGCATACTATTTCCTCCTTTAATTCTGTTAGTATTTGTTTCACATATTTGAGTGCATAGATCTTTATAATAGTTATATCCTCGTCTTGGGTGCATAGATATTTATAATAGTTATATCCTGGTGTTGGACTAACGCCTTTGTCATTATGTAATGTCCTTCTTTGTCTCTTGTTACCTTCTTTGTTTTGAAGTTCATTTTGTCTGATACCAGTACTGCACCTCTTGCTTTTTTCTCCCTGTTGTATGAAATGTCTTTTTCCATACCTTTACTTTTTCAGTCTGTGTATGTCTTTGTGTTTGAAGTGAGTCTCTTGTAGGTAACATATAGATGGGTCTTTTTTTTTTTAATCCATTCAGTGACTGTGTGTCTTTTGATTGGTGCATTCAGACCATTTACAGTTAGGGTGATTATTGATAGGTATGTACTTATTGCCATTGCAGGCTTTAGATTCGTGGTTACCAAAGGTTCAATGGTGTGTCCTTTACTCTCTAACAGTCTAATTTAACTCACTTCATATGCTATTACAAACACAATCTAAAGGTTCTTTTTTTTTTCCTCCTCTTCCTTTTTCTTCCTCCTGTATTCTTTGTATGTTATGAATCATATTCTGTACTCTTTGTCTATCCCTTGGGTGACGTCTATTTAGCCTTAGGAATACTCCTATCTATAGCAGTCCCTCCAAAATGCAGTGTAGAGGTGCTTTGTGGAAGGTAAACTCTCTCCGCTTTTGCTTATGTGAAAATTGTTTAATCCCTCCTTCATATTTAAATGGTAACCTTGCCTTGTAGTATTCTTGGTTCAAGGCCCTTCTGCCTCTTTGCATTACATATATAGTGCCACTCCCTTCTGGCCTGTAAGATTTCTGCTGAGAAATCTGATGGTAGCGTGATGGGTTTCCCTTTGTATGTTATCTTTTTTCTCTCTCTTTTAAAAGCTCCTTTTAAAAGTCTGTCCTTATCCGTGATCATTTTAATTTTTCTATGTCTCAATGTTGTCTTCCCCTGTGTTGGGAGATCTGTGCATCTCCATGTCTCAGAAATTATCTCCTTCCCCAGATTGGGGAATTTTTCAGCAATTCCCTCCTCAATGACACTTTCTATCTCTTTTTCTCTCTCTTCTTATTCTGGTACCCCTATTATGTGAGTATTGTTCGGTTTGGATTGTTCACACAGTTCTCTCAATATTCTTTCCTTCTTAGAGATTCTTTTATCTCTCTCTGCCTCAGCTGCTCTGTATTCCTGTTCTTTGATTTCTATTGCATTAACAGCCTCTTGCATCTTGTCCAGTCTGCTGCTAAGCCCGTTGATGGCTTGTCTCATTTCTGTATTGTCTTTCCTGACTTCCCTCACTTCTTCCCTCAGCTCTTGCATATTTCTCTGTAGATCCATCAGCATGGTTATGACTTTTTTTCTGAATTCTTTTTCAGGAAGATTATGCATTTCCATCCCTTCAGGCTCCCTCTCTGGTGTTGTCTGGGTGAGGTTGGTTTGTACCATATTCCTCTGTCTTTTCATGGTGATAGAAGTGGTTGCTGGCAGGTGCCACCTATGTCAGTTGGGTTCTTTAAGACTTTTAAAAAAATAGAAAGAGAAAAAAAGAAGGAAGAGAAAGAAAAGAGAAAGAAAGAAAGAAAAGAAAAGAAAGGGTGGGAAAAGCCCACTGGGAGTAGATTCTGTAAGGATGCTGTAGGTGGCGCTGTTGCTCCACTGTTATGCAGCCTTGGCTGCACGGTTCTGCTGGGCTGTTTGCAGCTCTGGCCGGGGACGGGAACGAATGGGAGGCTACTGGTCTCTGTGCAGAGTTTCAGTGCGGCTTTTTCCCAGTCACCAGGCAAGGGGTCTGAAATTCCTCAGGACTCCCAGCCCGCTGGGCTGAATGTGCTGCGACGATCGTAAGACCGCTGAAAAAAGTGTGTGCTTTTCTTTTGTCCCTGGAGGTGGCTGCAAGGGCCCAGGCGCGTTCCCAGCTCAAAACCTGCACCTTCTGCCTCTCCAATCTCCGCTACACTGTGTGATGTGTGTCAGCGCTCCTGGCACAGATCACCAGGGCTGGTTATTTCATGTGGTGTACTTCCACTCCGAGCTTTGAATCCTCTCCTCCTGCCGGTGCGCTGGGGTGGGAGAGTGTTTGGTTCCCGCTGGGACGCGGCTCTGTATCTTACCCGCCTCACGGGGTGCCGAGTCATCTCAGGTGCAGATGCAGGCTGTGTGTTGTCCTGTGTATTCTGTTGTCTCTTTTAGGAATAGTTGTATTTGCTGTATTTTCATAGATATATATGGGTTTGGGAGGAGATTTCCGCCGCCCTGCTCATGCTGCCATGTTCCCGGAACTCTCCTGGAATTTCTTAATGATTGAATGTCCATCCTAAATTCAATCCTTAATTTTGAATATTTTTCTGTACTTCCATTAGGATGTTTATGATTTTTATTTTGAACTCTCTTTCAGGGAGATTGGTGAATTCAGTTTCATTTTGCCCTTTTTCTTGGGTTTGTGAGATTTTGGTCTGAACCAGGTTCTTTTGGTGTTTCATATTTCTGTGCCCTCTAGTACCCAGACGCTCCAGTATCTGGAACTGCTCAGTCCCTAGAGGGAGGTTTGGGGTCATTGGGAAGCGGAGCTGGTGCCTTGGGGTAGGAAAAATATGTTTCCTGATTCCCGTTTTCAGTACCTGTCTCCAGCATCACAGCCAGTGGGCTGAGCACACAGGTGTAAGCCTCTGTGCTTGGTGTCTTTAGCTGATATAGGCATGGCCTCCTTCTGACTGGCCTGACGCCAGCAAAGTGACTGCCAACTTGCGAATCTGTGATGTCAGGCCAAGACGAAGGCTTGGAAGGCTGCGTGTCACAGTGAGGCCCCTCGGAGCTAAGCAGGCAGCCAGGGGAGGGGGCACCTAAAACTCTTCAAAGTTCCCAATCTGCTGGGGATGGCATGCTCAGACAACCTTGTGCAGCTCTCCCTTCTCCCACGCAGTAAGCTCTGTGCACCCTCCACCTCTTTAGCAGCCCTCTCGCTGCTAGGAAGTCTTTCACACCTCCTGCCTTTCCCTTGTCCCAGAGTGGCCGGCTGTGCATCCCATCCTCCACAAATGGGCAGTATCTGTTTCTCATTCACCCTGCCTATCCCACCTCCCCATTGTCCAGAGCACCACACAATGTACGTTTCTTCTCACAAAGCAGATATCGTGGGCTGGGTGTCCAGCAGTCCCAGGCTTCCACCCCCTCACCCGCTCCGTTTCTCTTCCTCCCGCTGGTGAGCTGGGGTGGGGGAAGGGCTTGGGTCCCCCCCGGATCAAGGCTTTATTACGATACCGTGTTTCGTGAGATCTGCTCTCTTTGTGAGGTTTGTGTGCAGTATGGTGCAGCCTTCTTTCCTGTTGTTGTTTTACGGTTAGTTGTATTTAACTATATTTTCACACTATCTGTGGTTTGGGGAGGAGTGCTCTGTAGCACCTCTCACGCCACCATCTTGAATCTTGCCTCCATGTCTTTTGATTGGTGCATGGAGTCCATTTATATTTACAGTGAGTATCGATAGGTACTTATTGCCATTGCAGGCTTTAGATTCGTGGTTACAAAGGTTCAAGGTTAACTTCCTTACTATCTAAGAGTCTAACTTAACTCACTTAATATGCTATTACAAACACAGTCTAAAGGTTCTTTTTTTTTTTGTCTTCCTTTTTCTTCTTCCTCCATTCTTTATATGTTACGTATCATATTCTGTACTCTTTGTCCCTTGATTGACTTTGGGGATAGTACATTTAATTTTGTATTTCCTTAGTAATTAGCTGTCTACTTTCTTTACTTTGGTTTTATTACCTCTTGTGACAGCTATTAAACCTTAAGGACAATTCCATCTATAGCAGTCCCTCCAAAATAAACTGTAGAGATGGCTTGTGGGAGGTAAATTCTATCCGCTTTTGCTTATCTGGAAATTGTTTAATCCTTATTTCGAATTTAAATGATAACCTTGCTGGATAAAGTAATCTTGGTTGAGGCCCTTCTGCTTCATTGCATTAAATACATCATGCCACTACCTTCTAGCCTGTAAGGTTTCTGTTGAGAAGTCTGATGATAGCCTGATGGGCTTTACTTTGTATGTGATCTTATTTCTCTCTCTGGCTTTATTAGTCTGTCTTTGTCCTTGATATTTGCCACTTTAATTACTATATGTTGAACTGTTTGAAGATTAAATAGCTCAGCGTGAGAGGTGAGATAGAGGCTTCCTAAAACCATGTACAATACGAAAATACAACTAATACAACTACTCCTGAAAGAGCAACAGGAAACAGGACTGCGCCCAACTGCGTACACCTGGAGACAAGAGCACACATCAAAGAACAGGTAACGTACTAAAGCTGTGGCCGGCAGGACCCAAGCCCTCCCACCCCAGCTCACTGACGGGAGGAAGTGAAATGGAGCATGAAGGGAGTGGAGACCTGGGATTGCTAAATACCTAACTCCGGAGATCTGCTCTGGGAGCACAAACCTCCATTTCATGGTGCTTGCATGTTACTCTCAGAATTACAGCGTTGGAAAGTTAAGACAGGCGGAATTCTAGGAGAGATTGAGATTCCAGCTGCTTGTGAAAAGCAGGGATCTCTCTGGGGCAAAAGAAAGGCGGGCAGACTGAGAGACTTCCTAACAACGAAGCCCTTAGCAAGAGGGCTGCTAAAGGGGAAAGGATTGCAAAGAGCAAACTATTAAGGACGAAGGACAGGTAGACAAAAGTGTCCCGGTGCTCTCTACCCAGCAGCTTGGGAACATTCATGATCTTCAGGTGCTCCAGATCCCTGGCTGCCTACACAACTCCAAGAACCCCCTCTGTGACAGGCAGCCTACTGTGCCTTTCTCCCTGCCAGCCCCACCTGCCACGCATGCCAGCAAACCCGACCATAGCATTAGGCCAGCCAGAGGGAAGATCTGTATACAGCAGCTATAAACGCAAAGCATAGAGGCTCATACCTGTGTGCTCGGCACCCTGATTCAGGCAGGCAGTGGAGACAGGCATTTCAGCTGGGAAGCAGGAAACAGCTCTTTCCTGCCCAGAGGCACAAATATCACTCCCCTGCGACCCCTGACATTGCTTCAGGGGCTGAGCAACTCCACAGAGTAGACCTCCTGCTCACTAGAGGGCACCATACACAAATATGAAAAGCTAAAGGAACCTGGTTCCGAGTAAAATTATTAAAACAACTCCTGAGAAAGATTTAAATGATATGGACCTCATGAATATCCCTGATAGGGAGTTCAAAAAAAAATCATTAACATGCTCATGGATGTACTTAAAGATATTCAAGAACTCAGGAACGAATTTTGGTCAGAGATCCAATCATTGAAAAGCACAATGGAGGGTATTAAACCCACATTGGATAGGGTGGAGGAGACAATAAATGAAACTAGAGAAAAATACAAAGCTGAGGCACAGAGATAAAAAAGGATCTCTAGGAATGAAATAATACTGAGAGAACTCTGTGACCAATCCAAACAGAACAATATTCGTATTACAGGGGTACCAGAAGAAGAAGAGAGAGACAAAGGGATGGAAAGTGTCTTTGAGGAGGTGATTGCTGAAAACATTCCCCAATCTGGGGAAGGAGATAGTCTCTCTGGCCATGGAGATGCACAGATCTCCCAACACAAGAGACACAAGGAGGACAACACCAAGACATATAGTAATTAAAATGGCAAAGATCAAGAATAAGGACAGACTATTAAAAGGAGCCAGAGAGAGAAATAAGATCACATACAAAGGAAAGTCCATCAGGCTATCCTCAGACTTCTCAACAGAAAACTTTCAGGCCAGAAGGGAGGGGCATGATGTATTTAATGCAATGAAGCAGAAGGGCCTGGAACCAAGATTACTTTATCTGGCAAGATTATCATTGAAATTTGAGGGAGGGATTAAGCAATTTCCAGATAAGCAAAAGCTGAGAGAATTTACCTCCCACAAACCATCTCTACAGTGTATTTTGGAGGGACTGCTATAGATAGAAGTGTTCCTACAGTTTAATAGCTGTCACCAGAGGTAATAAAACCACAGAAAGAAGGTAGAACATCTGATTACTAAGCAAATGCAAAATTAAATTATCCCCAAAGTCAATCAAGGGATAGACAAAGAGTACAGAGTATGATACCTAATATATAAAGAATGGAGGAGGAAGAAAAAAAACCAACCTTTAGATTGTGTTTCTAATACCTTATTGAGTTAAGTTAGACTCTTAGATAGTAAGAAAGTTAACCTTGAGCCTTTGGTAACCACGAATCTAGAGCCTGCAATCCCAATAAGTACATACCTATCGATAATCAACCCTAAATGTAAATGGACTGAATGTACCAATCAAGAGATATAGAGTCACTGAATGGATTAAAAAACAACACCCATCTATATGCTGCCTACTAGAGATTCACTTTAAACTCAAAGACATACACAGACTAAAAGTGAAAGAATGGAAAAATACATTTCATGCAACTAATAGGAAGAAAAAAACAGTTACAGAACTTGTATCAGACAAAATAGACTTCAAAATAAAGAAAGTCACAGGTGACAAAGAAGGACATTACATAATGATAAAAGCGTCAGTCCAACAAGAAGATATAACCATTATAAATATCTATGCCCCCAACACAGGAGCCCATACATATCTGAAACAAATACTAACAGAATTAAAAGGGGAAATAGAATACAATGCATTCATTCTAGGAGACTTCAACACACCACTCACTCTGAAGGACAGATCAACCAGACAGAAAATAAGTAAGGAGACAGAGGCACTGAACAACACATTAGAACAGATGGACCTAACAGACATCTCCAGAACTCTACACCCAAAAACAGCAGAATACACGTTCTTTTCAAGTGCACCTGGAACATTTTCAAGAGTAGATCATATACTAGGCCACAAAAAGAGCCTCGGTAAATTCAGAAAGATTGAAATTGTACCAACCAGTTTCTCAGACCACAAAGGTATGAAACTAGAAATAAATTACTAAAAGAAAATGAAAAGGCCCATAAGCACAAGGAAGCTTCACAGCATGCTCCTAAATAACCAAGGGATCAACGACCAAATAAAAACAGAGATCAAGCAATATATGGAGACAGATGACAATAATAATTCAACACTGCAAAATCTGTGGGATGCCGTGAAGGCTGTGTTAAGAGGAAAGTATATTGCAATACAGGCCTACCTCAGGAAAGAAGAACAATCCCATATGAGCAGTCTAAACTCACAAATAACGAATCTAGAAAAAGAAGAACAGATGAGACCCAAAGTCAGTAGAAGGAGGGACATGATAAAGATTATAGCAGAAATAAATAAAATGGAGAATAAAACAATAGAGAGGGTCAATGAAAGCAAGAGCTGGTTCTTCAAGAAAATAAACAAAATAGATAAACCCTGAACAGACTTATCAAGAAAAAGGAGTCTACTCACATAAACAGAATCAGAAATGAGAGAGAAAATCACTACGGATACCACAGAAATACAAAAAACTATTAGAGAATACTATCAAAAATTATATGCTAAAAAACTGGGTAACCTAGAAGAAATGACAACTTTCTAAAAAATACAGCCTTCCAAGGCTCAGCCAGAAAGAAACAGACCAATTATCAGCAACGAAATTGAACTGGTAATCAAAAACCTACCTAAGAACAAAACCCCTGGAACAGATGGCTTCACCTCTGAATTTTATCAAACATTTAATGACGTAATACCCATCCTCCTTAAAGTTTTCCATAGAGTAGAAGAAGAGGGAATACTTCCAAATTCATTCCATTAGGCCAGCATCACTCCAATACCAAAACAAGGCAAAGACACCAGAAAAAAAGAAAAGTACAGACCAATATCCCTGATGAACATAGATGCAAAAATACGCAACAAAATATTACCAAAAAGAATTCAAATATACATCAAAAGGATTATCCGTCATGATCTAGTAGGATTTATTCCAGGGATGCACGGATGGTACAACATTCGAAAATCCGTCAACATCATCCACTATATCAAGAAAAGAAGGACAAAAATCACATGATCATCTCCATAGATGCTGAAAAGCATTCAACAAAATTCAACATCCATTCATGATAAAAACTCTCAACAAAATGGGTATAGAGGGCAAGTACCTCAACATAATAAAGGCTGTATATGAGAAACCCACCGCCAACATTATACTTAACAGGGAGAAGCTGAATGCCTTTCCTTTAAGATTGAGAACAAGACAAGGACGCCAACTCTCCCCAGTTCTATTCAACGTAGTACTGGAGGTAGTAGGCATGGCAATCAGACAACACAAAGAAATAAAAGGAATCCAGATTGGCAAGGAAGAAGTTATACTGTCCCTGTTTGCAGATGACATGGTATTGTACATCAAAAACCCTAAAGAATCCACTCCAAAACTACTGGGTCTAATATCTGAATTCTGCAATGTTGTGGGATACAAAATTAATGCACAGAAATCTGTGGCATTCCTAAACACTAACTGTGTACTAGCAGAGAGAGAAATCAGGAAAACAATTCCATTCATAGATGCATCAAAAAGACTTAAATACCTAGCAATAAACCTAGCCAAGGAAGTGAAAGACTTATACTCTGAAAACTACAAGACACTCAAGAGAGAAATTAAAGAAGATACCAATAAATGGAAACACATCCCATGCTCATGGATAGAAAGAACTAATATTGTCAAAATGGCCATCCTGCCTAAAGCAATCTAAAGATTGAATGCAATTCCTATCAAAATACCAACAACATTCTTCAGTGAACTAGAGAAAATTGTTCTAAAATTCATATGGAACCACAAAAGACCCCGAATAGCCAAAGCAGTCCTGAGAAGGACGAATAAAGCTGGGATGATTATCCTCCCCAACTTCAAGCTCTACTATAAAGCTACAGTAATCAAGACAATTTGGTACTGGCACACGAACAGACACATAGACCAATGGAACGACTAAAGAGCCCTGATATAAACCCAACCATATATGGTCAATTAATATGTGATAAAGGAGCCAAGGACATACAATGGGGGAAATTACAGCCTTTTCAACAGCTGCTGTTGGCAAAACTGGACAGCTACATGCAAGAGAAAGGAACTGGATTATTGTTTAACCCCATACATGAAAGTAAACTGGAAATGGATCAAAGACCTGAATGTAAGTCATGAAACCATAAAACTCCTAGAGGACAACATAGGCAAAAATCTTGTGAATATATGCATGAGCAACTTCTTTCTGAATGCATCTCCTTGAGCAAGGGAAACAAAGCAAAAATGAACTCATGGGACTACATCAAACTAAAAATTTTCTATACGGCAAAGGACACCATCAACAGAACAAAATGGCATCCTACAGAATCGGACGATATATTTGTACGTGACATCTGACAAGGGGTTAACATCCAAAATATATAAAGAACTTACATGCCTCAACACCCAAAAAACAAATAACCCAATTTAAAAACTGGCAGAGGATATGAAGAGACAATTCTCCAAAGAAGAAATTCACATGGGCAACAGACACATAAAAGATGCTCCACATTACTAATCATCAGGGAAATGCAAATTAAAACCACAATGAAATATCATCTCACACCAGTAAGGATGGCCAGCATCGAAAAGACTAAGGACAACAAATGCTGTTGAGGAGGCAGGGAACGTTGAACCCTCCTACACCGCTGGTGGGAATTTAAGCTATTTCAACCATTGTGGAAAGCAATATGGAGGTTCCTCCAAAAACTAAAAATAGAAATACCATTTGACCCTGGATTCCCACTCCTTGGAATTTACCCAAAGAATACATCTTCTCAGGTTCAAAAAGTCGTATGCACTCCTATGTTTGTTGCAGCACTTTTCACAAAAGCCAAGATATGGAAGCCACCTAAGTGTCTATCAGTAGATGAATGGATAAAGAAGATGTGGTATGTAAACACAATGGAATTACTATTCAGCCATAAGAAAGAAACAAATTCTGCCATTTGCAACAACAAGGATGGAGTTGGAGGATATTATACTCAGTGAAATAAGCCAGTCAGAGAAAGACAAGTGCCAAATGATTTCCTTCATTTGTGGAGTATAACATCGAAGCAAAACTGAAGGAACAAAATAGCAGCCGACTCAGAGTCTCTAAGAAGGAACTAGTGGTTACCAAAGGGGAGGGGTGTGGGAGGGCGGGTGGGGATGGAGGGAGAGGGGATTGAGGGGTATTATGTTTATTGCACATGTTGTGGTAGTCTTGGAGAAAACAGTGTAGCACAGAG
Source organism: Smutsia gigantea (assembly GCA_032199065.1). Taxonomy (NCBI): domain Eukaryota; kingdom Metazoa; phylum Chordata; class Mammalia; order Pholidota; family Manidae; genus Smutsia; species Smutsia gigantea. Next base: position 42,688 of record JAVSCE010010612.1, on the reverse strand, counting down.
AAGGCATATAGTGAATCTGTGACATCTTACTACACTGAAGGACCGTGACTTCATTGGGGTATGGATGGGGACTTGATAATATGAGTTCATGTAGTAATAACATTGTTTTTCATGTGAAACCTTCATAAGCGTGTATATCAATAATACCTCAATAAAAAATTAAAAAGGAAATAAACGACTTCATGTTTTTTGAACAACTAAAAAAAATTACTATATGTCTTGGTGTTGTCTTCCTTGGTTCACTTGTTTTGGGAGATCTGTGCTTCCCCATGGCCTGAGTGACTATCTCCTTTTCCAGATTGGGGAAGTTTTCAGCAATTACCTCCTCAAAGACACCCTCTATCCCTTTTTCTGTCTCTTCTTCTGGTACCCCTATAATGCAAATATTGTTCCGTTTCGATTGGTCACACAGTTCTCTATATTCTTTCATTCTTAGAGATCCTTTTTTCTCTTTGTGCCTCAGCATCTTTGTATTCCCCTTCTCTAGTTGCTATTTCGTTTATCGTCTCGTCTGCTGTATCTAATCTGCTTTGAATACACTCCATTGTGCTCTTCAATGATTTCGAATATCTTTACATACCTCCATGAGCATGTTAATGATTTTTTTTAACTCCTTTTCAGGACGATTTATGAGGTCGATATTTAATTCTTTTAACAGGCGTTGTATTAATAATTTTACTTTGACCTAGGTTCCTTTGGCATTTCATATTTGTATATCACACCCTGTAGTGCCCAGAACCTCTACTCTGGAGTTGCTCAGCCCCTGAAGCAATGTCGGGGGTCACAGGGGAGTGGTATTGGTGCCTGAGGGGAGGATAGAGCTGTTTCCTGCTTCCCAACCTCTATGCCTGTCTCCACTGCCTGATCCAGTGGGCTGAGCACACAGGTGTAAGCCTCTATGCTTTGCATTTGTAGTTGCTGTAGACAGATCTTCCTTCTGGCTGGCCTAACGTCAGGGTAGGGTTTGCCGGTTTGCGAGCCAGGTGGGGCTGGCCTGGAGAAAGGTGCAGTAGGCTACGTATCGTGGAATGGGTCCTTGGAGTTGTGTAGCCAGCCAGAGAGCTGGAGCACCTGAAGAACGTGAAATCTCCCAACATGCTGGGCCGAGTGCACCCAGACAATTTTGTCTACCTGTCCTTCCTCCTTAGCATTGAGCTCTGTGCAATCCTTTCCCCTTTAGCAGTCTTCTTGCTAAGGGCTTCGTTTTTAGGAAGTCTCTCAGACTGCCTGCCTTTCTTTTGTCCCAGAGCAGCCGGATATGGATCCCTGCTTTCCACAAGCAGCTTGAGTTTCAGTCTCTCCAGGAATTCTGCCTCTTAGCTTTCCAACCCCCTAATCACGAGAGTACCATGCAACCTCCATGAAATGTAGGTTTGTGTTCCCAGAGCAGATCTCCGGAATTAGATATTCAGCAGTCCCAGGCCTCCACTCCGTTCCCGCTCCGTTTCTCTTCCTCCCGCCGGTGAGTTGGGTTAGAGGAAGGGCTTGGGTCCCACTGGGCTACAGCTTTGGTGCATTATCCTGTTCCATGAGGTCCGCTCTTCTCTTCAGGTGAATGCAGTCTGGCTCAGTCCTCTTTCCTGTTGCTCTTTCAGGAGTAGTTGTATTAGTTATATTTTCATATTATATGCGGTTTTAGGAGGAAGCCTCTGTCTCACCTTACATGCCACTGTCTTTAATCCTCTCTCAGGAATGATTTGATATTAGGACGTATTTTACAAAAGTGGAGAAGAGTGCACTTTTATGTGTATGGTTGAAAATTTAGTAATTTACTTTTTAATATATATTCCTGTTGACCTAGTAATTCCTCTTAAGGGATTGTATCTTAAGGTAATAATCAGGAATTTGGTCAAATGTTTGTGTGAGTGCGTTCATCAAAGTTTAGAGAAATTGGAAAAAATTATTTCCAGTATTAAAAAGCTTATAAATAAATTATAATGCATCCTTTCCTTTAGACTGTCAGAAAACCTAAAGCATCAGGAGTCATTGATTGATGAGGATCTGTGAAAGCAAGCACTCACAAATTGTTGGAAGTGTTGATCCAATCAATGGAGAACAATTTGGCAGTCTTAACAAAATCCATTCACCATGTGATCAAGTATTCTCACTGCTAGGAATGTATCCTGTAGTTATGTTTACATGTTTGAAATTGTTAATATATAAGGTTATTAATTTCATGATTTATAGTAGCAAAATATTGGAAACAATAAAGCACTAGTTCAACTGTGGAATTTATGCAGATGATTACAGCTAGAAAAAGGAAGGAAATCTTATATTTGTGCATTCAGTGTATAGAACACTTCCATCAATGCAAAAAGTTGTGTTGGACAGTATTGGTTTATATAGTGAGTATTGAAATACCTCTAAAATACTTACATTACTTTCATAATAAATAACAGAAACCTAATTATAGAAAATATTATGTAAAACAAAAGGTTCTTGGTGGAAGTTTAAAACCCAAGTTGTCAACACATCAATGTGTCAGTGTGATGACAGGTGTATTACATGTTATGAAAAAAATTCCATCGGTACAATTTTTGAAAGCAAACAGCATAAAGCATTCTTGATGAATTAATTATTTTTTGCTAGTCTTTACTGTTTTTTTTTTGTCGGCAAAAAGCTTGAACCAACAATGCCTGAAGATATAACATTCCTCAGCTCCTTATTGAGTGTATGTGCCAAATGTCCTCTAGTTTTGCTAAGTAGTGCCACAAAAAGTTACAGCTATAATCACAGCTTTCTGAATATTCTGAAATTAAGTTGTGGTATCATAAGAAAAATACGTGATCTTTGTCTTGGTCCCTGGCACATAGCATCCAAACCTTTGGAATCTCCTGAGTGGTTAGAGTATGGTCGGCATGCTAATGAGATGACCCTTGTTGAAGGTTAATTAATTAGCTTCAGGATGAGAGCTGATCACCAGAAGGACCAAACCTTGATTAGAAACTTGAAACTTTCAGTCCTACTGCCCAACCTTCAGAGAAGAGAGAAGTATTGGACATTGAGTTAATAACGAGTGACCAGTAATTTAATCAATCATGCTTATATAATGGAACCTCCATAAAAACCTCTAAATGACAGGGCTCTGGAAGCTTCCTGGTTGATGAATACTTTGAGTGCTGGAGGGTGGCAGGAATGGAGAGGGCATGGAAGCTCTGTGTCCTTTCCCACTTACTTTCCCATTTGCATCTCTTCCATTTGGCTGTTTATGAGTCATTTCTTTTATTATAAACTGGTAATTGTAATTTAAAATATAACTAGTAATATTACTGTAATAGTAGTTAAAGTGAATCTTTTCAGAAAATTATCAAACCCGAGGAGGTAATTGTGGAAACCCGAGGTTGGCCTGGGACTTGTGTTTGGCATGTGAAGTAGGGGCAATCTTATGGGACTAGCCCTTTAACTTGTCAGGTCTGGCACTGACTCCAGGCTAATAGTGTCAGAACTGAATTGAATTATTGGACACCCAGTTGAAGAAGTGGCTGGAAAAACCACCATATATTTGGTATCTGGAGGAAAAAACTCCTTGAGGTATATAACCTTTATGTGACTACAGTACATAATAAAATAATTTTTCAGAGTCTGGCTTATTTTAATGGTATCAAAGAAGAACAGGAACTAATTACCACTAGTGGGCAGTGTTTTATAAGAATGGGGAATTGTACTATAATTTGAGATAATAATAAATAATTAATTTTAAACAGATCTACACAAAGTAAGGAAATCACCTCTCTGAAAAGTAAAGCTGCATACTTTAGAGAAGAAGAATCGTCTTTGAATTTATCTTACCAAAGTCATGATTGCTCTGGTGCCTGTCTGATGAAAATGCCACTAACCTTCAAGGGACAAAACCCTTTGCAGCTACCAATCAAATGCCACTTCCAAAGACGACATGGGAAGACAAACTCTCGTTCTTCAGCACTCCATGTGAGTTATAAAACCCCTTGTGGAAGGAGTCTACGAAACGTGGAGGAAGTTTTTCGTTACCTACTTGAGACAGATTGTAACTTTTTATTTACAGATAATTTTTCTTTCAATACCTATGTTCAGTTGACTCGGAATTACCCAAAGCAAGAAGAAATTGTTTCTGATGTGGATATTAGCAATGGAGTGGAATCGGTGGCCATTTCTTTCTGTAATGAAATTGACAATAGAAAGCTTCCTCTATTTAAGTACAGAAAGACTATGTGGCCACGAGCATATTATCTTAACAGCTTTTCCAACATGTTTACTGATTCATGTGACTGTTCTGAGGGCTGCATAGACATGTGAGTAGAAAAATACGGCATTTCAAAAAATCTTCTGAATGTAGGGGTCCTTGTCAAAAGTTCTGTTCTCTCTGTCCAAAACCTGTTTACCAAGAGTCTAAAATGGAAAGATGCAATCTCTCACTAGCAATAGAAAAGAAAACTGTTTGCCAAATAATATAGTAATTTGAAAATGATTTCTTCCAAGGATGAGTATTTCTTTTAATCAAGTGCCATATTCACAATAGCAGCAATTACAGATAATACCATGTAACAATGCCAGACATTTTACAAGTGCTTTACATTTTCTTACTTAAGTCTCACAAAACCCCGTAAGATATGTAATATTTCTGTATTACAAATGAGGAAGATTAAAAGCCAATTGTAAGGTCATAGAGAAAGCAAACAGAAGAGTCAGGATTTGAATCTATGCTCGTAACCACTGTATGTGTTGTATTTTACTTGTACAAATCATTTTCTTGCTGTTCTTTAGAAAGTTAATGGTGCTATAATTCATACTTGCATAACATTGATAATCCATAAAATGAAAACATGTTCTAATATATTAAGACTTTGAAAACCATTTTGTTTTAAGGGTATATAATACACATGCATTTGTAGATATGCATTTATAGAGTGATGTTGCATTATTTTTACATTTGATTTAATGCAAATTTAGCTACCTTTAATAGGCAAAAGGAAGGAATGAGAGAAAGAAATAATTTAAATGGTATAGTTTTTACCATCTTCTCTGAGTGTGAGATGAGATATATAAGTCTTCTATTACCTCAGTTTGGCTCAATTCTTTTAGATTTGTAATAGAGGAACCTCTCACTCTGCCAAGTTTTATTCTGTTTAAAAACAAGTTGCCTTTTTAAACATTGCCTCTAATTATAACCCAACTACATCTGGCCAACCCCAATCTCTTAAAGTGCTGGAGAAAAAGACTGTTAGTGTTTATGGTCAGTTTATGGAATTTTTTAACGAACAATTTTGACTGCATGTGATGTTTGCCTTTAGATTGTAGAAACTAACCTTCATGTAACATGCACCACCAGTGTACATATTTTCATCTATTGATCAGAAATTACAAGGGCAATCACAAAAGTAAGCAAAGGCTGAAGCCCATTGGGATCCAGAAATGGGCATGAGCACTGTAGCCAGGGATTCTGATTCTTACAGTAATAAGAATTAAAAATGTCCCATGGATGGCAGAGAGTAGGCACTGAGCTCTTCAGGGGGATAGAAATGGATCTGCACAAGACTGGGAAGTAAGCTAATATCCCACAGGGTTTGGAATTGTATTAACAGCAGCCAGGTTTGCAGCCATGAAATGCATAGGTCAGAGCCAGACCAGTAGGGAAAGCAGCCAACATAGAGAAGCACACAGGAGTAAATCCCACAGAAGGTATGATTTCAGAGTCTCAAAGCACACAGAGATGTTTAAGACCATGAAGGCTGCATGATTCCCAACAAATGGGATAACTCACACTGAAGATTCCAAGATAAACAGAATTTGATTGAAAGAGACCAAAATGGGTATGTTTAAAATGTCCAAAGACATAAAACATTATCATCCATGAAACAAGAAAAGGAGATTTTTTTAAGGTATATATATGAAAAGAATCATTTGGAAATACGTGAAGTAAAACACGTGGTTAATGAAATAAACTAAATAGATAGACTAAATGGTAGGGCTGGTATAGCTGGAGAAAGAATTCTGGAATTGCAAGGCAAAACCAGAGATCTCCCAGAATGCAAAGAGATAAAGTTATGGGGAAAATAATTTACAGGTTGAAAATATGGGGGTAAAACAAGACACTCCATTCTACATTTGAGAAGAAAAGAGCAACATTAAAAGATATTAGCTGAGGGTTTTCCAGAATTCATGACAGGAGCCCTCAGAATGAAAAAGCCTGTGTGTGCTAAGAAGGAAAAATAAGATAAATGTACACCTAAATATATCCTCATGCAACTTAGAAAGTATTTAGTATCTAGGATAGAGTACATCTCAAACACTATAGAAGAGAAACATAGACTAACAATACATTTTTGTCAAAAATGGTAGAAGGTAAAAAAGAGGCATATTAGCTTAAAATACTGAAGGAAAATAAATGTAAAATTATAGTTCTGTACCAAGCCACACAACTGTTTGGCAGGGGGAGGGAGTGGTGTGTTCAAACAATTACGCAGCAATTGAAGACATGCTTATCTACTAACTAGCAATAATACTTCAAGTATATCTAGCACATTGTTTTCCAAGCTACAGGTTTAGTGGGATGTAAAATTTGAGGTTGTAATAGCATGTTGTAAATAGTACAGAAAACACCCAGCCATTTCACACATAAGAGTAAGGTTTCATGCCAACTGTTGTTTCAGTTTATACACATATATTAATACGTGTGCCTTTATAGAATCATCAAGAAAATGTCTTTCTTACTGTGGGTCATAGTCAGAAATATTTGAAAGCTACTATTCTAGAGATGTTTACCCGTGTGCATAAAAATATGGACCATGAACTGTTCATTGTAGAATTGTTATATTGAAAACTAGAAGCAACGTAAGTAACTTAATTTTATACCTAAATGCCTCAGGAAAGTTAAAAGGAATTAACTAGATTTGCATATAACATGGGTCTCACAAATATTATATTGAATTAAAAAATCAAGTTGTAGGATAATTTTAACAAATTTTTGAATCAGTGTAATATATTGTGTGTAGAGATTTTGTAGGATGTGAAAATATAAAGGATGCTGTGCCACACCTCTTGAGAGTTTAGTTTTATCTGTTATATTTATTTTTTTAAAGATCACTTGTACAGTATATATGTTTTAAATTATATACATAGGGAAAGGAAGGACTAGACAAAATGATGACAGCTAATTCCATGTGGAAATTACAAGTGTATATTATATCATTTGTATTTTTCTGTTCTTTTTAAGCTTTGCAAACAAAACCTTACCAAAACAACTATAGATACCTACTTCTGTAAATAGAATCCAAATTAATGAGTTTGTTGTTTTTTTCTGTTGCAAACAGTACTGACCACTCTATGACATGTATGAGATATATATGCAGAAAGACACAGAAGAGGATCTTAAGAGTAAGACATAAAAGTCAACTTGTTCATTTAACAAAGGAGACAGACCCAGAGATCTTAACCAGCTCATCAGTACTCACATACCTAGATTTTATGGCTAAGATACCCACCTTACTTAGGATCAAGTTATACAAGTCCCTGTCATGTTAGACAATCATCCAAATAGAGGGTGAAAAATTTTATGGTTGCATGTGTTCTGTTTAGGAACAATATGAAAAACAGATTGTAGTAGCCATCTACCCAGCATCAATCTCTCTGATCTGTTTTTATGTCATTAGAAGGAGAAAGAGTTTAAGATATCAGCAAAACTCAGTATGCCTTTTCGAGTTTGACAGAGTTTCTCCATTGTAGGAGAATTTTCACAAACAAGCTTCTCCTAAATAGAAAATGCAAGGAATTCATTTTGAAAAGTTAAAGAAAACTCGTATAATTATTTCTTTCATGAACAAATAGAGATAAAGGGCAGTTTATAATTACTTAAAAACTTTTAATAGCACAGAGAAGACAAGTAGTGACTCTATAGCATCTTACGAAGCTGATGGACAGTGACTGTAATGGGGTATATGGTGGGCACTTGATAATGGGGGGAGTCTAGTAACCACAATGTTGCTGATGTGATTGTATATTAATGATACCAAAAGAAAAGAAAAAAAACTTTTGGTAGATGTCTTTCAAAGAGGTCTGTTCTATTTAGAGAAGTCCAACTGTCCTTGAGTCAAATGACTGTTCTAAATAGTTAACATCCTTTACTATACCATTTAGTTTTACCAAAACAGTCTCTTCACTTGTTGCTTTCTTACTGTAATTTCTCAATCCATTGCCTTCCTTTTAGAACAAAATGTGCATGTCTTCAACTGACAGCAAGGAATGCCAAGACTTGCTCCTTATCAAGTAATAAAATAACCACTGGATATAAATATAAAAGACTACAGAGACAAATACCTACTGGGTAAGATACCTTGGGGATTTGTTGTGGGGTGTCTGTATCTTTGAAGGTCGATAACTTTGTTACTGTGGCCTGTAGATGTTGTTATATCTTAATTTCTTATACCAAAGAACTACATTAAGGAATAAAAAAAACAAACCTGAATTCTATTCCTGAAAATGAAAGTCAGAGAGCACACATGTATTGTGCCAGAGTATACTTAACTCTCATCTGCTTTGAGTCTGATTCATATTGCCTTAGGGTTAGTCTGCTTTAGGTAGCCATTGACCCATTAAGAAATATACCCCCAAAGCTCAGAATTGGGAATTTTAAGCCTTTCAAGATTGTTATTAAAAAATACACAGAAGGAGAGAATTCAAGGTGGCGGCATGAGCGGTGAGACAGAGAACTCCTCGCAAAACCACATATAGTACGAAAATATAGTTAATACAACTAACCCTAAAACAGCAACAGGAAAGAAGGCTGCACCAGACTGCATACAGACCTCACCAACAGAGCAGACCTCACAAAACAGGATAACGTCCCAAAGCCTTGATCCGGTGTAACCCAAGCCCTTCACCCACCCCAACTCACCCGCAGGAGGAAGAGAAATGGAGCAGGGAGAGGGTGGAAGCCTAGAACTGCTGAACACCCAGCCCTGGAGGTCTGCTTTGGAACACAAACCCTCATTGCGTGGTGCTCTGGAGGTTGGTGGGATTGGAAACTGGGACAGGCAGAGTGCTAGAGAGACTGAGATTCTGTCCATTTGGAGGACCAGATCCACGTCCGGCTGCTCTGGGAAAAAGGAAAGGCAGGTGGTCTGAGAGGCTTCCTCGCAGCTAGATGGCTCCTGAAGGGGCGGGGTTTGCCCTGAGCTTCCTGCGCAGGAGAAGGGATAGGTGGACAAGGCTGTCTAGGTGCACTCTGTCCAGAAGGTTGGGCACTTTGAGGAGCTTCAAGCGCCCCATCCCCCTGGCTGGCAACACAGCCCCGAGACCCCCACTATGATACACAGCCTGCTTTGCCTCCGTCCAGGCCTACCGGCACTGGTTCACAAACCAGGAGTCACTGCACTGGCGTGATGCCAGCTATATGGAGGCCCCACCTACAACAGCTTAGAGATGCAAAGCACAGACGCTTACGCCTGTATGCTCGGCCTATGGGCTCTGATACGGGAGACAGGCACTGCAGCCAGGAATCAAGAAAGAGCTCTTTCCCCCCTCTAGACACCGGCGCCACTACCCACTGACCCCAAACCTTATTCTAGGGGCTGTGCAGCTCCAGAGACTAGAGCTACTGGACACTAGAGGGCACCACATAGAAAGAAGAAATGTCAAAAGAACCTAGTTCAGACCAAAATCTCACAAACCCCAGAAAAAGGACCAAATGAAACTGAACTCACCAATCTTCCTGAAAGAGTTCAAAATAAAAATCATAAATATGCTTATGGAGGTACAGAAAAATACTCAACAACTCAGGAATGAATTTAAGGTGGAGATTTAATCATTAAGAAATTCCATATCTGAAATGAAACATACAATGGAGGGATTTAAAAGCACATTAGATGTAGTAGAACAAATGGTAAATGGAATCGAAAATAGAGAAGAGGAATACTAAGTATCTGAGGCACAGAGAGAAAAAAGGATCTCTAAGAATGAAATAATATTGATAGAATTGTGTGACCAATCCAAATGGAACAATATCTGCACTATACGGCTACCAGAAGAAGAGAGAGAAAAAGGGATAGAAAGTGCCATTGAGGAGATAATTGCTGAAAACTATCCCAATCTGGGGAAGAAGATAGTCTCTCAAGCCAAGGAGGTGCACAGATCATCCAACACAAGGGACCAAAGGAAAACAACATCAAGACATACAATAAATAAAATGGCAAAGATCAAGGGTAAAAGACAGACTTTAAAATCAGCTAGAGAGAAAAAAGATCACATACAAAGGAAAACCAATCAGGCTTTCATCAGATTTCTCAACAGAAACCTTACAGGCCAGAAGGGAGTGGCTTGATATATTTAATGCAATGAAGCAGAATGGCCTCCAACCAAGAATACTCTATCCAGCAAGGTTATCATTTAAATTCGAAGGAGGGATTAAACAATTTTCAGATAAGCAAAAACTGAGAGAATTTACCTCCCACAAACCACCTCTACAGTGCATTTTGGAGGGACTGCTGTAGATGGAAGTGTTCCTAAAGATAAATCGATGTCACAGGGGAAAATAAAACCACAGCAAACTAGAACAACTAATTACTAAGCAGATGCAAAATGAAATCAGCTACCCCCAAAGTCAATCAAGGGATAGACAAAGAGTACAGAATGTGATACCTAACATATAAAGAATAGAGGAGGAGAAAAAAGAACCACCTTTGGTTGTGTTTGTAATAGCATGCAAAGAGAGTTAATTTAGACTATTAGATAGCAAGAGAAATCCTTGAACTTTTGGTAACCATGAATCTAAAGCCTGCAATGGCAATAAGTACATACCTATCAATAATCACCCTAAATGTAAATGGCCTGAATGCACCAATCAAAAGACATAGAGTCACTGAATGGATGAAAAAACAAGACCCGTCTACATGCTGCCTACAAGAGACTCATTTCAAACCCAAAGACATACACAGACTGAAAGTAAAGAGATGGAAAAAGATACTTCATACAACTAATAGGGAGAAAAAAGCAGAAGTTGCAGTACTTGTATCAGACAAAATAGACTTCAAAACAAAGAAAGTAGCAGGAAACAAAGGACATTACATAATGACAAGGGGGTCAGTCCAACGAAAGGATATAACTATTATAAATATCTATGCACGGAAAACAGGATCACCTACATATATGAAACAAACAGTAAAAGAATTAAAGGGGGAAATAGAATGCAATGCATTCATTTTAAGAGACTTCAACACACCCCTAACACCAAAGGACAGATCAACCATACAGAGCATGAAGAGACAGAGGCACTAAACAATGTATTAGATAGACCTAACGGGTATCTCCAGAACACTCCGTCCAAAAGCAACAGGATACACATTCCTCTGAAGTTCACATGGAACATTTTCAAGAATAGATCATATACTAGGCCACAAAAAGAGTCTCAGTAAATTCAAAGAGATTGAAATTGTACCCACCAGCTTCTCAGATCACAAAGGTATGAAACTAGAAATAAATTACACAAAGAAAACAAAAAAGTCCACAAACACATGGAGGCTTAATAACATGCTCCTAAATAATCAATGGATCAATGACCAAATAAAAACAGAGATCAAGCAATATATGGAGACAAATGACAACAATAATTCAACACCACAAAATCTGTGGGACGCAGTGAAAGCAGTGCCAAGAGGGAAGTATATTGCAATACAGGCCCAACTCAGGAAAGAGCAACAATCCCAAATGAACAGTCCAAACTCACAATTAATGAACCTAGAAAAGGAAGAACAAATGAGGCCCAAAGTCAGTAGAAGGAGGGACATAATAAAGATTGGAAAAGAAATAAATAAAATTTTAAGAATAAAACAATAGAAAGAATCAATGAAAGCAGGAGCTGGTTCTTTGAGAAAATAAAATAAACCCCTAGCCAGACTTACAAAGAAAAAAGAAAGTCTACATGCATAAACAGAGTCAGAAATGAGAAATGAAAAATCACTACAAACACAACAGAAATACAAAGAATTATGAGAGAATACTATGAAAAATTATATGCTAAGAAACTGGGTAACCTAGAAAAATACAACCTTCTAAGGCTGACCCAGAATGAAACAAAATCTGAACAGACCAATGGCCAGCAGCGAAATTGAATTGGTAATCAAAAACTACCTAAGAACAAAACTCCTGGGCCAGATGGTATCAATGCTGAATTTTATCAAACATTTAGTGAAGACCTAATACTTATTCTCCTTAAAGTTTTCCAAAAAGTAGAAGAGGAGGGAATACCCCCAAACTCTTTCAACAAGGCCAACATCATTCTAATACCAAAACTAGACAAAGACACCACAAAAAAAAGAAAATTACAGACCAATATCCATAATGAGCATACATGGAAAAATGCTCAACAAAATATTAGCAAACCAAATTCAAAATTATATCAAAAAGATCATCATGATCAAGTGGGATTCATCGCAGGGATATAAGGATGGTACAACATCCAAAAATCCGTCAACATCATCTACCACATCAACAAAAAGGACAAAAGCTACATGATCATGTCCATAGATGCTGAAAAAGCATTCGACAAAATTCAACATCCATTCATGATAAAAACTCAACAAAATGGGTATAGAAGGCAAGTACTTCAACATAATAAAGGCCATATATGACAAACCCACGGTCAACATTATACTTAACAGTGAGAAGCTGAAAATTTTTCCTTTGAGATCGGGAACAAGATGCCCACTCTCCCCATTTTTATTCAACATAGTTCTGGAGGTCCTAGCCACGGCACTCAGACAACACAAAGAAATAAAATGCATCCAGTTTGGCAAGGAAGAAGTCAAATTGTCCCTATTTGCAGGTGACATGATATTGTACATAAAAACCCTAAAGAATCCACTCCAAAAGTACTTTAATATGTGAATTCAGCAAAGTTGCAGGATACAAAATTAATACACAGAAATCTGTTACATTCCTATACACTAATGATGAACTAGCTGAAAGAGAAATCAGGAAAAACCCATTCACAATTGCATCAAAAAGAATAAAATCCCTAGGAATAAACTGAACCAAGGAGGTGAAAGACCTATACTCTGAAAACTACAAGACACTCATGAGAGAAATTAAAGAACATATCTCATGCTCATGCATAGGAAGAATTAATATTGTAAAAATGTCCATCCTGCCTAAAGCAATGTACACAGTCAGTGCAATTCTATCAAAATACAAACAGCATTCTTCAATGACTTATAGCAAATAGTTCTAAAATTCATATGGAACCACAAAAGACCACGAATAGCCAAAGCAATCCTGAGAAGGAAGAATAAAGTGGGTGGAATTACACTCCCTGACTTCAAGCTCTACTACAAAGCCACAGTAATCAAGACAATTTGGTACTGGCACAAGAACACTCATATACCAATGGAACAGACTGGAGAGCCGAGATATAAACCCCAGCATATATGGTCAATTAATATACGATAAAGGAGCCATGGACATACAATGGGGAAGTGACAGCCTCTTCAACAGCTGGTGTTGGCAAAACTGGACAGCTACATGTAAGAGAATGAAACTGGATTATTGTTTAACCCCATACACAAAAGTAAACTTGAAATGGATCAAAAACCTGAATGTAAGTCATGGAACCATAAAACTCTTAGAAAAAAAATAGGCAAAAATCTCTTGGACATAAACATGAGCAACTTCTTCATGAACGTATCTCCCCGGGCAAGGGAAACAAAAGTAAAAATGAACAATTGGGACTATATCAAACTAAAAAGCTTCTGTACAGCAAAGGACACCATCAGTAGAACAAAAAGACATCCTACAGTATGGGAGAATATATTCATAAGTGACATATCCGATAAGGGGTTGACATCCAAATTATATTAAGAGTGCATGCACCTTAACAAACAAAAAAGCCAATAAGCCAATTAAAAAGTTGACAGAGGAGTTGAACAGACACTTCTCCAAAGAAGAAATTCACATGGCCAGCAGGCACATGAAAAGATGCTCCACATTGCTAATCGTCAGAGAAATGCAAATTAAAACCACAATGAGATATTACCTCACACCAGTTAGGATGGCCAACATGCGAAAGACAAACAACAACAAATGTTGGCAAAGATGTGGAGACAGAGGAACCCTCCTACACTGCTGGTGGGAATGTAAATTAGTTCAACCATTGTGGAAAGCAGTATGGAGGTTCCTCAAAAAACTCAAAATAGTAATACCATTTGACCCAGGAATTCCATTCCTTGGAATTTACTGTAAGAATGCAGCAGCCCAGTTTAAAAAAGACATATGCACCCATATGTTTATCGCAGCACTATTTACAATAGCCAAGAAATGGAAGCAACCTAAGTGTCCATCAGTAGATGAATGGATACAGATGATGTGGTACATACACACAATGGAATATTATTCAGCCCTAAGAAGAAAACAAATCCTAACATTTGCAACAACATGGTTGGAGCTAGAGGGTATTATTCTTAGTGAAATAAGCGAGGTGGATAAAGACAAGTATCAAATGATTTCCTTCATCTGTTGAATATAAGAACAAAGAAAAAACTGAAGGAACAAAACAGCAGCAGACTCACAGAGCACAAGTGAACTAATAGTTACCAACGGAAAGGGTCTGGGAAGGATCGTTCGGAAGGGAGGGATAATGAGGAAAAAAGGGCATACTATTAGCACACATAATGTAGGGGGGAAGGCAGTATAACTCAGATAAGACAAGTAGTGATTCTATAGCATCTTACTACCCTGATGGACAGTGACTGTAATGGGGTATGTAGTGGGTTCCTGATAATAGAGGAAGTCTAGTAACCATAATGTTGCTCATGTAATTGTACATTAATAATACCAAAATAGAAAAAATGCATAGAAAGCTTTCTGGAATTATGTAATGATATAAAAGAAATATACAGAAACAGAATTTTTCTTCTTAAGACATTCCCTTCCCAGACATTTCTTTCTTAGACATGCCTAAGACATTTTTAAAAGCTAACTTTTGCTTTGTGTCAGGTAGGTCTCAGTCACCTTGTAAAAATACTGACTCATTTAATCTCCACGAAACAACTTGTGAGGTAGGTACATATAATCCTTACTTTAAAAATGGAAAATTGAGGCACAGAAAGGTTAAATAACTCATCCAAGCTTGCACAGCTGGTGAATGTGGGAGCTATGATTGGAATCAGGCAGGCTGGCTTCACGAGGCTTCACGCTTAGTCTGCCTCCTTTTGTAATTATTAGTGAGATAGCAATAGAAACTGTTTTTGCTTTTAGGATGTCGGATTGATTTTCTCTTGCATATTTTATTGACAGCATTTATGAATGCAGCCTATTATGCAAGTGTAATCCACGTATGTGTCAAAACCGAGTTGTCCAGCATGGACCTCAAGTGAGGCTCCAGGTGTTCAAAACTGAGAAGAAGGGTTGGGGAGTACGCTGCCTAGATGACATTGACAGAGGGACATTTGTTTGCATTTATTCAGGTAAAACAGAGGTTTATTTCCAAATTCCTCTTAATTAAGAATTACATTTCTGAATCTCCATTTTACTAGTCAGACTGTTGAGTTCTTACAGCCAGGCCAAGAGCAATACATATGGGAGGAGCATCAGAGGATGGCAAGGGACTGTGAAATTGATCCCTGAAGGGATGAGATGTCTTAGGAGGTTCCAAATGTTCCAGAAAAGAAAAAGGCAGAGATAAAACTTGAGTTTTTGGATGAGACACATTTTTTTTTTGTATCCATGGCTACCAGTGCTTTGCAGTAAGGTGAGAAAACTTTAAACAGGAAACTAAATGACTTGCTAAGGTAAAGATTATCAATCAGATACTATCTTGTTCAGTGTTTTGAGCTATTAAAATTTAACAAGTTAAGTTTGTAATAAGTACCTGCATGTGATGATTCAAGGCAGCTCACTGCCTTTTGGGGACTCAAGAGAGTTGCCCACTTAGCAAAACTTCCCGACCAGTATGTTAAAATTGTGCAATTACTGGTTCTTTGGGGCCACAGTTCCCAGGCCAGACATGTCGGTCTCCAGTAGTCTCAACTGCTTACCTCAGAGTGTCAGGCAAAAATCCATACTTGGTGTGTGTACCATGAAATGAGAAAGGTTAGGAAATCATGAATCCAGTGCCAGTCTAAGAGAAGTGTGCTGGACTGAGTCTTGGCAGCAAGGCAGCAGGGACCAGAGTAACCCTCCTCGTCTGAATTTCCAGGTTTACTTTAGTGAGGGCATGAATTATCAGAATTCAGAATAGTCACATTTGAATCCCTACCACCCTCCTACCACTTGCAGACACATACTACCATAAAACTTACCTAGTTATCCCTCTCAAAATAACATTGATGAAAGTCAGCTGCTATTAAATGCTAAATGGTGGCCAGGAAGTATCATTGGCTTTTCTGCATTTCACGTGAGGTATCTCTGTGATCCAGCTGTTAACTGTGGCTTGATAGACTAATATTTTAATGTTAAACTAGGACTTAATATGAGAACAATAGGTACATATTAAACAAATCACTTTATAAAGAGTATAGATTTTAAATGATAAAGCTTTTTTAACTAAACAGAAGAGCTGCAATTTAAAGACTAGAGTTCACCTCATTTTCTAGAATGCTTTCTGATCTGTTTTTGTTTTATATTATTGTAGCTAAATCTCTTTTATCTGAAACAGACAAATGTTTTTTTTTTAGATCTAAGCCCTCTGTTTTTTACTGAAGTATCATTGATGTACAATCTTATATTGGTTCCAAATTTATAGCAGTGGTTCCACAGTTACCCATATTATTAAATCTTCATCCCCTCTAGTGCTGTTACTATTTAACAACATATAGAAAGATGTTACAGAATCATTGACTATATTCTCCGTGATGTGCTACTGTCCCCCATGACAAGCTTATATTGTGATGGTAAATAATTGTGCCCCTTTATCCCCCTCACACTCCCCACCCACTTACCCCAACCCCTCCCCCTTGGTAGCCACTAGTCACTTTTCAGTGTCTATGAATCTACTGCTGTTCTGTTCATTCTGTTTTGCTTTATTTTTATATTCCACAAATAAGTGAAATCATACAGTATTTGTCTTTTCCACCTGATTACTTCACTAAGCATAATACCCTCCAGATCCATCCATGTTGTTGCAAATAGCAGGATTTCTTTTCTTTTTATGGCTGAATAATATTCCATTGTGTATATGTACCACCTCTTCTTCATCCATTCATCTGTTGATGGGCACTTTGGTTGCTTCCATACCTTGGCTGTTGTAAATAATGTGACAAAAAACATAGGGGTTTTCAAATCAAGGATTTTGTTTTCTTCTGGTAAATTCCTAGAAGTGGAATTACTGGATCAAATGGTATTTCTATTTTTAGGTTTTAGAGAAACCTCCATACTGCTTTCCACAGCAGTTGCAGAAATTTACATTTTCACCAACAGTGTAGAAGGGTTCATATTTCTCCATATCCTTGGCAACATTGGTTATTTCTTGTCTTTTGGATAATGGCCATTCTAACTGGTGTGAGGTGATACCTCATTGTGGTTTTCTGATTTGCGTTTCCCTATTAGCGATGTGGAGCATCTTTTCATGTGCCTGTATTTCAGTGGCAATATATTGGCCATTTGTATTTCTTTGGAGAAGTTTCTGTTCAGGCAGGTCCTCCACCCATTTTTGAATCAGGTTATTTGTTTTTTGTGTGTTGAGAAGTATGAATTCTTTATACATTTTGGGTGTTAACTCCTTATCAGCTAAGTCATTTACAGATATATTCTCCATACTGTAGGATGTCTTTTTGTTCTGCTGATGGTGTCCTTTGCTGTACAGAAGCAATTTTTAGTTTGGTGTAGTCCCACTTGTTCATTTTTAATTTTGTTTCCCTTGTCTGAGGAGATGTGTCCAGGAAAAAACTTGCTTATAATTATGTTCAAGAGATTTTTGCATATGTTTTCTTCTAAGAGTTTTATGGTTTCATGACTTACATTCAGATCTTTGATACATTTTAGGTTTACTTTTGCATATGAACTTAGACAATAATCCAGTTTCATTCTCTTACATGTAGCTGTCCAGATTTCCCAACACCAATTGTTGAAGAGGCTGTCTTTTCCCCATTGTATATTCATGGCTCCTTTATCATAACATTAACTGACTGTATATGCATGGGTTTATATATGGGCTCTCTCTTCTGTTCCATTGATATAGGTCTGTTCTTGTGCTTGTATCAAATTGTTTTGACTACTGCAGCTTTGTAGTAGACGTTGAAGTCAGGGAGCATAATACCTCCAACTTTGCTCTTCTTTCACAGCACTGCTTGACTATTCAGGGTCTTTTTTGATTCCACATGAATTTTAGAACTACCTTTGCTAATTCATTAAAGAATGAACCACATGATCATCTCAATAGATGCTGAAAAGCATTTGATACAATTCAAACACCATTCATGATAAAAACCCTCATCAGAATGGGTAAAGAGGGTACATACCTCAACATAATAAAGGACATATATGACATTTCTCCAGAGAAGAAATAAAGGTGTCAAACAGGCACATGAAAAGATGTTCCACATTGCTAATAATCAGGGAAATGCAAACTTACTGAAGTATCATTGAAATACAATCTTATATTGGTTTCAAATGTATAATATGGATGGGTCTGGAGGGTATTATGCTCAGTGAAGTAATCAGGTGGAGAAAGACAAATAACATATGATTTCACTTATTTGTGGAATATAAAACAAAGCAAAACAGAATGAAGAAAACAGCAGTAGATTCATAGACACTGAAAAGTGACTAGTGGCTACCAAGGGGGAGGGGTTGGGGTGGGTGGGTGGGGAGTGTTAAGGAGACAAAGGGGCACAATTATTCACCATCACAATATAAGTTGCTCATAGGGGACGGTAGTACATCATGGAGAATATAGTCAGTGATTCTGTAACATCTTTCTATATGTTGCTAGATCGTAACTGCACTAGAGGGGATGAAGATTTAATAATATGCATAACTGTTGAACCACTGTTGTACAGTATGTTGAGGTACTTACCCTCTATACCCATTTTGTTGAGATTTTTTATCATGAATGGCTGTTGTATTTTGTCAAATGCTTTTTCAGCATATATTGAGATGATCATGTAGCTTTTTATCCTTTTTGTTAATGTGTATGATATTGATTGATTTAGAAATATTGTACCATCCTTGCATCTCTGGAATAAATCCCACTTGGTGGTGATGGATGATCCTTTTGATGTATTTTTAAATTATGTTGGCTAATGTTTTGTTGAGGATTTTTGCATCTATGTTCATCAGTGATGTTGGTCTATAATTTTCTTGTTTTGTGGTGTCTGTCTGGCTTTGGTATTAGAGTGATGCTGGCCTTATAGAATGAATTTGGAAGTATTCTGTCCTCTTTTTCTCTTAGGAATACTTTTAAGAAGGATGGGTATTAGCTCTTCTTTAAATGTTTGGTAGAATTCAGCTGTGGAGCCATCTGGTCCTGGTTTTTGCTTTTTGGGAGTTTTTTGATTACCACTTCAATTTCACTGCTGGTAACTGGTCTGTTCAGATTTTCTGTTTCTTCCTGGGTCAATTTTGGAAGGTTGTATTTCTCTAGAAAGTTGTCCATTTCTTCTAGGTTGTCCAATTGATTGGCATATAATTTTCATAGTATTCTCTAATAATTCTTTGTATTTCTTTGATATCCATTGTGACTATTCCTGCTTTGTTCTGATTTTTGTTTAGGTGTGTACTCTCTTAGTTTCTGGGTAAGTCTGCCTAGGAATTTATCTATTTTGTTTTCTCAAGGAACAAGCTCCTGGTTTCATTAATCTTTTCTATTGTTTTATTCTTCTCTATTTATTTCTGCTCTGATCTTTATTATGTCCCTTCTTCTACTAACTTTGGGTTTCATTTATTCTTTTTCTAGTTTCTTTACTTGTGAGTTTAGACTGTTTATTTGGGATTTTTCTTGTTTCTTGGTGTAGGCCTATATTGCTGTGTACTTCCCTTTTATAACCACCTTTGTAGTGTCCCACAGATATTGGGCTGTTGAGTTTTTGTTTTCATTTGTCTCCATGTATTGCTTGATCTCTGTTTTAATTTTTTCATTGTTCTACTGATTAGTTAGGAGCATTATTTAGAAGTTGTTTAGCCTTCATGTATTTGTAGGCTTTCTTGTTTTCTTTGCGTGATTTATATCTAGTTTCTTACCAACTGTGATGTGAGAAGCTTCTTGATACAATTTCAATCTTTTTAAGTTTATTGAAGCTCTTTTTGTGGCCTATTATGTGCTCTTCTGGAGAATTTTCCCTGTACACTTGAGAAAAATGTGTATCCTATTTTGGGTGAAATGTTCTGTAGATATCTGTTAAGTTCATTTGATCTAATGTATTGTTCAATGCCTCTGTTTCCTTATTTATTTTTTGTCTGGTTGATGTGTCTATTGATGTGAGTGGTGTGTTAAAGTCTCCTAAAACAAATGTGTTGCAATTTATTTCCCCCTTTATTCTGTTAATATTTGTTTTACATATTCAGGTGCTTCTATGCTGAGTGCATAGGTATTTATAATTGTTATGTCCTCTTGTTGGACTGACACTTTAATCATTATGTAATGTCCTTCTTGGTCTCTTGTTTCTTTCTTTGTTTTGAAATCTATTTTATCTGAAAAAAGTACTGCATACTCCTGTTTTTTTCTCCCTATAATTTGCATGAAATATCTTTTTCCATTCCTTCACTTTCAGTGTGTGTATGTCTTTGGGTCTGAAATGAGTCTTTTGT
This sequence comes from Smutsia gigantea, assembly GCA_032199065.1. NCBI lineage: Eukaryota > Metazoa > Chordata > Mammalia > Pholidota > Manidae > Smutsia > Smutsia gigantea. Next base: position 21,985 of record JAVSCE010010612.1, on the reverse strand, counting down.
AGGCTGCATATAGATGGGTCTTGTTTCTTTATGCATTCTACCACTCTGAGTCTTTTGATTAGTACATTCAGTCCATTTACGTTTAAGGTAATTTTTGATAGGAATGTACTTATTGCCATTTTATTATTTTCTGGTTGTTTTTATAGCTCCTCTGTTCCTCTTGTATACTCTTGTTATTTAATGGTTTTCTTCAGTGTTGTGATTGGATTTCTCTTTTTTAATTTTTTTGTGTATCTATTGTAGGCTTTAGTTTTATGGTTACCAAAGGTTTAAGGATAGCGTCCTTACTATATAATAGTCTTTATTAAGTTGTTAATTGCTCTACTTCAAACACAGTTTAAAGGTACTTTTTCTTCTTCTTCCTTCTCCACATTTTATGTATTAGGTGTTATAATATGCACTTTTTGTGTTTCTCTTGATTGATTTTGTGTATAGTTGGTTTTGCTTCTTTTGATTTGTTTTCATTTCATAGTTTCATGGTAATTAATTGGTCTACTACCTGTAGTGTGGGTTTATTTTCATTGGTGAAAGCTGTTGGAACCTTAGGAAAATATCCATCTACAGCAGACCCTTTAACATATCTTATAATGCTGATTTAGTTGTTATTATAAATTCTTTGAGCCTTTGCTTATCTGGAAAGTGGTTAATCCCTGCTTCAAATTTAAGTGATAATCTTGTTGCCTAGAGGAATCTTGCTTGAAAGTTCTTCTGTTTCAGTACATTAAATATTTCATGCCATTCCCTCTGGCTTGTAGAGTTTCTGCTGAGAAGTCTGCTGATAGCCTGATGGGGTTTCCCTTATAAGTAATCTTTTTTTTCTCCCTGGCTGCTTTTAATACTCTCTCCTTATCCTTGATCTTTGCCATTTTACTTATTATACATCTTGGTATTGTCTTTGTGGGGTTCCCTTTGTCAGGGGCTCTCTGTGCTTCCATGACTGCAGTGTCTTTTTCATTCCCCAGATTGGGGAAGTTGTCCACAGTTAATTTTCTCAGAGACTTTCTGTCCCTTTGTCTCTCTCTTCTCCTTCTGGTACCCCTGTTGTGCTAATATTGTTCCATCTGAATTGGTCACACATCTCTCTTATCATTCTTTCATTCATAGACATCCTTTTTTCTCTCTGTTCCTCAGCTTCCTTGTGTTTCTGTTCTCTAATATCCATCTCATTGGCTCTCTCCTCTGTTTGCAGTAATCTCTTATTCATTCCCTCCATTGTATATTTCATTTCAGTTACTGTATTCTTCACCTCTGAGTGACTTTTTCAGCTGTTCTATATCTTTGTTGAAATCCTTCCTGAGATCTTGAATACTTTTCTGTAACTCAGTGAGCATGCTTACGACTTTTACTTTGAAATATTTTTCAACAACATTGGTGATCTCCATTCCATTTAGCCTCTTCCTGGGTTCTGTCCTGTGGTTGTGTTTTGAACATATTCCTCTGCTTCTTCATTTTGTCAGTTTCTGTGTTTCTTCCTTTGTATTAGATGGCTCTGCTATGCTTCTTAGCCTGTAGAGTAATAAGAGCTTTATGAAGGAGGCATCTTATAATGCCCAGGAGCTCAAGACTCTTTACTCTCCAGTACCTGGTTGTACTTTGTGGGAGCCCCTGTTGCTGTTGGTGTGCAGTGGATGGGCCTCCTTTTTGTCTGCCTGCTGGTAGCGATCCGACTCTGCAGGACCAGTGGTTTGCTTCAGCCACCTTTGTGGTCAGAGCAGAGGCCTCTGCTGGGATCACTGTAGTCGGTCTGCCCTCTGCCTGCCCTTTAGCAGTGGTGGAGCTTCAGTTTTAATGGGGTGAGTCAAGCTGTTTTGCAGCTCTGGGGCAGAGTGTGATGCAAAGCATGGGGCTTGGACACCCGCAGAAAGAAATGAGCTCTTGGGGCTGTCTCCTGTGGGCACCTACCCATTTGCGCTGAAACGGGGCATAGAAAGCTGGGAGAATCTTCCTCTGCCTGCCAGGCAGCAGAGTCTGATATTGCTGCTGGGCTGAGTGGGTTGGCTTGCCAGTAGTGTGCACAGGGACGTGCCTCGTGGCTGAGCTGCCAGCAAAAAGGATGGAGCATCTGAAGCTTCCATGAGTTCCTGACCTGTTGGGCCAAGGGAGATTAGGGGAGGTAACTCCTGAGCTCTGCCCAACCCTCACCCCTCTGATACCACTCCTGCTACTGGCAAAGTCTTTCAGATTGCTGCCTCTGCTTTGGGTCTCAGGAGCAGTGGAACATGCCTGTCCTCCCAGAGTGGTCCACTTGTCCCTGGTCACCAGGACCCAATGTAATGTGGACTCGCATTTCCAGAGAAGGTGTCCTGGGGCAGGTGTGCTGAGACCTAGGCTCCTAGCCCCTCTCCATTCTGTTCCTTTTCTTCCTGCCTGTGGGCTGGGATAGGGGAAGGCGGGCTTGGGTCCTGCTCCATGGAAGCTCTGCCACTCTGTTTTCTATGTGGTCTTCTCTTCTTCCCCAGGTGTAGGTGGTATGTTCTGCAGTCTTCAGGTCTGGGTTATTTGTATTTGTAGTAGTTTCATCCTTTATGTGTTTTGGGGAGGAGGTTTTCACCTTGCTTTCCCACTCTGCCATCTTTTTTTTTTGATTAAGGTATTATTGATATACACTCTTATGAAGGTTTCACATGAAAAAACAATGTAGTTACTACATTTACCCATATTATCAAGTCCCCACCCATACCCCATTGCAGTCACTGTCCATCAGTGTAGTAAGATGCTACAGATTCACTATTTGCCTTCTCTGTGCTACACTATATTCCCCATGACCCCTCACACCATGTGTACTAAACATAATAACCCTCAATCCCCTCCTCCCTACTCCCAACCAACCTCCGCCACCCCTCCCCTTTGATAACCGCTAGTTCCTTCTTGGAGTCTGTGAGTCTGCTGCTGTTTTGTTCTTTCAGTTTTGCTTCGTTGTTACACTCCACAAATGAGGGAAATCATTTGGCACTTGTCTTTCTCTGCCTGGCTTATTTCACTGAGCATAATATCCTCCAGCTCCATCCATGTTGTTGCAAATGGCAGGATTTGTTCCTTTCTTACGGCTGAATAGTATTCCATTGTGTATACATACCACATCTTCTTTATCCATTCACCTACTGATGGGCACTTGGGTTGCTTCCATATCTAGGCTGTTAGTGCTGCAATAAACATAGGGATGCATATGTTTTTGGATCTGAGAACTTGTATATTCTTTGGGTAAATTCCAAGGAGAGGGATTCCAGGGTCAAATGGTATTTCTATTTTTAGTTTTATGAGGAACCTCCATATTGCTTTACACAATGGTTAAACTAGCTCACATTCCCACCACCAGTGTGGGAGGGTTTCCCTTTCTCCGCATCCTCGCCAGCATTTGTTGTTCTTGGTCTTATCATTGCTGGCCATCCTTACTGATGTGAGGTGATATCTCATTGTGATTTTAATTTGCATTTCCCTGATGATTAGTGATCTAGAGCAGCTTTTCATGGGTCTGTTGGCCATCTAAATTTCTTCTTTGGAGAATTGTCTCTTCACATCCTCTGCCCATTTGTTAATCAGGTTACTTGCTTTTTGGGTGTTGAGGCATGTGAGTTCTTTATATATTTTGGATGTTAAACTCTTGTCAGATATGTTGTTTGCAAATATATTCTCCCATATTGTAGGATGCCTTTTTGTTCTGTTGATGGTGTCCTTTGCCTTACAGAAGCTTTAGAGTTTGAGGTAGTCCCATGTGTTCATTTTTACTTTTGTATCCCTTCCTCAAGGAGATGCATTCAGGAAGAAGTTACTAATCTTAATATTCAGGAGATTTTTGCTTATGTTTTTTTCTAAGAGTTTTATGGTTTCATGAATTACATTCAGGTCTTTGATCCATTTCAAGTTTACTTTTGTGTATGGGGTTAAACAATAATCGAGTTTCTTTCTCTTGCATGTAGCTGTCCAGTTTTGCCAACACCAGTGTTGAAGAGGCTGTCATTTCCCCATTGTATGTCCATGGCTCATTTATCATATATTAATTAACCTTATATCCTTGGGTTTATATCTGGGCTCTCTAGTCTGTTACATTGGTATGTTGTTCTGTTTTTGTGCCAGTACCAAATTGTCTTTACTACTGTGGCTTTGTAGTAGAGCTTGAAGTTGGGGAGCATAATCCCAACAGCTTTATTCTACCTTCTCAGGATTGCTTTGGCTATGTGGGGTCTTTTGTGGTTCCATATGAATTTTAAAGTGATTCGCTCTAATTCGTTGAAGAATGCTGTTGGTATTTTGATAGGAATTGCTTTGAATCTGTTGATTGCTTTAGGCAGGATGGCCATTTTAACAATATTAATTCTATTAATTCTGCGCATTAATTTTGTATCCCGCAACTTTGCTGAATTCAGATATTAGATCTAGTAGTTTTGGAGTAGATTCCTTAGGGTTTTTTATGTACAGTATCATGTCACCTGCAAACAGGGACAGTTTAACTTCCTCCCTGTCAATCTGGATGCCTTCTATTTCTTTGTGTTGTCTGATTGCCATGGCTAGGACCTCCAGTACTATGTTGAATAGAAGTGGGGAGAGTGGGCATTCTTGTCTTGTTCCCGATCTTAAAGGAAAAGCTTTCAGCTTCTCGCTGTTAAGTATGTTGGCTGTGGGCTGGTCATATAAGGCCTTTATTACATTGAGGTACTTGCCCTCTAAACCCATTTTGTTGAGAGTTTTTATCATGAATGGATGTTGAATTTTGTCAAATGCTTTTTCAGCATCTATGGAGATGATCATGTGGTTTTTGTCCTTTTTGTTGATATGGTGGATGATGTTGATGGATTTTCGAATGTTGAACCATCCTTGCATCCCTGGAATAAATTCTACTTGATCATGATGATGATCTTTTTTATGTATTTTTGAATTCGGTTTCTAATATTTTATTGAGGATTTTTGTGTGTATGTTCATCAGGGATATTGGTCTGTAGTTTTCTTTTTTGTGGTGTCTTTGCCTGGTTTTTGTATTAGAGTGATGCTGACCTCATAGAATGAGTTTGGAAGCATTCCCTCTTCTTCTACTCCTTGGAAATCTTTAAAGAGGATGGGTATTAGGTCTTTGCTAAATGTTTGATAAAATTCATCAGTGAAGCCATCTGGTCCAGGCATTTTGGTCTTAGGTAGGTTTTTGATTACCAGTTCAATTTCGTTGCTGGTAATTGGTCTGTTGAGATTTTCTGTTTCTTTCTGGCTCAGCCTTATAAGGTTGTATTTTTCTAGAAAGTTGTCCATTTCTTCTGGATTATCCAGTTTGTTAGCATATAATTTTTCATAGTATTCTCTAATAGTTCTTTGTATTGCTGTGATATCTGTAGTGATTTTGTTTCTCATTCCTGATTCTGTTTATGTGAGTAGACTCTCTTTTTTCCTTGATAAGTCTGGTTTATTTTGTTTATTTTCTTGGAGAAGTAGCTCTTTGTTGATCCTTTCTATTGTTTTATTCTTCTCAATTTCATTTATTTCTGCTCTAATCTTTATTATGTCCCTCCTTCAACTGACTTTGGGTCTCATTTGTTCTTTTTCTTGTTTCAGTAATTGTGAGTTTAGACTGCTCATATGGGATTGTTCTTCTTTCCTGAGGTAGGCCTGTGTTGCAATATACTTTCCTCTTAGCATGCCTTTCGCTGTGTCCCACAGATTTTGCGTTTGACGGGTTTTTCATTTTCTTTGCATAATTCTTTCTAGTTTCATTCCTTTGTGGTCTAAGAAGCTAGTTGGTACAATTTCAATCTTTTTTAATTTACCAAGGCTCTTTTTTGGTGTAGTATATGACCTATTCTTGAAAATGTTCCATGTGCACTTGAGAAGAATGTGTATTCTGCTGCTTTTGGGTGTAGAGTTCTGGAGATGTCTGTTAGGTCCATCTGTTCTAATGTGTTATTGAGTGCCACTGTCTACTTACTTATTTTCTGTCTGATTGATCTGTCCTTCAGAGTGGTGTGTTGGAGTCTCCTAGAATGAATGCATTGCATTCTATTTCCCCTTTAATTCTGTTAGTATTTGTTTCACATATGTAAGAGCTTCTGTGTTGGGTGCATAGATATTTATAATGGTTATATCTTCTTGTTGGATTGACCCTTTTATCATTATGTAATGTCCTTCTTTGTCTCTTGTGACTTTCTTTGTTTTGAAGTCTATTTTGTCTGATGTAAGTACTGCAACTTCTGCTTTTTTCTCCCTATTAGTTGCATGAAATGTCTTTTCCATCCCTTCACTTTTAGTCTGTGTATATCTTTGGGTTTGAAGTGAGTCTCTTGAAGGCAGCATATACATGGATCTTGTTTTTTTATTCATTCAGTGACTCTATGTCTTTTGACCAGTGCATTCAGTTCATTTACATTTAGGGTGATTATGGATATGTATGTACTTATTGTTATTGCAGGCTTCAGATTCGTGGTTACCAAAGGTTCAAGGTTAACTTCCTTACTATCTAAGAGTCTAATTTAACTCACTTAGTATGCTCTAAAAACACAATCTAAAGGTTCTTTTCTTGTTGTTGTTTTTTTCTCGTCCTTCTGCTTCCTCCTCCATTCTTTATATATTAGGTATCGTATTCTGTACTGTTTTTCTATCCCTTGATTGAGCTTTGGGATAGTTAATTTAATTTTGCATTTTCTTAGTAATTAGCTGTTCTACTCTCTTTACTGTGATTTTATTACCTCTGGTGACTGCTATTAAACCGTAGGAACACTTCCATCTATAGCAGTCCCTCCAAAATACACTGTAGAGATGACTTGTGGGAGGTAAATTCTCTCAGCTTTTGCTTATCTGGGAATTGTTTAATCCCTCCTTCAAATTTAAATGATAATCTTGCCAGATAAAGTAATTTTGGTTCAAGGCCCTTCTGCTTCATTGCATTAAATACATCATGACACTCCCTTCTGGCCTGTATGGTTTCTACTGAGTAGTCTGATGATAGCCTGATGGGCTTTCCTTTGTATGTGATCTTATTTCTCTCTCTGGCTGCTTTTAATAGTCTGTCCTTATCTTTGATCTTTCCCATTTTAATTACTATATGTCTTGATGTTGTCTTCCTTGGGTCCCTTGTGTTGGGAGATCTGCACACCTCCATGGCCTGAGAGACTATCTCCTTCCCCAGATTGGGGAAATTTTCAGGAGTCACCTCCTCAGAGACACTTTCTGTCCCTTTTTCTCTCTCTTCTTCTTCTGATACCCCTAAAATGTGAATATTGTTCTGCTTCGATTGGTCACACAATTCTCTCAATATTCTTTCATTCTTAGAGATCCTTTTTTCTCTCTGTGCCTCAGCTTCTTTGTATTCCTCTTCTCTAGTTTGTATATCATTTATTGTCTTCACCGTATCCAATCTGCTTTTAATACTGTCCACTGTGTTCTTCAATGATTGGATCTCCGACCAGAATATCTTTCCGTACCTCCATAAGCATGCTAATGACTTTTATTTTGAACTCCCTTTCAGGGAGAGTCATGAGGTCAATATCATTTATATCTTTCTCAGGAGTTGTTTTAATAATTTTACTCTGGACCTGGTTCCTTTGGCATTTCATATTTGTGTATGGCGCCCTCTAGTTCCCACAAGCTCTACTCTCTGGGGCTGCTCAGCCCCTGAAGCACTGTTAGGGATTGCAGGGGAGTGGTATTGGTGCCTCGGGGGAGGAAAGAGCTGTTTACTGCTTCCTGGCTGCTATGCCTCTCTCCACTGCCTGAACCAGTGGGCCGAGCAAACAGATGTAACCCTCTGTGCTTTCCCTTTTTAGTTGCTGTAGACAGATCTTCCCGCTGGCTGACCTAACGGCAGGGTAGGGTTTCCAAATTTGCAAGACGGGTGGGACTGGCGAGGAGAAAGACACAGTAGTCTGCCTGTCACAGAAGGGTTTCTTAAACCTGTGTAGGCATCCAGGGAGCTGGAGCACCTGAAGATCGTGAATGTTCCCAATCTGCTGGGCAGAGTGCACCCAGACAATTTTGTCTACCTATCCTTTCTCCTGAGCAGTAAGCTCTGTGCAATCCTTGCCCCTTTAGCAGCCCTCTTGCTAAGGGCTTCTTTGTTAAGAAGTCTCTCAGACTGTGCGCCTTTCTTTTGTCCCAGAGCAGCTGGATATGGATCCCTGCTTTCCACAAGCAGCTGGAATCTTAGTCTCTCAAGGAATAATGCCTGTCTTAGCTTTCCAACCCCCTAAGTACAAGAGTATCATGCAAGCACCATGAAATGTAGGTTTGTGCTCTGGAGCAGATCTCCAGAGTTAGGTATTCAGCAGTCCAGGATCTCCACTCCCTCCCTGCTCCATTCCTCTTCCTCCTGCCTGTGAGCTGGGGTGGGGGAAGGGCTTGGATCCCGCAGGACCACAGCTATAGTACGTTACCCTTTTCTGTGAGGTCTGCTCTTGTCTCCAAGAGTATACATTTTGTTGCAGTCCTCTTTCCTGTTGATCTTTCAAGAGTAGTTATATTAGTTATATTTTCATATTATATTCGGTTTTAGAAGGAAGCCTCTGTCCCACTCTCATGCTCCCATCTTTAATCCTCTGTCTCCCCTTTTAATTCTGTTAGTATTTCTTTCACATATGTAGGTGCTCTTGTGTTGGGTGCATAGATATTTATAATGGTTATATCTTCTTCTTGGACTGAACCCTTAATTATATAATGTCCTTCTTTGTCTCTTGTAATTTTCTTTGTTTTTTTTTAATACTTTATTTTGGTATCATTCATCAACAATTGCATGTGAAATATTATGGTGATTGAACTACCCGCTTCATCAGGTTCCCCCCACCAACCCCATTACAGTCACTGTCCATCAGCATAGTGAGATGCTATGGAGTCACTACTTGTCTTCTCTAAGTTGTACAGCTCTCCCCGTGCCCCCCCAACACTATATCTGCTAATTGTAATGCCCCTTTTTCCCCCTTGTCTCTCCCTTCCCACCCATCCTCCCCAGTCCCTTTCCCTTTGGTAACTATTAGTCCATTCTTGGGTTCTGTGAGTCTGCTGCTGTTTTTTTCCTTCAGTTTTTTCTTTGTTCTTATACTCTACATATGAGTGAAATCATTGGTACTTGTCTTTTTCAGCTGAGCTTATTTCACTGAGCATAATACTCTCTAGCTCCATCCATGTTGTTGCAAATGGTAGGATTTGTTTTCTTCTTATGGCTGAATAATATTCCATTGTGTATATGTACCACATCTTCTTTATCCATTCATCTACTGATGGACACTTAGGTTGCTTCCATTTCTTGGCTATTGTAAATAGTGCTGCAATAAACATACGGGTGCATATGTCTTTTTCAAACTGGGCTGCTGCATTCTTAGGGTAAATTCCTAGGAGTGGAATTCCTGGGTCAAATGGTATTTCTATTTTGAGTTTTTTGAGGAACCTCCATACTGCTTTCCACAGTGGTTGAACTAATTTGCATTCCCACCAGCAGTGTAGGAGGGTTCCCTTTTCTCCACATCCTCGCCAACATTCGTTGTTGTTTGTGTTTTGGATGTTGGCCAATCTCACTGGTGTGAGGTGATATCTCATTGTGGTTTTAATCTGCATTTCTCTGATGATTAGCGATGTGGAGCATCTTTTCATGTGCCTGTTGGCCATCTGAATTTCTTCTTTGGAGAAGTATCTATTCATGTCCTCTGCCCATTTCTTAATTGGATTATTTGCTTTCTGTTTGTTAAGGTGCATGAGTTCTTTATATATTTTGGATGTCAACCCCTTATCGGATACGTCATTTATGAATATATTCTCCCATACTGTAGGATGTCTTTTTGTTCTACTGATGGTGTCCTTTGCTGTACAGAAGCTTTTCAGCTTGATATAGTCCCACTTGTTCATTTTTGCTTTGTTTCCCTTGCCCGGAGAGATATGTTCATGAAGATGTCGCTCATGTTTATGTCCAAGAGATTTTTGCATATGTTTTTTTCTAAGAGTTTTATGGTTTCATGACTTACATTCAGGTCTTTGATCCACCTTGAGTTTACCTTTGTGTATGGGGCTAGACAGTAGTCCAGTTTCATTCTCTGACATGTAGCTGTCCAGTTTTTCCAACACCAGCTGCTGAAGAGGCTGTCATCTCCCCATTGCATATCCAAGGCTCCTTTATCAAATAATAATTGACTGTATATGCTTGGTTTAATGTTTGGATTTTCTGTTCTTTTCCACTTGTCAATGGGTCTCTTTTTGTGCCAATACCATATTGTCTTGATTACTGTGGCTTTTTAATAGAGCTTGACGTCAGGGAGCATAATTCCCCCTGTTTTATTCCTCCTTTTCAGGATTGCTTTGGCTATTTGGGGTCTTTTGTGGTTCCATATGAATTTTAGAATCATTTGTTCCAGTTCATTGAAGAAAGCTGTTGCTATTTTGATAGGGATTGCGTTGAATCTGTAGATTGCTTTAGGTAGTATAGGCATTTTGGCAATATTTATTCTACCTAGGCAAGAGCATGGGATGACTTTCCACTTGTTATTAGTGTCTTCTTTAATTTCTCTTAGGAGTGTCGTGTAGTTTTCAGAGTATAGGTGTTTCACTTCCTTCGTTAGGTTTATTCCTAGGTATATTATTCTTTTTGATGCAATTGTGAATGGAATTGTTTTTCTCATTTCCCTTTCTGTTAGTTCCTCGTTAGTGTGTAAGAAAGGGACAGATTTCTTTGTTGTTAATTTTGTATCCTGCAACTTTGCTGAATTCCGATATTAGTTCTAGTAGCTTTGTAGTGGAGTCTTTAGGGTTTTTTATGTACAATATCATGTCATCTGCAAATAGTGACAGTTTGTCTATGGCATCTCACTACACTGATAGACAATGACTGTAATGGAGTTGGGGGGGGGGACCTGATGAAGGGGGTAGTGTGATCACCATAATATTACTCATTTAATTGTAGATTAATGATATCAAAATAAACTTAAAAAATTAAAAAATTAAAAAAAATTTTTTTTAATTAAAAAAAATAGTGACAATTTGACTTCTTCTTTACCAATCTGGATGCACTGTATTTCTTTTTTTCATCTGATTGCCATGGCTAGGCCCTCCAGCACTATGTTGAATAACAGTGGAGAGAGTGGGCATCCCTGTATTGTTCCAGATCTTACATGAAAAGCTTGCAGCTTCTCGCTATTAAGTATGATGTTAACTGTGGGTTTGTCATATATAACCTTTATGATGTTGAGGTACTTGCCCTCTATGCCCATTTTGTTGAGAGCTTTAATCATGAATGGATGCTGAATTTTGTCAAATACTTTTTCAGCATCTATGGAGGTGATCATGTGGTATTTGTTCTTCTTTTTCTTGATGTGGTGGATGATGTTGATGGATTTTCAAATGTTGTACCATCCTTGCATCCCTGGGATGAATCCCACTTGATCATGGTGTATGATCCTCTTGATATATTTTTGAACTTGGTTTGCTAATGTTTTGTTGAGTATTTTTGCATCTCTGTTCATCAGGGATATTGGTCTGTAATTTTCTTTTTTGGTGAGATCTTTGCCCTGTTTTGGTATTAGAGTGATGCTGGCTTCACAGAATGAGTTTGGAAGTATTCCTTCCTCTTCTATTTTTTGGAGAACTTTAAGGAGAATGGGTGTTATTTCTTCTCTGTGTGTCTGGTAGAATTCAGAGGTGAATCCATCTGGTCCGGGGGTTTTGTTCTTGGGTAGTTTTTTAATTACTGCTTCAATTTCATTGCTGTTGATTGGTCTGTTTAGTTTTTCTGTTTCTTGTTTGGTCAGTTTTGGAAGGTTGTATTTTTCTAAGAAGTTGTCCATTTCTTCTAGATTCTCCAGCTTGTTAGCATATATATTCTCATAATATTGTCTTATAATTCTTTGTATTTCTGTGGGGTCTGTCGTTATTTTTCCTTTCTCATTTCTGATTCTGTTTCTGTGTGTAGATTCTCTTTTTATCTTAATAAGTCTGGCTAGGGGTTTATCTATTTTGTTTATTTTTTCTAAGAACCAACTCTTGGTTTCATTGATTTTTTTCTATTGTTTTATTCTTCTCAATTTTATTTATTTCTTCTCTGATCTTTATTATGTCCCTCCTTCTGGTGACTTTGGGCCTCATTTGTTCTTCTTTTTCCAATTTCAGTAATTGTGTGTTTAGACTGTTCATTTGGGAATGTTCTTCCTTCTTTAGATAGGCCTGGATTGCAATATACTTTCCTCCTAGAACTGCCTTTGCTGCATCCCATAGAAGTTGTGGCTTTGTGTTGTTGTTGTCATTAGTCTCCATATATTCTTTGATTTGTGTTTTGATTTGGTCGTTAACCCATTGATTAATTAGGAGAATGTTGTTAAGTGTCCATGTGTTTGTGAGCCTTTTTGTTTTCTTTCTAAAATTTAATTCTAGTTTTATACCTTTGTTATCTGAGAAGTTGGTTGGTTGAATTTCAATATTTTTGACATTACTGACGTTCTTTTTGTGGCCTAGTATGTGGTCTTTTCTGTAAAATGTTCCATGTGCACTTGAGAAGAATGTGTATCCTGTTGCTTTTGGGTGTAGAGTTCTGTAGATGTCTGTTAGGTCCATCTGTTCTAGTGTGTTGTTCAGTGCCTCTGTGTCTTTACTTATTTTCTGTCTGGTTGATCTGTCCTTTGGAGTGAGTGGTGTGTTGAAGTCTCCTAAAATGAATGCATTGCTGTCTATTTCCTCCTTTAATTCTGTTAGTATTTGTTTCACATATGCCGGTGCTCCCATATTGGGTGCATATATATTTATAATGGTTATATCATCTTGTTGGACTGACCCCTTTATCATTATGTAATGTCCTTCTTTATATCTTGCTACTTTCTTCGTTTTGAAGTCTATTTTGACGGATACAAGTAGTGCAACACCTGCTTTTTTCTCCTTGTTGTTTGCATGCAATATCTTTTTCCATCCCTTCACTTTTAGTCTGTGTATATCTTTGGGTTTGAGGTAAGTTTCTTGTAGGCAGCATATAGACGCGTCTGGTTTTTTATCCATTCTGTTGCTCTGTGTCTTTTGATTGATACATTCCGTCCATTTACATTTAGGGTGGTTATCGATAGATATGTACTTATTGCCATTGCTGGCTTTAGATTTGTGGTTACCAAAGTTTCAAGGGTTGCTTCTTTACTATCTAACAATCTAACTTAACTTTCTTGTTAAGTTATTGTAAACACAGTCTAATGATTCTTTATTTCTTTCCCTTCTTATTCTTCCTCCTCCATTCTTTATATACTCGGTGGTTTATTCTTTGCCTTTAGTTAGTACTTGGATGGTCTGCTTTCTTTGCTATGATTTTATTTTCTCTGGTGACATCTTTTTAGCCTTAGGAGTGCTTCCCTCTAGAGCAATTCCTTTAAGATGTCCTATAGAGGTGGTTTACTGGAGGCAAAGTCTCTCAGCTTTCACTTGTCTGGAAATTGTTTAATCCCTCCGTCATATTTAAATGATAATCATGCTGGATACAATATTCTTGGTTCAAGGCCCTTCTGTTTCATTACATTAAATATATCATGCCATTCTCTTCTGGCCTGTAAGGTTTCTGTTGAGAAGTCTGATGATAGTCTCATGGGTTTTCCTTTGTAGGTGATCTTTTTTCTCTCTCTAGCTGCCTTTAATACCCTGTCTTTATCTTTGATCTTTGCCATCTTAATTATTATGTATCTTGGTGTTGTCTTCCTTGGGTCCCTTGTGTTGGGAGATCTATGAGCTTCGGTGGACTGCGAGACTACTTCCTTCCCCAGCGAGGGAAAGTTTTCAGCAATTATTTCTTCAGAGACACTTTCTATCTCTTTTTCTCTCTCTTCTTCCTCTGGTACTCCTATAATGCGAATATTGTTCCTTTTGATTGGTCACACAGTTCTCTTAATATTCTTTCATTCCTAGAGATCCTTTTATCTCTCTCTGCCTCAGCTACTCTGTATTCCTGTTCTCTGATTTCTATTCCATTAACAGCCTCTTGCATCTCATCCAGTCTGCTGCTAAGCCCATTGACGGCTTGTCTCATTTCTGCATTGTCTTTCCTGACTTCCCTCACTTCCTCCCTCAGCTCTTGCATATTTTTCTGTAGATCCATCAGCATGGTTATGACTTTTATTCTGAATTCTTTTTCAGGAAGATTGTGCATTTCCATCCCTTCAGTGTCCCTCTCTGGTGTTGTCTGGGTCTGGGTGAGCTTGGTCTGTACCATTTTCCTCTGTCTTTTCATGGTGATCGAAGTGGTCATTGGTAGGTGCCACGTATGTCAGCTGGGGTCTTTAAGACTTTAAAAAATAAGGGAAGGAAGAGAAAGAAAAGAGAATAAAAAAGAAAGAAAAGAAAGGAAAAAAAAACAAAAAACAAAAAACAAAACGCCCACCGGGAGTAGATTCTGTAAGGATTCTGTAGGTGGCGCTGCTGCTCCACTATTCCTCAGCCGTGGCCACGCAGCTCTGCAAGGCCATTTGTAGCTCTGGCGGAGGTGGGAATGAATGGGTGGCTGTTGTTCTCTATGTGAAGTTTCAGTGCGGCTACTTTTTCCCAGTCGCCAGCCAAGGGGTCCGAAATTCCTCAGGACTCCCAGCCTGCTGGGCCAAGTGTGCTGGGACAATCCTGGGCCCTTGCCTCTTTAAGACCGCCAAAAAAAGGGCGCGCTTTTCTTTTATCCTGGGGAGCCTGCTGCAAAGACCCGGGTGCGTTCCCAGCTCAAAACCTGCACCTTCTGCCTCTCCAGTATCCGATACACCACGCGATGTGTGTCAGCGCTCCTGGCGCAGCTCACCAGGGCTGGTTATTTTGTGAGCCTGTACTTCCACTCCCTCCTGGCTCTGAATCCTCTCCTCCCTCCAGTGCACTGGGGTGGGGGAGTGCTTGGGTCCTCCCGGGTCGCGGCTCCGTATCTTACCCGCCTCGTGGGGTGCCAAGTCCTCTCAGGTGCAGATGCAGGCTGTGCGCTGTCCTGTATATTCTGGTCTCTCTTTTAGGAATAGTTGTATTTGCTGTATTTTTATAGGTATATATGATTTTGGGAGGAGATTTCCACCGCCCTGCTCACGCCGCCATCTTCCCATAACCAGTCCCCAACTTTCTCTGTTTTGAAGTCTATTTTGCCTGAGTCAAGTACTGCGGCTCCTGGTTTTTTTCCATATTAGTTGCATTAAGTATCTTTTTCCATCCCTTCACTTTTAATCTGTGTATATCTTTGGGTGTAAAGTGCATCTCTCGTAGGCAGCATATAGATGGGTCTTGTTTTTTTATCCATTCAGTTACTGTATGTCTTTTGATTGTTGCATTCAGTCCATTTACATTTAGGGTGATTATGTATAGATACCTACTTATTGGCATTGCAGGCTTTATATTCGTGTTTACCAAAGGTTCAAGGTTAACTTCCTTACTAACTGAGAGTCTAACTTAACTTATTTAGTATGCTATTACAAACACAATCTAAAGGTTTTTTTTTTCTCCTCCTTTTTCTTCCTCCTCCATTATTTATATATTAGATATATTCTGTCCTCTTTGTCCTTTGACTAACTTTGTGGGTAGTTGATTTTATTTTGCCTTTGCTTAATAATTAACTGTTCTACACTCTTTACTGTGGTTTTATTACCTCCAGTGATAGCTATTAAACCTTAGAAACACTTCCATCTATAGCAGTCCCTCCAAAATAACACTTTAGAGACAGTTTGTGGGAGGTAAATTCTCTCAGCTTTTGCCTATCTGGGAATTGTTTAATCCCTCTTTCAAATTCAAATGATAATCTTGCCGGATAAAGTATTCTTGGTTTGAGGTCCTTCTGCTTCATTGCATTAAATATATCATGCCACTCCCTTCTGGCCTGTAACCTTACTGGTTTCTCTATGTGCCTCCGCTCCTTTGTATTCCTCTCCTTTAATTTCTGTTTCATTTTTCATCTCCTTCACTGTATCTAATCTGCTTTTAAAACCTTCCATTGTATGTTTCATTTCTGATACTGTTTTCCATAAGATTGGATCTCCGACCGGAATTCATTCCTGAGTTCTTGGATATTTTTCTGTACCTCCATGAACATGTTTATGATTTTTATTTTGAAATCTCTTTCAGGAAGATTCATGAGGTCAATATCGTTTGAATCTTTCTTTGGTGTATTTATAGTTTTGGTTTGAACCACGTTCCTTTTATGTTTCGTATTTCTAATTGACCCCCTCTGCTGCCCAGAAGCTCTACTCCCTGGAGCTGCTCAGCCCCTGATGCAATGTCGGGGGGTCATAGGGAGGTAGTGTTTGTGCCTGGGGGGAGGAAAGAGCTGTTTCCTGCTTTCCAGCTGCTATGCCTGTCTCCATTGCCATAACCAGTGGGCTGAGAACACAGGTATGAGCCTCTGTGCTTTGCATTTGTAGCTACTTTTGGTGGCACTTCCCTCTGTGTGGCCTAACACTGAGGCAGGGTTTGCCGGTTTGCAATCCAGGTGCGGGCTCTCCAGGAGGAAGGAGCATCAGGCTGCTTATCATGGAGGGTGGGCCTTGGAGCTGCGTAGCCAGCCAGTGGCCTGGAGTGCCTGAAGATCATGAAAGTTCCCAACCTGCTGGGCAGAGTGCACCCAGGCAATTTTGTCTACCTGTCCTTTCTCCTGAACAGTAAGCTCTGTGCAATCCTTGCCCCTTTAGCAGCCCTCTAGCTGTTAGGAAGTCTCTCTGACTGCCTGCCTTTCTTTTGTTCCAGAGTAGCCAGATATGGATCCCCGTTTTCCTCAAGCAGCTGGAATCTCAGTCTCTCCAGGTTTTCTGCCTGTCTTAGCTTTCCAGCCCCACTAATCATGAGAGCACCATGTAATGTAGGTTTGTGCTCCTAAAGCAGATCTCCAGAGTTAGGTGTTCAGCATTCCTAGGTCTCCACTCCCTTTCCGCTCCGTTTCTCTTCCTCCCTCTGGTGAGCTGGGGTGGGGAAGGGTTTGGGTCCTACTGGGCCATGGCTTTGATATGTTACCCTGTTCTGTGAGGTTTATTCTTTTCTCCAGGTGTATGCAGTCTGGCGCAGCCCTCTTTCCTGTTGCTCTTTCAGGATTAGTTGTATTAATTATATTTTAGAAGGAAGCCTCTGTCTCACCTCTCATACTGCCATCTTTAATCCCCCTCCCCTACTCCACCATCTTTTTCTCCCAAGTCTCTAGATGCCCTGTGTTTTTTCATATACTGGAAGATATGAAATATCTTATTGGTGTTTTATTTATTATTCCTTGCAGTAATTTTCTGGATGAGTTCATGTGTTTATCTTCATCCTAGTAATAATGGTACACTTCACAGGGCTCTTCAGTAATAGAGAGGCCTGTTGGTTGCTTAGCAATTATGTTACCTTTTGTCTTATTAAACTTGTTTACTTTTTTCTTGCAGGAAGATTACTAAGCCAATCTAACACTAAGAAACCTGCTGCTATTTATGAAAATGGAAAAGAAGAGACTATGAAAAATATGTTTTCCAAAAAGAGAAAAATAGAAGTTGCAGATTGTGAGGTTGAAATAATCTCATCAGAATTGGAAACACCTCCTAGAAGTGCTGAGAATAAAGAGCATCCTCCAGAGTTCAGTAATACTCCTAACAAGCCTGTCTTGTGAGTAAAATCTTAGGAACCCTGTCTTTCTCTTTCTTCTCTTTCTTACTTTTCCCCCTACTCTTGTGTATCTCATATATATATCAACTTGCTTCACAGTTGTAAATTTAACACTGAGAAATCTAGGACACTTAGATTTTAAAATCTAGCCAACATAATTTATTTCCTCAGTGTTCCACTTTCGGAATTTTACCTTTAAAACCTATGACTTAAATCAGGTTCTTTGTGGATGTTGTAACTTTTTCAATTCTTTTTATTTTCTAAAACAGTTTTATTTGCAGGTTTTATTTTTCATAGGTTTTCTTCATTTTTCTTAACATACTTCAAAAATGACTTTAAAATATGGATATATTTACTTCACGTAGGGTGAGATGGGCATAGATGTTATTGGATCAATATCTAATGAACATTTAAGTAAAAATGATATTTCTATATTTAATGGTCCAATAAAGATAATTTTTAGTGATCTAAGAATAGCTTTTCATGCTTTTCAGAGAAATGAAATGTAACAATATTTCAACAATTCAGCATCACTCAGTCATTAGAGGTCTTAAAGCCAAGACTGCCATTATTCAGCACAATGGGAAAAAGATGGTAAGTGCAAAATGTAGATGGGACCCTTCTGAGAACATTATCTCATCTTTCTTTTACTTAGTAGTTCACACTGTTTGTGTTACTTAATAATGTGTAGGATTTCTTTATTTTTTTGTAACTGGCATACCACTGAAGTATTAGGACCATGTTTTATTTATTTAGTGTCCTCCGTGGTGGTTGGCATGTTCCCAGCTTAGATATATAAGGAGAATGTTCATCATGACCTGACAGTGTGCTCCGCTGAGATTGAGAACTGTCCAGTTCTGAGAATTTGTAGGAGAAGGTAAAGTGTTTGAGCACTTATGGTGGTACATAGTAAGAGAAGGGTTGTGAGATGCAGGAGAAAGAAGAGATGCAGCCTAATGAAAGGATTATCCAGAAAGCAACATTTTATATAACAAAGGTATATTTTTCAGTCTGAATTATGGAGAGTATTACTAATAAGAGAGACTGTAACTTAGAAGCAGAGGAACGTGAAGGGAAAAGGACAGAGGCAGTTATAATGGTAATTCACAGTAGGGCTTGTTGATGAAAAATAAAAACCACCTTAGGTGGTATGCAAATATTTGCCCTCTGCCTAGTAATGTATCTTAGACTCCTTGGCATCATAATTATGAAAAGACTGGTCCATGTGGTCACATAGGTCTTTGTTTATGTCCAGCTTAGTTACTTACTAGCTGGGTGACATCTGCATGTCTACATTTATCTGTAAAATGAGGATAATAGTATCTGTCTCAAAGTTAAGAGGAGTATATGAGATAAACATCACAAATTTTGTGTAATACAATGCTTGACACCCAACTAAGTGCTCAAAAAATTTTGACCATTTAAGTATGTGAATAACAATGATCAACATTTATTGAGCTGTTAGTTGAGTGCCAAGCATTGTGCTAAGCATATATCCCTTTTAAAAGTTATCATTACTATTTAAAATGGCTGCAGTTCTTAACTACGTTGATGGACAGTGACTGCAGTGGGGTGGGGGGGTACCCAATAATATGGGTGAATGTAGTAGCCACAATGGTGCTTATGTGAAACTTCATAAGATTGTATATCAATGATACCTTAATAAGTAAAACGAAAAATAAAATAAAATGGCTGCAGTGTCTACAATGCATAAGGGCAACTCCTTTAACCTTTTTTTTTTTAATTGGAAACTAGCCAGAGTGTTTTTATCTTTGCACATTCTTATAGTTGAAGCCAAATTTATAATCTAGTATCAGAATTAAGGGTTACAGGCAGATGTATTTGAATATTATTTTGAATTTTAGTGTTTAAAGAATGTCTTGACAGTCATTATAGTCTTTATAGCTGTGGCTTACTAAAGTGCCTAGAAGTAGAAGATAACCAAAAAGGCTCCAGCATGCCAAAGACTCATGATACTATTTTGAGGCTTTCAAAACTAATCTAAAGCCACAACCTCTGAAGATTGACACTGTGAAAGAGGATTAACTGTTCTCTTTTTACTGACCTAGAAAATAAAGACATCTTATTTGTTTTCTTTTAAGGGGTTTGCTTCCTCAGAGTCTGTCACCTCAGAAGATAATGATGGGTTTAAACCAATCCAAGCATATCTGAACCGTAAAGCCAAGGAAATGAAAAGTAGGCTCTGCTTCACTCTGTGATTGCCTGTCATTTCTGCCTTTTTGTCTTCCTTGCTCAATACCTGTAACTTATTTTCTCAGACTCCATCATAACACACATGCTGCATTCTTTTTAAAAGTTGTAGTCTGTAGACCCAAGGTTGACAAACTGGTTTGTGTGCCAAATCTGGTCCACTGTCTATGGATGATGAGCTAAGGTGATTTTTACTTTTTTAAATAAGTGGAAAAAAATGAGAAGTTTAATAGTATTAATGACATTTGAAAATTGTATGAAATTATAATTTCAGTGTCCATAAATAAAGTTTTATTGGAACAGAGCCATACTCATTTACATGTTGTCTCTGACTACTTTCATGCTACACCAGCAGAGCTGAATAGTCAGAAACCATATAGCCCATAAAGCCTAAAATATTTATACTTAGGCCTCTTAGAGAAGTTTGCTGACCTGTGGTCTAGATGCCAGCAGTGACCTGATGCGTGGAAGGAAGTAGTGGAGTGGAGTGAGTCTACATAGTCCACAGTGTTATCTATGGCTTTGGAAGCATTGTCCAAAACAGCCACTTCCTAACTCTTTATTTGGGGCTCCTTTAAAAATAGGCACACCATTCTCCTGCAGTATTCCAGCCCATGCTGCTGCAGGGATACACACAGAAAGTGAAACTCTTGCTTTGCTACCCTGAGTGCTTGTCTTTCAGTGTTTCCAGTCCTGCCATAGTTAATATTACAGTCTGACAAACCTGGGCTTTGGTACTTTTGCATTTCAGTGAGGAGACATTACTGAGAGAGGACCCTTTTTGAAGAACTGACCAGCCATTGCCTTTTCTCCCTTTCAGCTCACTTCCATCTGCATCCCCAACTCCCCACCCGGTCTTAAAGGATGGAGATTTGGGGAGGCAAGGCAGCTCTTTAACAAAAAAAGTTTGTCACAAAAGGGATGTATTTTAATTATTTCACCATCACAGGGAAGGAAAATTTCTTCTATTCATCTTAGGTTGTCCAGCCTGGTCTCTGTAAATGAAAGTGACAAAAGACAGACTGACAAGAGAGAAATGAAATTTATTATCACATATTACCATTATAATATGTATCATAAATGTAACCGCATGGGAGTACTGAGATGAGAAACTCAAAAAGGTGCCTTGGAACTAAGACTTAGCATCTCATCCAAAGAACAATAAATTCTTAGCAACAAGATAGAGGAAAAGGGACTTCCGGGAAGATGGCGGTGTGAGCAGGGCGGCAGAAATCTCCTCCCAACACTAAATTTATCTACGAAAACACACAAAATACATCTATTCCTAAAAGAGAGACGAGAATACACAGGAAAGCGCACAGCGTGCAGCTACACCCGAGAGGACTCGGCACCCCAAGAGGCGGGTAAGATACGGAGCCGCGACCCGGCGGACCCGAGCCCTCCCCCACCCCAACGCACCGGCGGGAGGAAAGGAGTCAGAGCCGGGAGGGAGTGGAAGTGCACCCTGCGAAGTAGCCAGCCCCAGTGATCTGCACAGGGAGCGCTGACCCACATTGCGCAGTGCAGCGGAGATTGGAGAGACAGAGGGGCAGGATCTGAGCGGGGAACGCGCCAGGGTGCTTGCAGCCGGCTCCGGGAAGGAAAAAAAAAAAGTGCGCGCTTCCTCAGCGGTCTTAAAGAGACAGGAGCCCAGCGGAGGAGCCGGATCGCCCCAGCACACTCAGCCCAGCAGGCTGGGAGTACTGGGGAGTTTCAGACGCCTTAGCTGGCGACTGAGGAAGCGTAGCCATACTTAACACTTCCCACTGAGATCAACAGACTCCTATTCGTTCCCACCCCTGCCAGAGCGATAAAGGGCCCTGCGGAGCGGCACAGTCACAGCTGTGGAATAGTGGGGCAATAGCGCCACCTAGAGCATTCCCACAGAATCTACGTCCGGTGGGCATTTTTTGTTTGTTTGTTTGTTTTTTTTCTTTTCTTTCTTTCTTTCTTTTTTTATTTTTTTTCTCTTTTTTTTTCTTCTCTTTTTAAAGTCTTAAAGAGCCCAGCTGACATACATGGCAACTATCAGTGACCAATTATATAGCCATGAAAAGACAGAGGAATATGGTTCAGACCAAAATCAACCAGACAACCCCAGAGAGGGAGTCTGAAGGGATGGAAATGCACAGCCTGCCTGAAAAAGAATTCAGAATAAAAGTCATAACCATGCTGATGGACCTACAGAGAAATGTGCAAGAGCTGAGGGAGGAAGTGAGGGAACTGAGAAAAGACAATACAGAAATCAGACAAGAGATCGACGGGCTTAACAGCA